>LNAC01000710.1:625649-797359 GCA_002007465.1 Ailurus styani
GGGGTGGGGGTGGGGTGGGGCAAGTATTGGCTGTGAACCCCTACCCAGGTAGTGCTTTGTCACAACATAAACGCTCTTGTGTTGGTGTAAGACTAAACTGACTGCAGAATGGGAAGCCAGGACTCAATTCTCTGAAGAGCAGCAGGAAAGCCATTTCATCCTCTGAGGTTATGGATGGTGGGAAGTGGTGTGTTGGGTTTATTTCACCTGCATTCCAGCCCATAACTGGATGAATTTCAAACTTTGCTGGTGCAAAAGACTAAGCTGGAGCTGTACTGATTTTTTTCCTTTCCTTCTAATTGGTTCCAGGAGGAGTCGGGCTGTGTGAGTCAGCTGGGATAGGGACTCATCAGGGCGAATGCTGACTGAGGGATCCATTCCTCATTTAAAGCTCTATTTCAGTTTATAAGACATATGAGTTATTCCCATCTACTGCACTGATGGAATGTTCCATGTTTTAGCAACAATGCACGGACTCACGTAAAGCTTTAAACACCACACACTGTCAAAAACCAGCAGCATTAGCTAAGTCACCTGCAGCCAGTGGCTCTAGGATATTGTGCTCTGCTCCGTCCTGTCGTGGGCTGCTGAGAAACGCACGCTGAAGGAGGAGTTAAAAAAAGACACAGTAACAGAAGAGGAACAAGGAAGACATCGAAGCAGCCAAACTTCATCCCAAATTGTTAAAATTGAGCCAGGTACTGAAGACAAGACAGAATTTTAATGGGTAGTTCCTTTCCCTGGTGTCGCAAGTAAATGAACTCCTATTACTGACAACCTAAGTTTTGCGGGTATTCCAGGGAGACTGTATTCCTGAATAATAGATCCCGGGCAGAGACTGGCCTCAAGAGCCGAAGTAGCATGTGAAGGTGGAAACAAACAAATACGGATTGAGAACACTTTTTTGGGAACTTGAAATAATGGAAGTCATACTGTTAAGAATTTTCATCTCCTTAGTGTCTCGAAATTATAGGCCCATTCTAGAGAACCAAACTGCTTATTACAAATCTTTCTAGGGGCACCTGGCTGACGCAGTCTGTTAAGCGTCTGCCTTCTGCCGAGGTCGTGATCCCAGGCTCCTGGGACTGAGTCCTGCATCTGCCCCTGCTCAGCAGGGAGCCTGCTTCTCCCACTGCCTGCTGCTCCCCCTGCTTGTCCTCTCTCTGGAACAAAATCTTAAAAAAAAACCTTTCTCTTCCTTCTTTTTCCACACCCTTCATGCTACGTATTTGTGGCGTTTACATATAAAAAGACATAAAACTAGTGTGGGGGTGTTGAATGAGTCATAGTTACAAACAGGGACTTTGGAAATTCATATATCTAGCTTTGAATTTCTGCTATTCCATTTATCAACAATGAGCTTCAGTTTCCAACCTATAAAATGGGAATAATCATAGTACCTACCTCAGAGACTCTTCTGAGGTTTAAATGAGAGAATACGTCAAAAGCCTCAGGTGCACTGCCAGTGTTCTCTCAGCGTTCACTGTTGTAATTATTTAGTGTTTGGAGGGGAAGGTTTGAGTTTGGTCAACTGAATGCTCTGAGAAAGACCAGAAAACACTTAAGATTGTGCTGAGTCCTCAGTAGAAATCAATTGGAAAACAAATTGGTACTTCGTATCATTGTATGAGTTTTAAAATAAGACACTTTAAATTCACATCCTAATTATCGGTGTGAACAAAGCACAGTAAAAAATACTAACCAATGACACATTGCGAATTGGTATGTTTAGGCCAGAGCCTCACACAAAGTGTTTAATTGTACGGCAGGAATTGTTTTTGCTTGACTGAAACACCTACCCTTCCAAGTTGGGTGAGAAGAAAACAGATGAACCCCTGTGACAAGCATGAGAGCTTGGGGAAGACTTCTCTTTACTGTACGTTACTCAAGTTGGTGTAACTTGTGCATTTGAACTGGGCGTGCAGCATCTATTTTTGTCTAAAGAGAGAAGAGAAGCCCTCCTCCCCTCATCTGTGGTCTGGGCTATCAGACAACCTGGGAACTGAGTCTCCTGGAATTGCCTCCCATGATCTCTGGGATCAAGGTCATGCTGTGGCCAACACCGACCAAGGCCTGCTGGCAAGGAAGGAGGTTCCCAGAGTTTTTGCTGTTCCCCAGCTCAGAGTGGGGTGAGAAGTCACATCTGATTAAACCACGGACAAAGAGATCCAACTCAGCTCCATGTGTTTGCATTCATGGGCCAGTCAACATCACCAGTTGTCTAATAATGACCATCTGAAGACTGGCTGATTCCCCTACTTCCTTTTTCTTTTAATTTTTAATTTTTTTTTTTTTCTTGAAGACTCTGGTGTCATGGAGGTCCAGACCCAGAGTACCACTAACAACTCTAATTTGTTTCAACTTTTCTTGGTGCTTTCTCGTCAGCACAGTCTTGGGCTCCTGCTTGCGAAGCTCCTTCAGAGCCTGGACTCTTGTTTTATGAGGCTGACATTTTGTTCTGACCTCTGGTGACAGCTTCTGGCCTCTGGCATGCACTCTGTTGAGTCACTTCCTTTATTTATAACTTATGTTCTTCGCCTCGGCTCAGACAAACTCATTGATTTGCGATCTGGTCACACTCGCATTGCTCTATCTAATGTAAAACCTTTTCTTATTCTCTACATCTCTCTTTTTGTCCGTGACATTTATTTGGCTTCTTGCATTTTCATTCTGCTTTCCCTCCTACTCTGATTACAGATTTTACATGTCTGCATGCTACCAGCAAGGAAGAGCAGGTCCAGTTCAGAGAGACCATGGTGAAGCAAACCTTACGTGTTTAAAGCACTTTACGGTTTTACAGAGCATCTTTGCCCACAGAGCACCTTCTGTGATCCTCACAACAAACCTGTGAGGTAGGTGTCACAATGCCCATTTTACAAGAGAGGGAATGGAGGGACGCACGACTTAGAATTTACTAGAAACTTAAGACTGTGAAGCTCGGGACTATTTGTAAACCTTGAAGGAAATGAGAGGCGTGGAAATGTGATCTGTTAATTAATAGGGAGACCTACACAAATATCATACTATCCTACATCTTCCCTGTTTTCTTTTTGGGGGGGGGTTGTCTTTTCTTACCTTTTCCCTTTCTTATTTTTATCCCTTTCTTCACCTACACAAAATATCTCCAGGTCTACTAAAATATTTCTTCATCTTCAGGATCTATAATTGATATTTAAAGTATAATAATACAAGGAGCTCCTTAGAATAAAACATTTCAGCATTATTTTTTCATGACCAAAATATTCTTGTTTGAAATAGGGGTCATTTAAGGAAACAAGTTCTGTTTTTTTTTTTTGGCCTAAATGTGTTGAATGAACTGTCTAAGCTCCACTTTACTTCACTATAAACTTGGAAAAAAAAGGAGAGGGGCTGTAATTTGCAGAAGAGAAGACAGAAAGGTAAACTAAGTTAATCAAAACCAATTTACTTTTAATATTTTAAGGAATTTAATAATCTTGATCTCCTCTGAACACCTGTAGAGCCCTATTCCTCCCCTCGTATAGTTCTGCTGTATTGTAGAATTGCTGTTTACATGTCTAGGCCTTCCAAGGACAATTAGCTCTGGTGAGAGCAATGGTCACCTTATTAGCTCCTACGTCCAACTCCAGGAAGTATGCAATGAACATACACTGAGTAAATGAATGAGTGAGTGAATTAACAAATGCATTTTCTTTTATGTATCCCTATCACTTATTGAGAGTATTATTTTTGAGTGTCAAGAACCTGCATAGAATCAGTAGCCATGCAATGTCTCCTAGAACCCAATGGATTAAACTGGGTTCAGAAAGACATGAAGTGGGTGAATGGCAGAGGGTGTCTGGCCTGGCTCTTAGAACTGGCATGAGCAGCCCACCAGCCAATACATGGGAGGCATCCCAGCTAAGGTTGCTAGGAGATGGTGGAGATGATGGTTACGGTGGTGATGGTGGGTACTGGAGTGGGAGAGGTAGGAATGTGAGAACAGAGACCCAAAGAGCACAAAGGGCCAGGAGAAAAAGCCATGTGGAAGCCTCACACCACACAGGAACCAAAGTCCTTTGGAGGAGTCACAAAGGGATCTTGGAGTCGGTTGTGCTGATGACTTGTCCAGAGAGGTGAAGGGCCTTTTAATGAGATGGTAGCAGAGGGTGTCTTGCCCAACCCACCTGATCTTAAAAGGGCCCTGCCCAAATACGATCCGGGAGTTGTACTGGTCCTGACACATATGTAAAAGAGGAAATCAGTGATTATTCTTTTTATATTTAAATCATGCCTAAAATATTAAAAATGTATATTAAAATAACTCAATAAAAATTGATATTTATCAGAACTAACTGAAGATGAGGAGAATCAGGCACTTTTATGCAGGATAAATTGGTACAACGTTACTGGAGCCATTCACAAGAAGCCATCAAATTGTAAAATGCACGTCACCTTTGAACAATTGATTCTACTCCTAGCAGATTCTCTTTTATAAAATAGTTCCACAAGGTCATGTATGAGACTGCTGAATGTAGCATTGCTTATTAAAGCCAAACCATGACTAGGGAACAGAATGATGTATTATGGGTACTGTGGGATGGGTACTTCTACATGATGGAATGCTGCACAGTCATGAGACAGAAGAGCTGGAGCCACATGTCCCGACATGGGCAAGTGACTGACACATTAACTTCAATCATGTAGAAGCAGAACATACTATATAGAGGTCTGTGTCTATGATTCTTTCTTTTTGAAACATTATAGAGTTATATATACTCTCTGTAGGGGGCGCATGGAGGGGAATCTGGAGGCCATCAACTCTTACACACAGAAATATATTGTTGCTTTCACACAGAAAGTGTGAGCATAAAGTTCAAAACAGCGGTGAAAACAGTGATAACTAAAAACACTTCTGAACAGATCTGAAAAAAAAAAAAAAAGTTCAAAGCACCTGATAACCTCAGGTACCAGAAGACTGGGTGGGTGTTTGGTTTAAAGACTGACTACAAAACAGAGAAGTTCTTTACCTGCCAAGCTTACCCAGAGTCAAGGTTAAGTAGCTCAGGAAAGTCTCAGTAAGAAAAAAAAGAGAGAGAGAGAAACCGGACCAAAGATAGATAAAGGCAGAGATAAAGATAGATAAACAGGAAGATAGGGAAAAGACTTACAGAAGGAGCTCAAGTGAAAATAACTTAGAGCGGCAGGGAGAGAGGAGACTAGGTAGGATAGAAGTATTATAGCAGACAATAGGGATCACATTAAAGAAGAAATGGATACAAAGGAGAAAAGGTATACTAATGTTTCCATTATCTTACTCTAATAGTAACAACACTAATAATCACCAAAGAACGAAGCTAAAGCACTGTGAAGGGACACACAATACCCAATGTTGTTCAATTTAGGGGCAAGCACCATCAACAATGGAACAATTGTGAAAAGCATCAGGCAGTTACATTATACCTGAATGGCTGGTATTCAAGGGGGTGATCCTAAACTGTCTAAGGGCTCTATCCATGCACAGCACAGGTTAAAATAATTGCTTCTGCTCTAAGGGAGAGATATTGGTACTATATTTTTAAAATAATAACTACAACTAAAAAATGCTAGATTTTTGGCACATTAAAGGATTAGCCATAATCTGTCTAAAGCAGACCCTGTTTGTGTAGAGATGATGATCACTGTGTGCATGTGTCTGTGTGTAGTGGCGGCTATCCCCACAGACACACACACACAGGCACACACATCACACACAGCTCCTACTGGGAACGTAGGAGGGGGGATTCCTTAGTTCCTTTTCATAATCCTTTCACTTGATCTGCGTGGATTCAGCCTAGATGCACAAGACTTAGAGCATGGCATAGTGAAGACACCTCATCTAATATTTGGTTTTTAAGGGCCAATGTAAGAGGTCAGCATCCAATCAACAGACTTCCCTGTGTCAAATCTATTCTGCTGCAATTTTGAAGGTCTAGGATATAGAATACAAGTTTTCAAGTTTTTAGTAAAACAAAGCAAAACATAAAAACCCCAGGCATCAGAAATTGGTGGGCCAAGGTTCTCAGATTGTTCAAATTCCTAGCTGGAGCCTTTCAGTTCGCTCAGTCAGTAGGTGAGGATGATATAATTGTTTCTATTCATAAACTTGATTTTCCTTCAGCAGACTGAAAGTAGCTTGAAAATTGAACAATTTTCTATGTGGAATTTTTAGAAAACTGTGCTCATCATGAAAACAAAATACAAATGGGTAATGAGACTCAGAGTTGTGTAATTTAATCTATTTGTTTTACTCCTATTAGCATGCTTTATTTGGAGGAAACTGTGGCTGACTTCCACAGAAGCTCTCTGGATTGATGCTGAAGTTCCCCATATTCACCTCGAGCCCAGACCACTATAATCACAAGCTTGTTTGATGACAAGGCCCGCATAAAAACAAGGACCCATAAACTTACTTAGTATGCTTCCACTCCCTTTGTCCCCCTTCTGGCCTTTTGGTCCGGGATTTCCTTGAAAAAAAAACAAAACAAATATATATATATATATATTGTAATTAGGGCAATTTAATTATTTTAAAAAATTGCTGTAAATGGAGTCAAAAATGAATTGCTTTAAATGGAGACAGAGTGTCAATTACAAGGTAACCTCGAGTATCAACTTACCACAACCTATAAATATTCAAGTATAATAATACTGACGTTGATAATAATAATAATGGCTATCATCTTATTTTCACTATTAAAAAATTTTTTTTAACTTATTTTATTCAATTAGTTAACGGAGAATGTATCATTAGTTTCAGATGTAATGGCTATCATTTTAAAACTCATCTGAGAAACCTGTCATTGTTCTGGGTAGGTCCCTTACATCCATTAGCTCAAATGATTTATAAGGGCATTAAATATCCCATTTTCCTAAAGCAGACAAAACTGAGGTAGGCACTTTTTGTGCTTATTCATCTTGTTTTTCCTCTTCCTTTGACTTTGCTCTTCTCTCTCTTCCAGGAAGCTTTGTATTTCCCATTACATCCTATCTGGTTTTCCATTTCTTTAGAAGGGAGAATCCCAAAGATGGGCTGTGAATGAATTTCTGGAATGCTAAAATCCTGATGACCTCATCCTGGGGGAAGCTTGGAAGATCTCCAGGGCATCTAAGCCTATAGGCTACATCCTTTGGCTTTGAGAAACCTCATCTGTTTTCAGAAGGGTGGTACAAATGCTACCCTTTATTATTTTTTTTAAAAGACTTTATTTATTTGACAGAGAAATAGAGAGCACAAGTAGGCAGAGCGGCAGGCAGAGGGAGAGGGAGAAGTAGGCTCCCCGCTGAGCAGGGAGCAGGATGCAGGTCTCGATCCCAGGATTACCTGAGCCGAAGGCAGATATTTAACCAACTGAGCCACACACGTGCTCCCAAAGGCTATCCTTTCTATGAGACTCAGGACTTCAAAGAGTTACTGGAAACACTGTTAAGACCTTGATCTTTGCTACTGGTGACTATTCATCCACAGCTCCACTTTCAAAGGACACCCAGAAGACCATGTTTTAGTATCAACAACAAGAGATTTTCATGGTAACTATGTCATCCCCCAAGAGTGGGGCTATTCTTGTTTCTTGATTCTTGTTTCAACATCCCTCAAATATTTACCTTCCAAGTAATCACCTTCTTGGCATAAGTGTGGGGCTGAGACTAGTACTCTCTTTTTTTTTTTTTTAAGATTTTATTTATTTATTTGACAGAGGGATTACAAGTAGGCAGAGAGGCAGGCAGAGAGAGAGGAGGAAGCAGGCTCCCTGCCGAGCAGGGAGCCCGATGCGGGCCTCTATCCCAGGACTCTGAGATCATGACCTGAGCCGAAGGCAGAGGCTTTAACCCACTGAGCCACCCAGGCGCCCAGAGACTAGTACTCTCTTAAGCCAGAACCTTTGTTAATGTTCTTGATTTCCCCAACAAAATAAAGACCCTCTGTCTTTTCATCCAAGAGCTCAGAAGGCATAGTTAAAAACCCATGGCTTTGTAAAAGCATGATAACACCAATTTTAGAAATCTCTCTTTGAATTATTTTGCTCTGCTACTTACCAGGTATGTGGCTCAAAACAAGTTTTCAAACCTTTCTGAACTAAAAGCTTATTTTTCCATCAAATGAGAAAATAACACCTTCCATTGGAGAGTTATTTTAAAAATTAGCAACAACATTTATAAAGCATCTTGCCCATAAAGAGATGGTAGCTCTTAACTGTTTTACATCTCCCGAAGCTCAGCTAGAATGGTCTCTCTGTGGTTTTAGTCTCAGTGAACAAGAGAGGGCTTTGTCATTTCTGTTCACTTTTCATGGCACAATTACTTTTAATTTCACTTTAAATTCTTAATCTTTATTTGGATTTTGGTTATTTTTTGTTTCTTTTCCTAATTTAGTTTACTCTGTCATCCTCTGTCTTTGTGAACATTTGCTCTTATTTACCATTTGTTCTTATTAACCGTTTTAAGATTTTTTGATCCCCAATTATCAAATTTTAAAGTATAAAAGTACACTGGTAAGTAACATGAGAACTGAGATTGAGGGCTTAATAAGCATTTAAGCTGTTTCCAGTTAAAACTTTATTGTTAAGATTTCATGAAATGCCAACCATTCCTTATCAGAGTATGATGGACAGAATGCCTCTAATCATTTTGCATATATGATTACACTGTACATCATTATATTCACTTTTTAATCATGATTCAGTCCTTGCAGGTAATGTGAAATTGGCAAAAAGATCATTAATATATAAAAGGACTCAAAACCTTTCCTATTTTTTGATGATATACTTTTATGAGATATAGTACCACATTTCAGATTCCCAAGAGGAAGAAGTCTAAGATATTAAACAAAAATTGGAAGAGGGGGTTTAAAAGGTTGCTATGATCAGTTCTAATTCTTTTCAGAAAAGATTATGTAATAAACAAGCTTAATTTGATCATTTTAGCCTCAGTTAGTAAAAAGGAAGAAGCTGTACATTATTCTTGGGAGTCTTTTTATACCACAACTGGTTTGGGATAGTTTAAGAATAGAAATGCTTGCTCAAGCCAGGGCACTGAGTGAATGACTCACTTAAATCCTGATAGCTCTAGGATATAATAAATAAAAAATCAGTTTTTAAAATTTTGCCTTTTTATCTTATACCTCTTTAAAAATAATAAAATGAACCTTTTCTTCTTATCAATAAATACAAATGGTTTTATGTCACTCTAGCCTGATTCAGAGATCTCCTCACAGAGGACACTTAGAAATTTTTTTCTCACAGGTGAACACATCAAAACATCCTTGCTAAAGAACAGGGGTGTACCCCTCCTTTAGAATGATACCTTTGGTTAAAAATGGATCCCAAGGGTTTTGCCAAAACCTGGAGTTAATCTCCTTTCATAAATGACACTCTTCTATCAAAAATAAGGACCTTGTATTTCTGAAAGTCATCGAAAAATAAGAAGTAAATAGTATGTAATAAATTGACATTCTAACTTCAGATATAAGGGGAGGTACTTTCAATAACATTATGATTTCAAGAGTCTTTAGTGCCCCTTCCAAGAGCTAGACACTAGGTTGGTTATTTTTACAGACGCGTCATAATTAGCCCAGCGGCTCAGCTGTTTCAGTTTTAGGTGCGGCCATCCTCCGTCCTAAGCCTACAACTGTTTCCTATTTCCTGAAGTCTCCACCTTCAACCTTCTCACTAACCTTGCCCTCTTTCCCCTGTCTCTTCACCACTCCTTTATCTTGTCATCAGTATTTAAATAGTATTCAAATCTCTTTCAAAGAAAAAAAAATCAAATGAGAAAACACACCGAACAAAAAACGGACTTTTTCCTTCTCTGAGGGTCAGGTTGCTTAAGGATTGGCTCCATGTCCTTGCCTGATCCTCCTCAGCAGTTCAGTTCTGAGCATCCCCGTTCTGGTTTCCACTCATCCCACGGAAACCTCTCTCAATAAGGCACTGTCCTTAGAGCGACAATGCAAAGAGCTTTCTGTAGAGTTCATCTTACTTGACCACCTTTTATTTTGTATTTTTTAAAGATTTTGTTTATTTATTTAACAGAGAGAGACAGCACAAGCAGGGGGAGCAGCAGGCAGAGGAAGAAGCAAGCTCCCTGCTGAGCAAGGATCCAGATGTGGGACTTGATCCCAGGACCATCAAATCATGACCTGAGCTGAAGGGAGACGCTTAATAAATGGACTGAGCCACCCAGGTGCCCCACTTGACCACCTTTTAAAACTCCCTCCTCGCCTTTCACTTTTTCATCACTCCTTCCCCAGATTTCCTTCCTCACTCTGGCTGCTTCTGTTCAATCTACTGCTTTGTTTTTCCTGCTCGGCCTGTACCTTCACTACTTAAGGCTTCATCCTTGACTGCTTCTCTTCTGTCTGCTCATGAAATAGTCTTAACATCAATGATGCCTAATAAACATTTATATAATCATAGCTACAACTTTGTCTTTTTATCTCTGCGTTCTCCTCTGAACTCCAAACCCATATATTCACTGATCTATGAATATTTCCATGAAGGACACAGATAAAATATTCAGTAATTATTTGTTAGATAAATAAATGAATCATTTTTGGTCTATAGTTTTAGATACTCCTAAACTTTTTGAAGTAAGTAGGTCAGATTGTAACTGCTCTACCCTACAGATCAGGACACCATAAAGTTGTCCCCTTCTGTTAAGGACTGTTAACAACTGTGTCTTATTTACCTCTCATTTCCTGGTGCTACCTCGTATACATAATAAGTACATGTTATATGTAGAAGGATGGGCACAGGGTGGGGAATAAAAGGAGAGCAGAAGAGAAAATAGGGTACTCTTTCTTAAACTTTTTCCTTTGAAATCTGCCAATGTTTTCAATATTATTCAGATAGTCCAGGCTGTGTCATTAGTTAGATTATGACAATTACTGGATTTTATTTCTAATTTTACTCCCTTCTTTGGACTCTTTTGGAGCACGAACTCTATTATTCATTGTTTTAATGTGCAGTATAACTTAAGTAGTACCAGGCACTGATGCTCACATTTCTACCAAATTTGAGTTCTTATTTAATTAATTAATTAATTAATTTTAAGATTTTATTCATTCATTCGACATAAAGAGACCTAGAGAGCACAAGAAGGTAGAGCAGCAGAGGGAGAAGCAAGGCAGGGAGCCTGATGCGGGGCTTGATCCCAGGACTCTGGGATCAGACCTGAGCCGAAGGTAGATGCTTAACAGACTGAACCACCCAGGTGCCCCCAAATATGAGTTTTTAAATAAGGCAGTGACATCTTAAGGATATCTTCTGTCAAACGAATTCCTGCCTCTGCCCTGACATTTATTTTTGCAGAGTTCTCTTTCTCCACTCCTTTTCTTTGCCCGAAGATATTGTTCTCAAAATTTTCAAGGGAGCTCAGCCCCCAAAATACTGAATCAGAAACTCTGAGGGTAGAGCATAGTACACTGTTTTAACAGGCCCTAGAGGTCATTTTTTTTAAAAGATTTTATTCATTTATTTGAGAGAGTACAGAGTTACAGAGAGTGCGTGTGCAGCGGAGAGGGGTGGAGGCAGAGGGAGAAGCAGGCTCCCTGCTGAGCAGGGAGCCCAATTCTGGGCTGGATGCTGGGATCATGACCTGAGCTGAAGAAGCTTAACTGACTGAGCCACGCAGGTGCCCCTCCTACAGGTGATTCTAATGCCTGGTCACACAATCATGCTGTGCAGAATTCATCACTCTCTACCTTCAGCTCCCACAGTATTTTGTCCTAATTCATGAATGTTTATTACTTACCATGTTCCATTATAGCTAACTGCTTTTGCATTTTTCTGTCGCTGCTCCTTAAGGGCTGTGCTATATTTATGTAGGGCACCCAGTGACTCCTCATAAAATTGTGTTGACTTGGTGAATGAATCAGTGAATGCTCTCTCTGATACTTTGACTGGAAGGCATGTGTTGAACCGTAGGAGTTTGATAGTAGAAAAAAGTCCTATAGCTTGTGTAGGCAGTAGCTATTAAGCAACATGTATACAGAGCTTGTTTTGTGATGGAACTATCTGAAGTACTTTAAGACATCTATTTATTTGAATTTTGCAGAAATTCTACAATATGGGTCCTCTTAAGAGCCCTGTTTTTTTAGATAAGGAAACTGAGGTACAGGTAGGCTAAATGGGTGGAGAGGTAGGATATACCATGCTATTTCTGTCAAGTACCAACCATACTCTGCTATTCTTGTATTTCCTAAGAGGGTAAATAACAGACATGGAAGAACTATGTGCCAATATGAAATCCAAAGTCACACCACTTTGACAAAACTTACTCTTCCCAAATGAACCACCTAAGGTTAGAGAGTGCACATAAATGTTACAGAATGACCTTGTTGATTAGACTTTATTATTTTTTTAAGATTTTATTTATTTATCTGACACAGAGAGAGAGATCACAAGTAGGCAGAGAGGCAGGCAGAGAGAGAGGAGGAAGCAGGCTCCCCGCTGAGCAGGGAGCCCAATGCGGGCCTCGATCCCAGGACCCTGAGATCATGACCTGAGCCGAAGGCAGAGGCTTTAACCCACTGAGCCACCCAGGCGCCCTACTGATTAGACTTTATTTTTTTATTTTTATTTTTTTAAGATTTTATTTATTTATTTGACACAGAGAGAGAGAGATTACAAGTAGGCAGAGAGGCAGGCAGAGAGACAGGGAGAGGAGGAAGCAGGCTCCCTGCTGAGCAGAGAGCCTGATGCGGGCCTCGATCCCAGGACGCTGAGATCATGACCTGAGCTGAAAGCAGAGGCTTTAACCCACTGAGCCACCCAGGCGCCCTTGATTAGACTTTAGAAGAGAGGTCATTGTGAGAAATTTGTGGGAGAAAACTCCAGGGTGGGAGCTGGCTCATCTAGTATCCTCAGCTCTGAGGTTCAAACAAAGGGAAGTTATTTCTCATTAAATCCGCTAAATTGTGCTACAGTTACACATTTCTTCTGTGGGTTATCCTTAACGTTGTCAGTGACCACATAGGAAGGTTATATATAACAGACAGATGGTTGTGAGAAGGCGTGAAGTCTTCGTAACATTCTTAAATTTTTTGCCAGGTTTCCACTTCTTATGTAGACTTTCCAGAAAGACAAACTAGTAACTCTCATTTATCCAGAGTGCCTCGAGATATTCATTTATCAAGTTACCCCTTACGATTTAATGTAAATAGAAAGTTACAAATAGACTGTACCAGAAAGAGTCCTGAACAAAATCTTACCATGATTTTGCGAGAGATAGTAAGTGACTACCTATTTGAGAGAGATAGTAGATGGATATGCCATTTTAGCTTTAAACTTAGAATACAGATAAAATATATTTTCTCGCTTCATGGAATTATTTTGAATTATCTTGGAAACTATAAGTAGCTTTGCAATTTTGTCAAATTCAGGGTTTTTAAATATATTTATCTATTGCCCACAAATTGCCCATTTAGGAAATTCAGCAATTCCTGAAGGATGTAGATAATTTCAAACAAATTAACAAATGAACGCTTCTTCCCATTTTGCCAAAAAGGCCTGATTAAAGCTAGACAGTTTCAGAGATGGTTGGCATATAAATATACCATTCATTTCAGGTAATTGGGTCTAATTGTAGCTTGCTTATTTGTGGCTAGCTGATTTTTCTCCAAGCCCAACTGCCATTGACACAGGCCATAAATACCAAAAAAAAAATACCCTAACACACCTACTGAAATTGCTAAAATACAAAACACTGGTGGATGTGGGACAGCACAAACTGTTGTTCACTGCTGGTGGGAATGCAAAATGGCACAGGCACTTTAGAAGACCGTCTGGTGGTGGTTTCTTATAAAATTAACCATAGGTTTGCCATGAGACCCAGCAATCAAAGTTCTAGGTCAACTCATGTCAGCAGCTTTATTCATGACTGCCAAAACCTGGAAGTACCAAGTTGTCCTTCAAAGAGGTGAGTGGATAAACAAACTGTGGTATATCCATACATTAGAACATACTGAGCATTAGAAATAAAGGAGCTATCAGGCCACAAAGAGATATGGAGAAGCTTAAATGCCTACTGCTCAATGGAATAAGCCAATCTGAAATGATTACATACTATGGTATGATTTCAACTGTATGACATTCTGGAAAAGGCAAAAACTACAGAGAGTGTCAAAAGGTTAGTGGTTGTGCCAAGTTGGAAGGAGTGTGGTGGTGATGAGTAGGTAGACTACAGGGGATCTTTAGGGAACTGAAACTACTCTGTATGGTACTCCAGTGGTGGACACATGTCCTTACACAGCTGTTAAAACCCACAGAATGTATAAAACCGAATGTGAACTCTAATATAAACTATGGACTTAAATTACTAATAATGTATCAATACTGGTTCATCAATTATTACAAATATACCATGTTAATAATGTTAACAGAGAAACTGGATGTGGGTTTATGAGAACTCTGTATCTTCTGTGTCATTTTTCTATAAACCTAAAACTACTCTAAAAAACCAAATTCTATTTTTAAAAAACACCTTAATGGTAAGAATTCTGTTCTCTTAGTCATCATTTACTTTGAAATTAGGAAACAATAAGCCTGCCTCTTTCTAAAATTTCTGTGTAAATTTCACAATTCAACCATAGGCTCCTTCCTTTCCCTAAGGAATAGAAAAAAATGCCATCACGTATATAAATTTTAAGGAGCTTGAACATGTAGTTTATTAAGAACTAATATATAACAGCAGTCAGTTTATCTTGCACAGAATATCTAACCTATCTGTAGATTGCTAACTGTAACTTTCCAGGGTTTGGTCAGTTTTGGTTAAAAGGGTATTTATACTTTGCTTGTTTTTATTTGCTAGGCTTTCCATTCTCTTTGTTCTAATATAGACACCATTCTTCATGTGATTTATGGCTGGGTAGAGTTTATAAATCTTCTGTTGTCTTTTTTTTTTTTTTTTCCTTAAAGACTATTTTCCTTTGGGGCATAGAAACTTTCCTCAGGTAGAGAAAAATTAGTTTCAAAATGTTTCAGACCACAAAATAAGCTTCATATGAGTCTACTATTCATACTAGGATGGCCATTGCTTTTGGTATACAAAGAAAAGATACATTATCATAATACCTGTCCTTCCGGTCTTCCCCGGTGACCCTGGGAATCCCCGAGGTCCAGAAAAGCCAATTGCTCCCCGGTCACCTTTAAGACCTGGAGGACCTACATGGTTAATGAAGAAAAACACAGCACTGATAATTCATTTTACATATAGACTTGTGAGTATAATGAAACAATTAATTTTGAATATGCAATAGGCAAATCTCCAAATGAAGGGTTAATATTCCCTCCCCAAATTTCATGTGTGACATTGATAAATAATACAAGCAACTGGTAGAAACATTAGTGCACTTAGTACAAGGTAGATATTCAATAAACAATATACTGCTATTACAAATAAGAACATATGAGAAAAAAAAAAATCTTGGGAGTTTTGACCGGAAGGCTTATGCAGTCCAATTGGGAATCCTCAAATGGCAGGATTTTTCCGTAGCTGAAATGGTAAATTTGAAACGTACAAGGTAGAAACTGAACTCTTAAGATTTGTTCCCAAAAAATCACAACTCAAGCAATGAGAAATAAAAAAAAAATTATATATATATGTACATACTTATAAAATATATATATTTTTAAATTTGGGTCCAAATGCTGGAATGTATTAATCTTTCTTCTGTGCATATGTTTTTACATATTCTATTATAATCCCAAACAATAATGTAACCATATATATACGTGTGTGTGTATATATAGTATATGAAGATTCATTTATGAGTATATATTATATAAATATACAAATCCAGGTTTTATGTGCTTAAATGAAAACAGCCTTTCTCCCCCTCCCCAATTACTGTGGTGACCATGAAAACGACATATAAAAGTGTTATTTTCCTGTAGAGTAAAATATTTCATCCTGGAGCCCAACAGCTTGAAATAAACTATTGTAAAAAATCTCATTTTAGATGTTATTATCAGTTCACAGAGATCCCATTAATTCAATTTTTAGTTAACTCCTTGGGAGGCACATTATGAAAAATTTAAAAATTATACATCTTTTTCCAATATCAATCTTTTAATATATTGTCATTAGTTTATAAGTTCCAGGAGGTAGGACTTATACATATTAACTGAGTGGGAAAAAAAATCTTTTCTTGAGGTATATTCATATAGATAGCTAAAACTGGGCTAACTATTCTCTAAGAAATGTTAAATATATTTGAAATTGTTAAGAAATATTATTCAACCCAGTCTAAGCTTTGATTCCAACAGATATTAAGCAGAGATTCAAAGCAATAAAATGATAAATTATGTTTAGAAATATTAGTAAAGTTAGGCCATCTCAATTGAATTTTTCAATAAACATTACTTTGTATGTATATGTATATATATTCATGTACCATATGTATAAAAATATAAATGTATACATCTACATTGTATAACAATATATCTGTATATTATCCATAGATAGATTCATATACTGAACACACACAAACACGTGCGTGCGTGCGTGCGCACGCACACACACACACACACACACATACACACTCCACTTTGTAGTATCTATTAGCTGGACTTCATAAAATACAGTCTAAAAAAGAACTAACATCGATTCTCAAGACGGGCAGGCTGATTAATACTTTTATCTTTCTTCATTATCCAAGCAAGACAATCAGACCTCTGTACTCAAAGTTATTAAGATTTGTCACTCAAATTTACATATGACTCTAGATTCTCTCTCTTTTTTTAATCTTAGGACACTCCCCACTCTTTATAGAGTGTCCCTCACTGGTGACTCCCATTTTTACCCTCTGTTCCATTAATTCAACAAAAATGCACTGTGCACACCTATGCCAGTCCCTGTTTGTTCCTGGAATTACAAAGGTTCTTATCTAAACAGATCTTCCAGGGTGGAGACATACAGCAAAAGTGAACGAACAAAGAAAGAAGATAATTTTGGAGATTATCATTTTATAAAAAAGGGAGTAATGCAATAGAGGATGCCTAGCTTTAGAGAGGGGGGCATTAGGAACAACCCCTCCAAAGAGTATATTACAGGGATACTCGGGATACAGCTGCTCAACTAGGAATTATGTCACATTGTCAGTGGGCAAACAAATGAATCTATAAATGAAATACCCGTGATACTTTCATAGAAATCGCTTGCTCTCTAGACATCTCTTATGGGAGATGTTTAGGCAGGCTCTATATGGCCTATGGAGGTATATGACCTATTTAATCATGTTTGAAAATAGGACCCCTAAATGTTAAGTATCATGACTGAACTTTCTTCCAAGAGACCAGATTCTCTGAACCTTTCCAGTGACAATTAGCGAATGTTCTACAATAACCTGTGGCAAGGGGAAAGGGTCTGACACCTGCTGCTAACCCAGAGGCAACCCGAGTACACAGAATCCCAGTCACGGAAGGTTAGTGTTTCGAGGGACCTGACACATCATCTGTCATTTTGTAGAGGGAGAAATAGAAGACTGGAGAGATTCAACCATTAATGGAAAGCTGGTCTGATAATTAGTCCCGTATCCTGGGTTTGCAGGCTTCTCTATTAGGCTTCTTTCTGCAGTCCAGCAGACTGAGGAAGAAAGAGCAGGGACTTTGCAGTCATGCCCTCTGGGTTCAAAGACTTGCTTTCCACTTACCAGCTGCTGATTACCTTGGGCAAGTTATATAACTTCCCTGTGCTCCTCTAAAATAGGTGCATTGTTTATCCCTAATCGTAAGTTTGATGTGACGGTTAAGAGAGTTAATAAGTGTAAAACACTTGAAAAGAGCCTGCCACACGGTCCTTCTCCTTCTTCTTCATGATACAATCATTACTTTCACCAGATTTTTGTCAAGGCTGCTAAATTTAATTTTATTTAATGATATGTACATACATTTCAGGCATTGTTGGATTCCTGGGCACAATGTGTTACCTCCTGAAGAAACCTGCTTTTGACACTCAGACCAAGAATCCACAGCCAGCAATGCTCCTTACTCATATGTATATTTAGGAAGCATGATCCTTGTTGAAGGCTAGGTGAGAGGTCTTTCTGGGCCACAGACTGGGAGAAGGGGTGAGGAGGGGTAAAGACATGGGTAGATATAAAGATTAATGAGATACATTTTTCATCCAACCAACTGTGGGTACAATTAGGATGGACTTTATTTTCTCCTCCAGAAGCATGATTCCTATGGTGGAAAATTCAAGCCAAGGAAGAAAAGTAAACGGCACTGGATGATGATCAAAATTTTGCAGCCAATGGAACTTTTTGTTCCCCTCTCAAGGCCTCTTCCCATGCCTACAAGTCAGGCGACCCTGGTATTGATCCCAGGGGGCAGAAACAGCCCAGCAGATGGCCTACAAAAAGGAGACCTTAGGATCAAACCACGAGTCCTTTCTTTAAAGCACTGCTATCCTTGGGGAATAGTCCTGAAAGTGACCCCAAGGACCCCAGATGAGATCATAAATCCTTGACCATAACATTCATCACTTACAGAATTACTTATCATACTGAGAGCTTTGTGAAAGCAGAAACTCTCTACTTCTGAGGATGGGATACACAAGGCCTTGTAGGCATCAGGCCCAGGGAGCGTGCTCAGTAAACATGAATGACACTAGGTCATTCTTTCTAGCATGCTTCTAAGGAACTACCACCCTGAAATGAATTTCTATTATGTTAATTTGAGATAAAGCCAATTTTAACAGAATGTCCAGCCTAGTACCTGGGTAACTACTGTAGTATATTTAATGCATTTAACATTTAGAGCACTGAAATAATCCTTTGAAAGTTGCTCAGGTTTACGTATCATGGTTGTGAATCTGGGGGACTTTGAGTTGGTCAGACTGAGTTTAATGAGCTCAGCTGGAAGTATAGGTGGGATTTGAATGAACTCACTGTAATCAGGAAGTAGAAATATGACTCCCCATCATATACTCTTTACTTCCTGATTCCAGTATTCTACCAGGAAATTAGGCAATCTGGCAGAGAACAAAACAGAATCCAGCAATTAAGTAGGGAAGACTCCGTGAGGAGAGATGCCTGGTAACCTGACTACTTCTGTGGCAGTGCCCTACACCAAATGGCAACTTCGTCATCTAAAAGAGTCAATATATTCCCCAACAATGAAATCTAACTGTCTTATACGAGAAACCGCATAATGCCTATTGGTGCAAATGAGCAGTACCAACAGCAACAGACCAATCCCTCACTAAAAGAATCAAAGCAGCTTTGCTGTTTAGGGTACTAACAAAAGCTGAAACTTTTAAATCACTCTTTCTGTTTCACACACCCATAGTTCAGAAAGAGTTGCAGAAGATGCTCCCAAGATGAAGCTTTGTGCAACAAGTTGGAGCCCAGACTGAACTTCTACAGTTGTTAGAAACCTTTGACAACTGCGGTTTATAATGGAGGACTTGACAGACCTCTGACAGTATTAGCTCCGACAGCTAATAGAATGCTGGGTTACTTGCCCTGCTATGACATGAGTGCACTGTTCTGAAGATCTCCTGAGTGCCAAGCAAGTAGAAAGACTCTTCTGAATAAAGAATCTTACCTGGCAATATTTTCAAAGGCATATCAATAACCCACCTGATATACATATATACGTACACACACACACATATATACGATTATATATGTTATGTATAATCATATAAACAGATATGTAGATATTACATCAAATAATTTTAAAATCTTTTTAATGTGAACTATGTATTGGGTTTTTAAGCGTAATGTTATCAACGTCAGAGAGGTGTCAAATTCAAGTCTTTCATTTTTAAAC
Organism: Ailurus styani; assembly: GCA_002007465.1. NCBI lineage: Eukaryota > Metazoa > Chordata > Mammalia > Carnivora > Ailuridae > Ailurus > Ailurus styani. The sequence continues at coordinate 645,422 of LNAC01000710.1, forward strand.
ACTCTTTTTCTATATAACCTGGACTAGTCGATATATTGATCAGAAAGAACATTTTATATAACCAAAAGACAGAATAACAGGATGAAGTACATGGTATTTAGACATATTTTTGGCAGCACAAACCATTCCAGTTATAATTAAGCCACGCGGTTTACTCCCCACTTTCAAAGTGCATGTGGGTATTTGATTTCTAGCCAAGAATAACATGACAATCATGTTATCATTGTCTCCTCTATTTCTGGGAGAGCAAGGAAAGTGCATTCTCTTTCTCCTTTTCTGTCTTCTATTATCTTCCCTCAAAATATTGCATTCAAGATTACAACATTAACTGAGGAAAATAATTTAAGACAATTTTGCTCTAAGTAAGATACAGAGAGTAGCTGACAGTAAAAGTCAAAGTCATCTATAGTCTAGTCGATATTTACATTTAGATTTCGGAGGTTTTAGCAGATATATTCCAGTTAAGGTCTATGTAAGGAATATAATCCAATTTCCTTTAACAGATGCACACACACACACACACACACACACGTGCGTGTGTGTGTGTGTGTGTGTGTATGTCATGCATATATATTCAATGTGAAGATGATCTTCATATTCTTCTCACGTGACCTAAAGCTAGGGCTGCCATATATGGTGTGTGATCAAAAGCACAGATAGCACTCCCCAGACATATGGAAAACCCCATGTGGTGGCTTTGGCTAAAGCATTTACATTGGGTACATTATAGTGCTTAGGCTGCCAGAAAACACTTAGTGTCCCCCTTAGCTCACACACGTACACACACATACATGCACTCCACAGGAGACAAATCAAATAGCAATTCCCCCCACACGCATATATGGATGTACATTATCGGGCCTCAAAGGATATGATGAAGTCCTTATTATTACCATACCTACTGCACCTGGAATGCCTCGCGGACCACTCTCTCCAGCAGGACCTCTGTCTCCTTTTTCACCGGGGGGTCCAGGAGGGCCTTAAAAAATAAATGACAATTACCGATCACAGTTTTAAAACATAGGCCAAATGCGTATGTCATGTTTTGAGACAGTTCTATAAGTAAATCCAGTCTTCTATTTGTTGTGCAGTAGCACAGAATGAGTAAGGCTGACCCTCCTGAATGGAGGCGTGCCCTGCTTTGGGGGAGAGCGGTGTCCTACACCGATAAGGATGAGACAGCACTGGAAATACACAACCTGGTTATCTAGTACATGTTTATGTGTGCCCAGGACTTTTTTAGGTTCTTAGAACCCAAAAGCAAAGAGTCAGAGTCAATGGTGCCATAAACTCACCTTTGTCTTGGGTACATACTAGGCAGATTCCACTGTATTGACTTAGATGCTGTGTAGACAACGTGTGAGGGTGTATAAATCATGCGTGATGCACACACAGTAGACAACCAAAAACCATGTTGTTGGAAATGACAAACTCATATCTCTTAGAGAGAGATGCAGATCAGCAGGAGCAGTGATGGTTGAAATGCATTTGAGAGAGTAGGATTTGCAAGGGAATTTGAATGATGGAGAGAATGAGATGAAAGAGAATTCTGGGTAAGAGGGAGAGACTTGGGGAAAGGTAGGAAGGTTAAAATGAGTAAAAGAACACTTATCTAATAAAATACAGTTGACCCTTGAACAGCACAGCTTTGGACGGTGGGTCCTCTTGTATACAGATATTTTTTCGACAAATACAGTACAGTACTGCAAATGTATTTTCTCTTGCTTATGATTTTAATAATATTTCTTTTTTCTAGCTTTATTTAAGAATACAGTATATAAGACATATAACACACAAAATATGTGTTAACTGACTATTACTGTTAAGCCTTCTGGGCAGCAGTAGGCTATTATTAGTAAAGTGTTGGGGGAGTCAGAAGTTATACACTCATTTTCAAGGGCACAAGGGATCAGCACCCCAACCCCTGCATTATTCACCTAGAGTTGTATTAGGTAGTTGTATTAAGTAGAATCCCTAAGTAGATACAAATATGATAAAATCAGTTGGAGAGGTTGCAGGGACAATTTTGACTACTTGGCCCCACAATTTCCCAAGTGTTCCCTGAGTACCGAATTTAATCAATACTGATTTCATCATCTGAATTTTCTGTGTCCAGCAAAATGGGTATCTAGTGATCACCTCTTGAGAGTGATGGCCCTTTGGATTTTTATTTATTTATTTGAGAGAGCAAGCAAGAGAGAAAGCATGAGTGGGGCAAGAGGTAGAGGGAGAAACAGACTCCCTGCTGAGCAGGGAGCCCAACATGGGGCTCTATCCCAGGACCCTGAGATCACAGCTTGAGCCAAAGGCAGACACTTAACCAACTGAGCCACCCAGGCACCTTGGCACTTTGAAACTTCAAGGTAATCCTTCTAATATTCTCTCTTTTACACGGACTGCACAGGACAAGTATTAATCCCTTCACTTCAAGCAGAACAATTTGCAATTTTCTTTTCAACTCCAACAGAAGAAATGAACTTGGATATACCACAGAATAATAAACAGCGATGTTTTAAAAGAGGCATTTTCAATCGCTGTGGTTTGGCCAAATGCATAGCCCAAGGACGACACACAACTATATTTAGCATCACTAGCTAGAGAGCACTTGCTTACACATTTTAATCAGGTGCGGGGAATAAAATACCTGAAGAATCTTAAGAAAGGGACACATGAACAGATAAAAGATTATCTCATGAAAAAGCATATTCTGTTCATGTTCTTCATTTCTTTTAAAGTCCCGTCCCTACTTTTCTCCATTTTTCTGATCTGTGCCACTTTTTAAGGTCCAACTTGGATTTTGGAAACTTCCTTCCCTGATTACTCAATTTTCAAGATACCATTGTTCTTCTCAATGGCACACTGCCCTTCTCTCTCCATATGAAACATGGGGCAGTAATATTTTATTGTACTTTCATTACAAAAGCAACTCTACTTATTATAAGAAATACAAAAGCCTACAAAAATATAAGTCATAATTCAACCATTTTAAGAGACTAACCATTAACATTTATTTCTTGTGTGTGTACTTTCTGTTTTTTTGACTGCATTTTTTTGGTGACATAATCATATGCAAACAAATTCCCCTAAACTATAGCTTCATGTCAGAGATATATATTTAGACATTGCCCAAGAAATGTCAGGGTTCTACTTCAGTGAGGAGTTGCACCTCACAACCATGAACATGGCTGCAGTACATTCATCTCTACACAGTGACAAAGTTAAGGGCAAGCAGGAAAGACAGACTCAATTTGCAGCCGGCATTTTGCTGAGCAAATTGAAAGGAATCAAATCCACTCAAGGGTGGTATTTTTTTGGGGGGCGGGGAGTGTACTAGGAGAGATTTTGATTCAGTGATCAGAGCTCTAAAGCAAGACATTCCAGGAAAAATGTGTGAGACAAGAAACAAGTCACTGACAGACTAGATCTCGGCTCTTAGCCTCTGTGGTTAAGAGTTTTCACCATTTATTCAGCCAATGAAAGATGGAACTCTTTTAGAAACACTTCCATTTCAATTATTTTGTAGGTAACTCTGTAGAGTAACTGTATTCAGCTCTAACGTTGTAGAATTAGTCCAGTCATAACAAATACATGGGTTATATTATGTAATTTTGAGTCAAAGCACCCTCTCTGTATTTTTATGTAAAATACTGATACCAGGTTTCTGACTCCCAGAGTAAGAAAACCAGGTATGCCTTAAAGAATTCTAACTAGTTGTATTGGCTGTTACATTCATATTGTTATTTTATTCTTCATGTAACATTAATCTCACTCACTATGCTTCATTTTTATACATTGTTATATCTCTTCTACTGTGTAGAAAATGTGGGAAGTATCTCAATAAATATTTTTAGTGTCTTTTACATATTTTGGGGGATAGAAGTACATAGATCATAAGCCAGTTTCCTCGTAGCTTTGTGTGTAGAACTTTTGAAAGCACAGTTAACATTATGCTGTCATGCTATCTTCCAACAGTTGTCTCCTCAACATCCCTGCAGTAGCTCATATCCTAATCACCCTACACCTGAACCAGTCCAGAGATTTTTTTTTAAAGATTTTATTTATTTATTTGACAGAGAGAGAGAGAGAGATCACAAGTAGGCAGAGAGGCAGGCAGAGAGAGAGGAGGAAGCAGGCTCCCTGCTGAGCAGAGAGCCCGATGTGGGCCTCGATCCCAGGACCCTGAGATCATGACCTGAGCCAAAGGCAGAGGCTTTAACCCACTGAGCCACCCAGGCGCCCTAGTCCAGAGATTTTTATCTGGTCTGAATGTATTGTGTCTATTTCACCCTCATGTTTCCTTCAGCGCCAGCTTTAAAATAAATAGTACCTCTATGAACTATATGTAGAAATATAGCTATCTATTCTGCCATGTTATGGAAGAAAGAATAAAAAACTTAAAAGTCAGGAGACTTGGTGTCTTTGCAGTCACCTCCTTCATTCTGAATTACTTTCAAGCCCTAAGAACTCATACTATTTTCCTTCAAATTTAATACCGTCTAACTGCAAAGTTCCAGGGATAATTCGTAAATGCTGCAGCCGTAATTTGCCATGGACAACTTCCTCTATAAAACACACATACAAAATCCACTACTTAGCTCCTTCCCTATGATTTTTTTTAAAGGAAAACTAAGATTTCTACATTACCGCAAAAAAGAACTGATTTAGAATACTCGGTAACCATAAATATCAGAGATCAAAATTACACAGTTCACTAGAAAAGCAAACCCAGGCATATCCTAGCATTTAAAGTCCTCAGATGATACCAAAGAACTAATAATGTCTGCCTAAATTTCCAGAATACGCTCTCTGTGTCCTATTCATTATGATTACACATTTTCTACTTTATTCTTAATCTTTCCTTGTCATCATAAAAATCTACCACATCTTCTAGGCTATTGCTGCTTAAACGTGCCTCTTTTTTTCTTCTTAGTTTTCATGCTTATTGACTTAGATATCTTTAATTTGGAAGAGGCCTTAAAGATTTCTTAGTCAAACACACATATAGAGGGGGTCAGAAAGAGTAAGGTCTTAAAGTCCAAGGTCTTAAAGCTGGTGGGGTAAAACCAGAAATAGACCACTTCTTTCCTGACCTTCTAGACTAGTCTATTCCCAACTTAATTGACTTCATTCCCGGCATCTGTTTTTCCATTATTCCTGGGATGGATTTTTCCATTACATAGCAGTTAAAGACGCAACCATTTTTTATTTTTTAAATCATGATAATTGGTTGCATAAATCTCCCAATTTATATTCTATCAATTGTTTCTTCTTCTTCCTTGATATTAATATGTTTATGTGTGAATTCAAATATGCTTTTAGAGCCTAGAAAGAAAATTTGTTTAAAATTTTTCAAAAAACATCACACTATCTTTTCTCACCACTGAGCCATATTGTATTTTATTTCTCTTAACTCCTCTCCTCGAATATTCACCAACTTTGTTTGTTTAAATCACACTGTCTCACTCCCTACCACACTACTTTATTATTGCAGTGATGAAATTCTATTTAGTTCTTTAGATTCTAATGACTATAATTACTTGAAAATGTGTTAAAATATTTTTGTCTCTTTTATCTTCATGATTACTCAGCAATTATTACTATCAATAGTGGGGGGACACAAAGGTGGCTATCCTCCAACCAACGAACGAGAAGGCACTCATTAATTTGTACAATTTGTTTTTCTTGGGTTATAGTTTCATAAGTATTTATTAGGGGTGCCTGAGTGGCTCAGTGGGTTAAAGCCTCTGCCTTTGGCTCAGGTCATGATCCCAGGGTCCTGGGATGAGCCCCACATTGAACTCCCTGCTGAGCAGGGAGCCTCCTTCCTCCTGTCTCTCTGCCTGCCTCTCTGCCTACTTGTGATCTGTCTTTCTGTGTCAAATAAATAATAAATAAAATCTTTTAAAAAAATAAGTATTTATTAAAAATTTCTTTTATGCCTAGATGTGGTAGAGAATATAAAAAATAGCCCCTAATTTTGAGGAATGTATTATTTCCAAGAAGAGGCAACACTGCTCTAGAAGACAATGTAAGGTACTTTTCGAGATGACTATCATGTGAAGATTTCTCTGATGAAAAAATAACTAATGTTTAGTATTTAGCAAGATACAGATGTCAGGAAGAGTATTACTCTGACGGAGCTAGAGAAGGCTTCAACATATTAGATGGACATTGAGTGATATGATGTTTTCACACAGAAATAGAACATAAGATATTTAAGTGAAGGCAAAGGCATGAGGCAAAATATAAAAAGTACTGGGTATGTTAGAATCACAGTTAAATCACTTGAAGTACTCGGTATCAAAAGAGAAGGGGGGGGATCAGGTATTCAAAGTGGTTAAAAGGCACATTACAGAAGACCCTGAGTGCCACAGACAGAAATGTATACTGAGGAAGTGATAGGCCTATAATCTAGGGTTTCTCTTCAGGAAGACTGCATTTTAACAGCAGTGTAGATAGGATTACAACAGTGTAGATAGTGTAGTCTGAAAAGAAAGAAATGAGGAAGGAAATGATTGGGAGACTGTTTCAATAGTCTGGTAGAGTGGTGGTAAGAAAAGTTTACACAAGAATATAAAGAAGCGGGGCACCTGGGTGGCTCAGTGGGTTAAGCCTCTCAGGGTGCTGGGATCAAGCCCAGCATGGGTGGTCAGCAGAGAGCCTGCTTCCCCCTCTCCCTCTGCCTGCCTCTCTGCCAACTTGTGATCTCTCTCTCTCTGTCAAATAAAAAAAAATTTAAGAAAAAGAATATAAAGAAGCAACAAGGGGATAGAGAATATAGGACCTAAGAACTGATGGCAGTCTCGGGAGAAAGAATAAAAACAATTTAAGTTGCTATGTTGGAAATCTGGAAAAATGACACTGTCATTACAAAGTGTGACTCAGTAAGAAGAAAGTTCTAGTTTCTCCTGTTTATTCAATACATATAAATTTGCTCACCCATTGCACAGCAGGCCATCAAACAGGTGCTGCCTAGGGAGAGATTCACTGGAGAGGCAAAATTCAACCTCACAGAACTCACACGCTATTAGGGAAGATGTATGCTAAACAAGAAAGCCAATGTATATATTCAACAATTTCATGAAGTGGCAAGTACTGTGAGTAAGTTAAAGCAAATGATGACACAGAGGGAAGGGGGAGGAAAAAAATGACCCCCAAAAAGGTGTTTTGAGTGAATCCAAGAAGGAGTGGAGTTCTAAGAGAAGAACACTTTGAGAGAGCAGGAGTATAGTGCACATTAAGGACAGCAAGAAGTGAAACTAACACTTCCTCCTTTGTTAGTTACACTTTTAAGTAGCACTTTCATTTTTCCAGATTTCCAGGCTAGACAGAAGGAATGCCAGAGAGGAAATGGGAAAATGAGGGTAGATAAGTAAACGAGTTCCAGACCAAGTACGAATTTAGATTTATTACAAGTCAATGGGAAGAATATTGAAGGGGCTTAAGCATGAGAGCTAAAACATCTAACTTTTTAAAATACAATTTGCTCTACATAATATAGAATGAATTAGAAGTTGAATCAGGAGGAACAACTTAGAAGTTGCTGTAGTCCATCAGACAAGCATAGTAGCTTGAATTAGCGTAGTAGCAGACAAGATAGCGAGAAGTGGTTTTATTTCAAATACTGTGTGCGAGAAGAGTTAACAGGACTCATGGATGTGGGGAAGTGACAGAAAGACATCAAAGACAGCTTCCGAGATCTTGAGGTGTGTAACTAGCTGGATAATGACACAGGTGACAAGGCAGGGGAAGCAAGAGATTGGGGGGACTGGATGGGGTAGGATGCTCAAAAAAGGATGCTGTCTAATTGTTAAAGGGAATGCTGATTAATTCAAATTTTTCTTTGTCATCTGTGTTAATAATTAAAGAATGCATGCAATGTATTCCATGTAAGTAAGCTATAAAACACAATAAAACAGATACTACCCCTGTGATATCACAAATCAAGAAACAGGTCTCTATTTGGTGCTCTGGGAATCTCATTTATCTTCTTCCTTTTCAGAGTTAAACATTAGCCTGATTTTTGTGTTTATTTACTCACTTTCCTGCAGTTTACAATCCACCCTTCTTATTACATATGCATGCATCTATAAAGCCACATTATTTGCTTTTGCTAATTTGTGAGCATTAGAAACAAAATTGTACTATATATAGTTTTCTGGGACTTGCTTTACATTTTTTTTTCTTGTAAATACTTGGATATTAGACTTAAAGTATTTTTTTTCCTAAACTAGTGTTATGTAATAAAAATCTCATGGATTTCTGTTTATTACTAATACAATAAAAATATTAAATTATAAATCAGAGTTTAACAGACATGGAGGCTAGAATAAGAGGCTCTAACATGAATTTAATTAGAATTAAAGAAGAAAGGTTAAGAGACGGTTGTGAAGAAGCAGAATTCAGAGACTGAAGCTGGGAACTCTCCTGAATTTATGCTAGATTTAAATCCATAAATATAAGAAGTAAAAACAAATGCAAAATGAATAAATTATCAATATAAAAACACAACTAGTGAAATTGCTGGTAATGAAGACAAAGAGGATGACAAGCAGATTGGCAGCCATTTTTAAAACAGCAAGGAAAGCCAAAAGTCAGGGAAATATCCTCAAAATACAGATTGAAATAAGTAGAATAGGTGTCAACCTAAGAAATATGTATGCTGTAGAACAATTTTAAAGATCAAGGACAAAATCGAGAAAATGGAATCAAAAGGTCTCACCTTTTAGACTTTCACTAAAATGAACCTCCAAAAGATATACTTTAGGAAGAATGAAAATGATTCCAGAAGTGATGTCTGAGGCACATTTAGAAGGGAAAATTGGCAAACTCATGTGCAAATCTTAGTATTGTCTATATAATGTAAGAAAAATAATATTGACTGAATTCCTGCTTTTTTTAAAACTACATAAAATAGGAATAAAGTATACTCATAAACAGCAGAAAAGCAGGGAAAGGGGCCATCAGACAAAGTTTTTTCAGTTTCCTGTATATTTAGGATCAAGTCGAAGATATCGATCAATGTTAGACTTTGTTAAGATAAAGTTCAAGGACAACCACCAACCAAATAGAAATAGATTAGAAAGTCTCCAAAAATTTTTTGGTGCCTTTGCTGGAAAGAAAAATTCAATGGAAAAAATCTCAATTAGTCTGAAAGTAGACAAGAAAGGAAAGCAAATGGAACATAGAACTGGACAAAAACAGCACAAAATAAGATGGTAGAAATAAGTATAGTGAAAAGAAATTGTTAGATTGCACATTTTAAATGTGTCTTGGGGTGCCTGGCTGGCTCAGTTGGTAGAGCCTGCAACTCTTGATCTCAGGGTTGTGAGTTTGAGCCCCATGTTGGGTACAGAGATTTCTTATGAATAAAATCTTTAAAAAAGGGGTTCTTTATGTATGAGAAACCTAAAACAAAATAAAATATGAAAAAATATTTAAAATATAAATAAAAGCTAGAGTAAAAATATATATAGTGGGTATATTAATTTAAAGGTCAGTAAGATTCAATTTACTATGGTTTACCAACAGCAACCAAAGCAGAAATTGACAAACTTATTGTTATTTTGTTATTTTATAGAGTTTAAAAACCTTTCTAATTAATAACACAGTCAAGTGGGCGCCTGGGTGGCTCAGTGGGTTAAAGCCTCTGCTTTCGGCTCAGGTCATGATCCCAGGGTCCTGGGATCGAGGCCCACATCGGGCTCTCTGCTCGGCAGGGAGCCTGCTTCCTCCTCTCTACTCTCTCTCTGCCTGCCTCTCTGCCTACTTGTAATCTCTCTCTCTGTGTCAAATGAATAAATAAAATCTTAAAAAAAAAAAAGATAAAAAAAAAATAACACAGTCAAGTAAGAAGTAAAGATGAGACTGGAAGTTTCGAAAAACAGAATTAATAAGTTTGATCTGTGGACAGGTAGAGAATTTGATGCCTTATAGAAAACTTGTATTCATCTTCATTAATATGGAATATTTTGAACATGACTCATTAGACCTGAGGACATTTTTTTAATCACTTTTAATTAAAGAATCCTAAGATATTGTTATCTCACTGTGTCTTGAGAAGATCTCAAAATTACTTTCTCTGGGCATCTGTAGTAAACATATCCTTAAAAACTATTTCATACCATACGATTTCAAACACCAAATTTCTGCGCATAAAAGTGTATTTTAATGTATTATTTTCTGGAAGAATGAAAAAATATTTTACCTTGAATTAAAGTGATATTTTTCAACGTCTGAGAGTGTTCCCAATCTTTCAGCCTGAGATCATTAGTGATGTTATTCAGTACTTTCACTTCTCCTTTTATTTCCTGTTCCAAATTCACTTGTTTTTCTTTCATAGACATAATTTCTGCTGATGCATTGTACACACGCTCTTCTAATCTACTCATGTCCTGTGAAACACAAGCAAGCGCCCGCAATTTTTATTAACACATAATTATCAAATCTGTAAGGTTAAGAAGCCCTGAAAGCCAGGTACTTTTTTTAAAATATCACAAAACATTATAGAATAAGAATATGGAAATTAGAGAATGGTCTTAAAATACTTATTTTTGGTTTTGGAGCATTTCCTCCTTGAAGTGAATGGCTGAATTGTTGCACCCTCTGTTCCCATAAAATCAGTTGAATATACCCAAGGTATGCTTTGATTCCTAAATATATGTCAAAATTCTCAGGGGTTATGGGAAATACTTCAGGATAGTTTTTCACATTCAGTAAAATCTCAACTAGAATTTTAACAATCTCTTACTTCTTTACTTTCTTTCTCTTTTTAGATTTTTAGATTTTATTTATTTATTTGAGAGAGAGACAGAGAGAGAAAGAGAGAGAGGGAGAGGACAATCAGGGAATAGACAGAGGCACAGGGAGAAGCAGTCTCCCTGCTGAGCAGGGAGCCCAATGGGGGGCCAATACCAGGACCCTGGGATCATGACCTGAGCCAAAGGCAGATGCCACCCAAGTGCCCCTCTTACTTTTAATTTTTATTATCTCTGTGAGGTTTCATTACTATTTTATGTTTCCAAATACATATATATTTTGCATATATTTATATACATACATGCATACACAGCTTATGAATAGGGGAGACCATATTGCATTCTAGAATATGCTTTCATTTTTCACTCAATAACATATTAAGGATATTTACCTATGAAAATATTTAAAGACTGCCTTATTTTCAATAATTTAGTGTAATTATATTAATGTATCTTTTCATAATTTAAGATTACTAGAGATCAAGTTTTGAGCTGCATACTTTTTATTTTTACATCTTTAAGCAACGCTGCAATGAACATTTTATATATGTGTGTGTGTATGCATATATATATATATATATATTTACATATTTGTACAAGTGCTTCTACAGGTCAGGTTCCTGGTAGTAGAGCCAATCAGAGGAACTAAATATTAAACTTTTTGTTCAGTACCACCATGGTGCCCCCAAGTATATGGCACTATTTTTTCAATCATATTAATCATGTATCAGTGCCTACTTTTGCACCAAAATGCTGGGTAACTTCAACATACTTCAGTTGGCAAAGTTAAGAGCAAATACATAATGAATCATTCTATTTACTTTGCTTTTCAAATTATGATGAGGTTACATATACAGTCATAATAAAGTTTTTGACAATCTTTGTCTTTATTTTCCTTCCAAGACTTTGGCTTGGTCTTCCTTTGGGTGTTGAGCTGTTTCTAATGTAGCAAACCTTCTCATCCATTCTAGCGACCTTTTCGGTCCCTCTGTTCTACTTTTATTGCATCCTCCGTCTACATGGAGTGCTCTCTACTTTTCTAAGGACATCTCTGGTTACCTGCTGATGTATTCTCATTGCCCACTAGCATAGAGAAACAAGCCAGGGGTATATTGCTCCCTAATCCATGTACAAAGAGAAAATTACACTTGCCTTGACTGGACTGGACAAGTTGAAGTGTGGGCAGTCAAGGCAGTCAGGGTGTAAAGCCTTTTAAAGGAAATGAACAGATACCTAGATTGGCCTCTTCTGTGGCACTACACTCAAGCAGAGAAGCTTATCCATTTTTTCTGCTCTAACTGCGCTTCCCCCATCTAAAACCCTGTTCTGTTGTCTCTACTCTCCATCCCCTCCTTCCTTGAGTATTTGGCATTTTGCATATGATATGGTGTAAGTCCTGATAATGAAAAGTACAGCACCAGGAATACAGTCAATAATATTGTGATAATGTATGGGGATGGATGGTGACTACACTTTTTGTGGTATTGAGTAATGTATAGAATTGTCAAATCACCACGCTGTACACCTGAAACTCATATGACATTTAAAATAAATACAATTTGGGGACATCTGGGTGGCTCATTTGGTTAAGCATCTGCCCTCAGCTCAGGTCTAGCCCTGCATGGGGCTCCCTGCTCAGTGGGGAGCCCGCTTCTTCATCTGCCTGCCATTCCCCCTGCTTGTGCCCTCCCTCTCTCTCTCTCTGACAAATAAATAAATAAAACCTTTAAAAAACTAAATACGATTTGGAAAAACACTTTTAAAGCTTGGATGTGAGCATGGGTGTTTGTAAAGCACAGCAACATAAAAAGTACGCTCACCTTCATTTGGGAACTCCAGATAGCCACTGGGGAGCAGAGGCCAGGGGTCTGGCAGTTGATTTTGCTACCAAAAAAACAGGACTTGCCCATGTTTTTCATACATAAAGCTGAAGCTGCCTTTTTATCCCCTTTTTTGAAAGCTGCATATGGTGCTTGTATTAGCCACATTTCACTTGAAATAACTTTTACTGGGAAGAGGGAAAGTGCATTTTATTATTATTTTTTAAAAGCCTATTCAGCATCCATACACACCTTCCATACTCTACCATCAGCAGCCCTGCTGGAAACGCATTTAATTTTGCATTCTTACAATTCTTTCTATCAACAATGGACATGATGAATTCCCACCTCTCTCTTTTCCTTTGTGCTAGTGTACTTTTTTCCCTCAAGCTGATGTTTGTTCTGTCCTTGATGGGCATCATGCTGGTATCGCTCATAAGTCTTTCCTTCAAACAGCACTTACTGATTCAGGCATTCACTTAATTTATTTATTCCTGCATTGGGCTAAAGATTCGAAGATGAATACAATTGTTTAAGCAATGGGGATGAGAGTCCAAATTGTTTTCAGTGAGCACATGTGCGCGCACACACACACACACACATCCATATACATACACTAGTCCTGACCCAGTTTCTAAATTTCTACAAGTGACTGCTAACTGGAAAAAAACAAACAAAAACAAAAAAACAAAAAAAAAACTTTGGAAGTCCCTCCGTTCCTTCTACCTTCATTTCTAATGCTGGGACCCCCTCCAAAATATAAGTGCAATCTATTTGAACTCAAAGAGTTCACTGATCAACAAATTTTGATTATTTCCAGTAATTATCACTTCAAACACGTTCAAGATTTCTATTGTCTTCCAAACAGTTTCCAGTTTGGTTTCAACTCTTGATGTGAGTTCATAAATATCCTACAGTCTCTACCAAAATCTGGGGCATTAACAATACCAAATATATACTGTTTATCCATCTAGTCCATCTTCTCTTTTTCTCCTCACCCTGTCTCAATGCTCTTCTGTTTTTACATAGAGTAATATTTCTTCTCCCTTCCTCTTTCCCTCTAACTTAATCAGTTATTACTCTCATAATGGAAATTTTATTTATTTTCTCCCATATTCTTCTGCCCTGTAGACAGTTACTACCTTGTGACTCTCTCTACCCTTCCATAGCCTAAGTCCTTGATTTTTTAAAGATTTTATTTATTTATTTATTTACTTACTTATTTATTTGACAGAGAGAGAGAGAGACAGAGAAAGAAAGCACAAGCAGGGGGAGGGGCAGGTAGTAGGTTCCTCACTGAGCAGGGAGCCTGACGTGGGGCTCAATCCCAGGACCCCAGGATCATGACCTGAGCCAAAGGCAGACGCCAACTGACTGAGCCACCCAGGTGCACCAGAGTCCTTGATATTTCAATAGTAATTGATGTACTTAGATACTTATTAACAGTGTGAGAAACCCAGTCAGATCTTGGAAGAAGTGACATGGATTATCAAGGCTGGTGCTGGGATGAGGTTTACCAACAAAGTCCCCATATTTATAGAGCCATGCCATTGACTTCTGACATCTTAAAACCAGGATCATATGAAATTCAAAGTTCTGAGTGATTGTACCTTACAAATAAAGATGTAAACTATTCCTTTTTAACCAGTTTTGTCTATTGCCTAGTCAATAATTTAGTTGGTTTTCATCTGATGTTATAACTTCAGAGGTTTGTTGTTCCTCTATAAGTGACATCCATTCTTAAAAAATCACTACTATTAATACTGTCTCTATACAGAAAACAACTTCATTAATCAAAATGGGTCTATTCAAATAAAATCTAATACCAAGATGCCAATGTTGCTTAGCGAATGGTGAAAACTTTATAGGCTTCATATTAATTATGACCTTAGGTCTTAGATATTTGATAATACATAGTTTTTTTTTCACAAGAGCAGTTAAATTTTAGTCATATGCTTATTTCTCATGGAGTGGAATAATTATAATTATTAACCACCAAAAAACCCCACAATTTTGAAATGAGGGGCTTGCTTTTTAATTTCTCATCAATACAAACTAATCTTGTGGGTTAGCCACAGGTGTCTATAACAGAGATGAGAAAATTATGATCCATAGGCTTAAGTCTGTTTTTGTAAGCAAAGATTAACTGGATCCCAGCTCCCCTCCTGGGTCTACATACTATCTCTGGCTGCTTGTGTACTAGAACGGCAGAGTTGGATAGTCAGGGAGACCTTACAGTCCCCAAACACTAAACTTTCAGATCTGGCCCTTTACAGTGAAACTTTTGTTGACAAGCTGGTCTAAACATGGCTTACTCTCTTATCTTGTGTATTTGGTCCTACGATAAAAATTGAATGTTGCAAGCATTATTCAAAATTTAACTCTTTAATTATAGTTATCTTTACATGTTATAACTTACGTCTACTTCTTGGGAATGGCAAACTACTTAAAAATGTAGATTTTGTGTTACTCATGTAAATGAGGTTTCCATTTCTTTAATGATGAAGAAATTTGGGTCTAAGATAATCTAAAAATTATAATTGGTTTAGACAGTCTCAAGAGATAGTATAATAGGATTTATAGAATTAAAATATCTAAAGAGAGTCTATATCCAATGGAAAAATAGCCCCCATTTTGTTGGGATCTTGGAGAAGACAGTAGGTAAATTCACGTACAACCTTCTGGTAAGATTGCCAAAAGAATCAGGGTAAGTTGGATGACGCCGAAATGGGGTGTGCAAATTTTGTTTTCTTGAAATGTCAGAGGAGATAGGATCTAGATGGATTCAATCCCAGCATGTGACGTTCTAATACAAAAGCTCTTACCTCTTGCTGTTTAAGTGTATTATCTTGGACTTTGCCATTCAGTGTTTTGATTTTGAGCTGCAAATCAAGCAATGTGATATTCAGACTTATTAACGAGTTGGAGATTTCATCTATCACATTTCCATGTCTCTGAACTGAGGAAACCAAGGTACTCAGCTGGAGAAGAACATCATTAAATCTTTGATCAGTCACCAGACTAAAATTTTGGAAACGCTCTGAATCTATGAGATTGGCTTCTGTATCTGAAATATATTGGATTCTCTTCTCCACGTTGTTAATTTGTTCCATAACAGCTTCTCGAAATCTCATCTCATCTTCACTGTCATTTCCTTTTCCTGTGAGACTTTGACATATTTCGTTGGCATTAATTGAACCAACTGTGCAATTCTTCATTTCCCTCATCAGGAGCTGTGCTGTGTATTTAAGTAAAAATAAACAAGAGTCATGGCCTGTACCCTTAAATGCATACACCACTCTTTTCTGTATCATTCCAGTCCATTCTAACATTTTGAATGCTATCCTCAACTGGGTATTTACTTTATATATACAGTGTGTGAACCACACTACACATATTGTTGAAAGGAAGACAGCCAGCCTCCTTGTCCTACTTTACATAGAATTTATTCCAGGATCAAGTCATTCTTTCTGAATTGCTGCTTATATGCATCTTCTGAGCCACCGCATTTGGCTTTGACAGTGAGATTATGAAGTGCATTGTATCCTACTCCGCAGGTCTGTTAGGATAAAATGAGATAATGCTTAACACAATATCTGAAGCAAGCATGTTGAATACATAAGCTGTTATGAAGATAAATGATGTGACAAAAACAATATGTAGTAAAAATAGAAGTGTTAGTGTTATCCACTGTATGAATAAATTGTTGGCTCATCTTCCTCATCCAATCACTTAAGCTGGCAGAGAATTGTCATTTTCAGTTTATACAGGCCTATTTATTATTGGTGGGACAGGAAATTGAACAAATATTTTTTTCACTTTAAAAATATTATTTATGTAAGATTCCTCTTTACCTATTATAAAATATATATTCATAACAGAAAACTTTTAAAAGATAGGTAACAAACAAAAGTAACTTACTCTTAATCTCACCATCCTGAGTTAAATGCTAACATTTTAGTGTTATGTATATCAAATCTGTCTCTTTTTTCACTAGCATATTATTATTACAAAAATAATTTTAATACCTACACTGTATTATCTGTATGGATCTATCAGATTTAACAAAAATCCTACAGTTAATTTGCTCTGTTTTTACTAATATATCCAGTGCTTTGAGAAAAAATGTCTTTTTAGTAGTTATTTCCTTAAAAAACATCTATTAAATTGTATTTGGGAGAATATATAGAGCTGCCGATATGTATTTCCAAATGGGCACATGTTCTCTAAACAAGGTAATTACCCTTCAGAAAAGATCTAGAGCAATATGTTTGGAGTTTCAAATCGTGAAAAGCATAAACATTAGCTCTTAAGATAAAAATAATACATAATTATACACAGTAAAAATATTAAATACCATTTTATCACTAATGTATGATAGTTAAGATTGTTTTTCATATCTCCCTCTATTTCTATCTCTATTAGTAGTTTATCTACATATATATCAGTCTTTTATTCATTTATTTTGAATGCATAAGATTTTTTCACATTTGGCCATTATTGAGCAATAAAAAGAGTAACTATACGTGCTTTAAAAATATATCTCATAAACAGCTATACCTGAGACGTCAATTTTCTTAATAAAAATGATATGGCAATAGGATTTTTGGATTTTTGAGAATTAAGTGAGATAACACATAAAAGATAATTAGTTCTATCCCAAGCTAAAGATTACCTGTTCTATAAATGAGAGGCTGGTATTTACTCAGGAACAAGCTGCCTTATTCTAGATCTAGCTCTATTCCTCCATTACTAGCTAGGGTACTCTGGGAAAGTTCTCTCCTTAAGTTCCTCAGAGATCAAAAAGTAGCAACTGCTTCCAACAGTGGTGTTGAGGATGCAGGAGGTAAGGCATATAAATCCCATAGCACACAGATGGCCCATAGGATAATTCTGTTCAAATTAAAGTGCCTTATCCATAAAAGATATGATCTTAGGGAGTTTACATTCTTCACCACCTTTACTTAAAAAAGCTGGTTGATGATGGTTGCTATCCTAGCTATTATTACATTAGGAACAAGTACAAAACTATACATGCAATTAAATCCCAATTTTAAAAAGCTAAATTATATCATGTTTTCCTAGTTAGATTCTTTAAAATTAGCTCATTGGAATAAAATGTTTGACATTTTTATATGATCCAGAGTGTGTATTTGTTTACACTTCTTAATTTATTAAGGAAGTAGACAAAAGGTACATTTTTTAGTTGGAGCTCATCACATTTATTACATTAAGGGTGGGGAGCAAGTTCTCGACTGGCACCTTCATTCAGGCATTTAATTCTATGATTTATTTATTAAGCACCTACTACGTATAGAGCACTGCCTTCAGGAACTCTGGGAATGTAAAACTGGGAATGGATTTTGACTATAACAGAGACCCAAACTAACAATTTTTACAAAACCATTTAAAAGATGTCCCTTAAAAATGTTCCTTTCATGATGATTGTTGCCTTTTGTAAGTAGCAGTGCAGAACCCAGGTTCTAGAGTACAACTGCCTGGTTTAGCAATTCTTGCTCTTTCCTTTTTAATCTGTGATCTCAGGCAAATTATTCTGTCAGTGCTTCTATTTTACTAACTAAATGATAGGATACTAACAGTCAGTGTTCAAATAATTAAATGAACTAATATATGCAAAGTGCTTATACTACTTCCTGGCATATGATAAGCATTTGATGACTTTCAGCTTTTTTATTATTAATATTTTGGATTCAAATTCTGTGACTTATGTCTCTGTATGTACAGTACTGAAAATATTGATAGGGAATTAATACAATTTAATATAAAAAAAACTGAGGGGATGTTGGGTGTTGCAATGAGTACTGTAGTTTCTGCACATTATTTTACTAAGCACAGTGATCTAATTGCTCAACCATGTATTTTTTCTTTCCCTGGAAATGATTTTTATTTCACATGGGTAAAGTCAATCTTTTCACAGTATGGAAAGGGAAGGCTTGAAATGACAAAATATCACATTGACCAGACGTTTCTATCTGACATGGACTTCAACATAAAGTTGACAATAAAGACTATATTTTTGCTTACAGATTTACAAACACAACACTGCTTGTTTTCCCAAATCCTATGTAAAAACTAGTCCTAACTTTTCAAAAAACTGTTTAACTCTGTATCATAAATCGAGGTAAAGAATGCGAGAGTTCAGATCTTCAAATGTTCATTTCTTTGAATAAGATGGCATTTTGTGACTTTTCTATTTCACATTTGAAGGAAACAAACTTTTATGGCTTGTGCAAACCCCTAGGGAGAGTGGTATATGATTTCACAGATCACATTTACTCCTTCATGTTGCTAATATATTCTCCTGCCAAAAATCCGTATTATTCTGAGCTAAAGAATTTTCAATATTTCAGCAACCAATTACATATGCATTAATCCTAGATTGTATTTTATTGGCAGAGATGTTATTATGTTGTTGTACTATGATAGGGATCCAGGAGTTTCATTAAGAAATGATAGCATATGGAACAGCCTTCATCATTAAGAAGTATCTTTCATCATGTAAGACACTTAAAATTTAAATAGAGTCTTTTATGCACAACATTTTATTTCATCCATCAATTCATATTTGGCAAAAAAAGTAATTTCTATCTTTTAGAGATATATTTTATCTTTATTTATAATTTTTTGATATCATGTATAGATACGTATTATTTTTGTTTTGGTTTGGTTTTGGAAAATATTCTGATCTGTAACTTAATTAAAGTTGAAAATGGATTATCAATTGTTTATTCAAGTGTGATAGAAACAGTGACATCTATTCCAAGTTGTGGTGAATTTGAGTGCTAATGTGAAAGTGTAAGATTTGAACATTTTTAACTTCTTGTCAGTCTTAGGAGGTGGCTGCTATAGCTTTTGGAAATGAAATTCTTCTTTCTTTCTCTCTCCTTTCTCTCTCTCTTTCATTCTTTTTTCTAACAAAACTACTTTGGATCAGTCATTTCAACCCAACAATGAATGTGGAAACTTGGTAGTATTTTCTAATAACCCCCAAATTTTAAACTTGGTTAGAACCCTGAATTCTTTCCAGACTTCACTGGCCCATTCCGCATGTGCCTGTTAGATAGAAGTTACAATTCCCTGGTGCTGACTCTGCAGCCAATGGTTTGTATAAAGGGATGGAATTTACCCAGATTCTAACTAGCTTATAGTTAATGATCCCAAGCAACGAAGCATCTTTCAATTGTGTGTTTCAAATGAACATAAGCATATACATAAACAACATACAGATCATCTCAATTCATCAGGAAGTCAGCTGTGTAATGACAGACACAGCAGGTCCTTTTCCATAGATGCTTGTTGTTGGTTTGCTTGGTTGATCAGTTTCATTTGTTGTGGCTGGGTTTTTTTGTTGTTTGTTTGTTTGTTTTAATTGCCAAAACAGGAATTAATTTTTACCTGTGGAAATATGTTTTCATCTAAAATTATGGAAACTGTTTTGCTGTGTGTGTGTTTGTGTGTTTGTTTAATTGTCCAATCCCATTTTGTTCTAAAAATTTAATTACAGTGGACCACAGAGGTGGACCACCACAAGACTCACAGGTGGCAAGTGCGGCTCTACTACTGAATAGTCTCAGTTTCCTTTTGTGGAAAATGAGAATAAGTATATGTCTGCTCAAGCGTAATTGTAAAGGTATATTAAGATAATCTGTGGAATATATATAAGGCCAGTGTCTGAACACAGTAAATGCCCAAAAGTGACAGCTACTGTCACAGCTGTTGTGGTTTTATTATCATTTCTTAGCCAATTCTGGCTCTGTCTTAGAATATTCCTTAGGTTGCCCCTTCACAGAGGAGGTCTGGCCTCATTTAGGAGCACTTTTCTTGTTAAGCTGATTCGTATGCACATAAAAATGTATCCTACTCCCTGCTCCTGAGAGCCTACGTCCAGACATTTCACCGGTCAGAAACAGGAGAGCCACAAGGCATACAAATTCAAATGCCAACCAAATCCATCAAAAAGGCAAAATAATATTTACAGATCTGACTGAGTTATATGCAAGCCACCCACCGCTGTGGAAATCCTCAAATCCATCCCCACCTCAAGTTAGACTTGCCAAATTAGTAGGTGCCTCTAAAGTGTTCTAATATTTTTAGGTTGAGGGGATGCCATCAGGTTATTTTTAGAAATGTTTTAAATAACAGCCTAAGATATTCCTGAAGTACAGGCCATTATTGTGCAAGATCTCCTCTCTGTGAGGACTTGCAGGAATATTTCTTTCTCCCCTAAGCTCTAGGAGCAGAAGAGCTTTTTTTCAAACAACTCGTTTGTTTTCTTATTGTCGTTTTGCTTTGTTTTAGGTGTTGTGCATGTAAGTGCTCCTGCTTATATCTTCACATTGACAACTGGAATACTTATCATAAAATTCGTCCCCCACCATGAGAAGTACATAGGACTCCAGGGGATAACATATTTTTTGGAATTGTCTAATCCATTTCACCTTTACATAATTATCTTAATCTTCCATTCTCTATTTTTTTTACCTAATAACTCTGAAGAATCTTTTTCTTTTTAATTTATGAATTTGAGAAGCACTTTGGGATGTGACGTTTTCCTTATGAATCTCCTCTGTACAAAAGGTTGAATGCCTCTTTTTGTTTCTGTAACAACTAATTCACAGGATGAGTTGCGGAGTTTCAAAACCCTAGAATACCGTACCTGCCATTATTCCGATGATAGGGACGAGGACTACAAACACAAGAAGATAAAGGACAATCAGTGCAGCTTTGAGGGACTTCAGTTTCTCTTGAAGGGTAGGGCCATTTTTAGGATCTATAAAAACGAAAGCCCAATCTACTGTTAGAAAACTTACTCTTCTTACTTAACATTCTGGTAATCTCTAATTCTATCATTACGACCAAGCCTATTGGAATAAAAGGGGAACAAAAAATTTGTCCCCGTTTATTCAATAGGAAGTGATAGGAACAATCACAGGAAAAGCCAATACAGTGATCATTATGAACATCTGATTTACTTTCCATTAAGTAAACATCCGTAACAGAGTTACTGTCCTCTACAACTTGTACTTGTCTCATTTTAGGGCATTAGTTAGTTCACAAATTTTAATATTTTTGATATATTTTAATATTGATACCAACATTTTCAAACAAATTTTATTCTGTTTCATGTGGGAATATATTCTGAGTGAAAATCCAATTCCTCAAGTAACTCTATGATTTTTTTTCAGAGTTTAAATCAGATAAAAGAGACATCTGTTTTCAATGATAATTATGCAAATTTTCTAATTTCATCTCAATAATTCTGTATTTGGATACCTCTTATGATTTGAATACATTAAAAACATGAAAGAAAACTATTCACATTTTGACTAAACTTCAGAATGGATCAATGAAACCCATCCTCTGGGTATTTCAGAAAATATTAATATTTTCATATTAACCATTTATTTGGAACAGTGATTCACATAATGGGATACTAATTATGGAAAAGTTAACTCAATGTGGAGGGGAATCTTAGTAGAGGACAAAGACATCTTCTCTGATTAGGTGAATAAAATACCCACTAAAAAATGTCTTTCCTATGGCCACTGCTTTCATTGCACAATAAAAAGGAAGATTTTGTTTTCAGGTTTTAAGTTTCCAAACTAAAAATAAAAGTTTAGACATTATTCGATTATGTTCTATGAGGGATTGAAAGGAAAAGGAGAGAAATTTTTTCAGTAAAAATAAGACCAAAACAAAAGAAAGATCGAAAGAAAAAGAAAAAGAAACACCCACAAAGCAAGCAAGATGGGCTACCCTTTGCCAGGCTGAACGAGCCGGAAACTCACCTTATCTTTAATTTACAATCAAATTCTCTGCTTTCTGCCTTTTAAGTAGCTCTCCAAAGTTCCCGCTGCCTTTTCTCTGTCCCCAGTGTCTCTGTCGTCCCTCCTCAATCTCTCAACATCTCTACCTCACAGCTTTTACTAGGATCTTTTTCCCTTTTGTCTCATCCACGCCACATTCTCCCACCCATCGACTGTGTAGTGCTTAATACCCATCATTCCTTCGGGTTATGGTCTGTATTTCCAGTTTTTCTGTGTAAGAACTCACCCACTTTGTCCCTTGCATACGCTGCTTCCTCTGACTGAAATTTCTGTGAATCCTTTCATCCACCCTACCCTTTTGGTGAAATGTATTCAGCCTTTAATGCTTGGCAGAATTATAAGCAACACTGTCCTGCTGCCTTACTAGAACCTGTCCACATACAACCGAATACTAATCCTTTTGAGCTCCTGTAACTGTGCAAACCTTTGTTTCAGCACTGTTCTGGATTGACTTGTTTCCCCACAAAATATACTGTTGATGTCTCAACTCCAATTGCCTGTGAATGTGACCTTATTTGGAAATGGGGTCTCTGTAGGTATAATCAAGTTAAGATGAGGTCATACTGGACTCAGGCCCTTGTCCCACGACTGGTGTAGAGCACACATAAAGGCACAGGAAGACAACCCTGTGAAGATGGAGGCAGAGAGAGGAGTGATGCAGTTATAAGCCAAGGAACACTAGGAACTGGCAGGAGCGACTAGGAGCTAGGGAGAGGCCAGGAAGAGCCCTGAAAGGGAACACTGCCTTGCTGACACCTTGACTTCAGATGTCTGGCCTTCAAAACTGTGAGAGAACAAATGTTGTTGGAAGCCACCCGATTTCTGGTGATTTGTGACAGCAGCCCTAGGAGACTAATTCAAGTACATACCACCCATGATTTTCAAATATTAATTAATGGTGCTAGGGGTAGAGTTAATTCCAGGACCTCGTCCAGTGACTGAGAAGTCAGAGGACTCCATCAACACTGTGGACTAATTTAACCTATAACAAAGCTTCCTCAGTCCAACCTAAGCTGATTTTCTATTCTATCTCAAAAGAGGAGACGACCTTCCAAGGAGAAGACCTTCTTGACCACTAAGTCTTAACATTCATACACAAGTAGGTAAGTCCCAGGACTGTAATTTTACATTGTGTCACTGACTGTAAGGACACCCTCCACAGGCACCTCACACTTGTACTTACACAGGGGGAGCAAAGCTGTCATAGAGCGGGCATCAAACTTCACAGATTCAGAGCAGTTGTCAATGTCATCCTGTTGATCCAGAAAGCTATTCCACTGTTCCATACTTCTGTTAGACACATGGGAAAACACATTAATTACACATGAAGGGTCTAGGGCCCTTGGCATAATGTCTCAAGTTGAAATTTAAAATTAAAATTCAATTTTAGGGATGCCTGGGTGGCTCAGTCAGTTGAGCTTCTGCCTCTGACTCAGGTCATGATCCTGGGCTCCTAGGATAGAGTCCCACATGGGGCTCCCTGCTCAGCGGGGAGTCTGCTTTTCCCTCTGACCCTCCCCCCTGCTCACTGTCTCTGTCTCTCTCTCTCTGTGTCTCTCTCTCTCTCAGATAAATAAAATCTTAAAAAAATAAAACAAATAAAATTCAATTTTAGCAAGGGAACAAGAATGATTAATGAAATTTACCTACCTGCCATATCTAGCAATATATTGTATCTACCTGTAAGTTTTAATTTTCACTTTGAAAGACAGACCTGCATGGAATCTACTCACGTATCTTTCTATGGACAAATGCACATCTGCGTTTATAGATGTGTAGATGTGTGTTTTTTGAGAGTGAGAGGTAACATTTCTTCCTTACCTAAGGAAAAAAAGACCTTTTCCCAAGTGGCAGAAATCAACTGTTTAGCTGAAAAGAAAAGGAATTTCCCTTAGAACAAATAGTTGGGCAAAATTTGGAGCAAATATTTCCTCTGATTTTCATCAGAGCTTCATGAGCCTGTTTTTCTTTTGCCAAGGCATCTGTTTATCACGGAGAAAGATAACGTTTAGCCACTAGATTAATACCACAGCAAAACTTAATCTTCCTATTCTCTTCTTCTTTGTATTGTTTTCTTCCAGAGTTTCCCTCATTGTACATTGGTAGCATCCCAGATATGTCTTTGTAGCTTCTTAGGCACAGTTACAGTCTATGACACAATCTATGCCTACGTCTCTCTAAGATGCATCGGAATCCCGATTTCCCTGATGATGAGTGATGTTGAGCCTCTTTTCATGTGTCTGTTGGCCATTTTTTTAAAAAAATTATTTAATTATTTATTTGACACAGAGAGAGGGATTACAAGTAGGCAGAGAGTTAGGCAGAGAAGGAGAGAGGAGGAAGCAGGTTCCCCGCTGAGCAGAGAGCCAGATGTGGGCCTCGATCCCAGGATCCTGGGATCATGACCTGAGCCGAAGGCAGCGGCTTTAACCCACTGAGCCACCCAGGCGCCCTCAAGAATGCAATTCTAACAAGTTCTCTCTCTCTCTCTTTTTTTAAGTTTATTTATTTGTTTGAAAGAGAGCAAAGTGATCAAGAGCACAAGAATGGGGAGAGGCAGAAGACGACTCCCCATTGGGCAGGGAGCCAGACTTGGGGCTCAGGGCTCCATCCCAGGACCTGAGGATTATGATCTGAGCCAAAGGCAGAGGCTTAACTGACTGAGCCACTCGGGTGCCCCCCAACAAGTTCTCTTAATGATGCAGACTGCCACCAGTCTGAGGACCACATTTTAAGAACGTTTTTTGATGAAAAAAAAAATTGTATGATTTTTTCTCGGAAACAGTTCAGTTTACTTGATTGATAAATTTAGCATAAAGTCGACATCTTCTGATCATTTCTTATTTTCTCTAATGCTGAGTTAGGGATTTAGTACAGCTGAGGTTTTAACTGAGTTCACAGGAAGTTCTGGGACATCAGACTCACATCTTGTCCAAGAAATGGAGGCCCATCATTCGAATGCAAACATTCATCATGCTTTGGGGAGAGGTATTGACAAATAAGGATGTGACTGAGCTGTCTCTCTCTGTCTCTCTCTCTCTCTCTCTCTATATATATATATATATATATACATATATATATATATATTTAAATATTACTAAGGTGATTCTTTATTTTGCAGTTTGCAACGACAATCTTTGTATATATAGCATTCTATGGACTGGCTGTAGTTCCTGTAAATGCTGTTGATCTGACCAAGACTGTCTTTAAATGACTTAGCTATGGTGGAGAAAGAGAACATAAGGGAAAGGTAACTTAGATCCTCTTTTCTTAGGCAGAGACAAAGTGAAAGAAATAAACAATTATCTGGGAAAATTGACCATTATAGAAAATCAAATTGGATAATTCAGATGCAAACTCTCCTGCTATTACCCCCTTTTTAATTTATTCTATTATTTGATTTGGATGAGAGCTTTACTTGCCAAGCAAAACAAATAATTTTAAAAACTGAAATGACAAGAGAGCTTAGCTGAATTCGTTTTAAAACTATAGTTCAAAGCAACTGGGGCTATGTATTAAAGCTGTTTATCTTTTAACTTAGTTTATAAAGAATGGGCTCATTCCTACTTCAGGTGGGGGGGAAGAGATAGGGGAACCTTAAGAGACTCTTAATGATAGAGAATAGACTAAGGGTTGATGGAAGGAGCTGGGTTGGGGATGGGCTAGATGAGTGATGGGGATTAAGGAGGCCCTGGTGACGAGCACTGGGTGTTGTATGTAAGTGATGAACCCCTGAATTCTACTCCAGAAACCAATATTGCACTCTACGTTAACTAACTAGAATTTACATAAAAATTTTAAAAAATGGGCTCATAAAGTTTACATTTATATATATCTGCTATTAACCAGAAATCTTTTCCTTTCAGGCTGCTTACTGGCGCCTTCTCCTTGGGCGTGACCGTGGCTTTTGTGTGATAGTATAACTTCATTTTCACTTAAATGCAAAGGAAAGTTCTGTTATATTACTCAGTCTTCTAGATGGGAATATTTTTGTAAAAAAGATGAAACCTTTTGAATCTAATAAATCTCTCCAGACCTTGAGTGACATAAAAGGATGGACCGTGTCTGTTTTCATTCGACATTCAATTAGCAGAGCCTAAAGCAACCTGTAATAAAGAATATACTTAATAGTATTTGCTGAATGAATCGAGTAGATTTTTTTGGTAAGATATTAGTCATATATAAGTTTTGTTTTTGTTTTTTTAAACAAGATGGATGTTTGGAGATATTGTGACCAAAAAGATGTGCTTCTTCTGATAAAGAACTTCCTGGCGAATGAGTGGTGTCTGTGATTCAGATCCATCCTTCCTTCCTTCCTTCCCCCCTCCCTCTCCCTCCCTCTCTCCCTTCCCCCCTCCTTCTTTCTATTCTATATTCTTACTTTTCTGGTAGATTCCTTGAGCTGAATCAAATCATAGTGACTATGTCATGCTGTTGAGATAGCGCCACTCACTCTAGCATTTTCCTTACTAGTCTCCATTTCTATTTTGTCAGGTCCAGTTGGCAGCTAGCGATGGCCACATCCCACTCTAGTTCTCAGAGGAGCATTAGTAGCATTGTGGCTGGGACAACTCTTTTTTGTGTAGGACTATCTTTATTGTGGTTGCTACCTTCTAAGTGTCAATAATGTTTCCTAGTCCTTATATTACTTACATTACAGTTCCCTGGCAAAAACAAAACAAAACAAAACAAAACAAAACAAAACTTATCCCCACACATTTCCAAATACATATTTCTCTTTGAGAACCACTCTTCAACATAAATCCCCAATGTGGATGGAAGGTTGGGAGATTTATCTCTCTCTCTGTCATATTTGCCTTGAGCAATCTGGTTGTTAACATGTTTTGTGTGGGCTTTTTTTTTAAGATTTTATTTATTTATTTGACACAGAGAGAGAGATCAGACCACAAGTAGGCAGAGAGGCAGGCAGAGAGAGAGGAGGAAGCAGGCTCCCCGCTGAGCAGAGAGCCCGATGCGATGCGGGCTGGATCCCAGGACCCTGAGATCGTCACCTGAGCCAAGGCAGAGGCTTTAACCCACTGAGCCACCCAGGCACCCTGTTAACATGTTTTTAATGAAGATTTGTTTTTGTGAAAAAAAAAATTCTTCATGAACTTCAGCAACAATAGAGATTCCTCAAACTGTCTTTGGAGATCTCTCTCAAATCATTACCTGTGTGCTTATGTATACATATTTGACAGCTGTTAAAGTCTATATCGATGCTTCTTACAGAAAACTTAAACATTT
Organism: Ailurus styani; assembly: GCA_002007465.1. Classification (NCBI taxonomy): domain Eukaryota; kingdom Metazoa; phylum Chordata; class Mammalia; order Carnivora; family Ailuridae; genus Ailurus; species Ailurus styani. The sequence goes on from LNAC01000710.1 coordinate 673,094, forward strand.
CATTAAAGAGGAAAGAAAGTGGCAAATCCAGAATGATAATCTCCTGATCTAATGTTGGCTTCAATAAAGCAGGATGAATGTTACTTTCATCCATATACTTGTTTAGAAGTTTCACATGTTCTTTCAACAAAATTTGTAATTTTTTTCTTTAAATTCAATTAATTAACATATTGGATTTAGAGGTAGAGGGCAGTGATCTATCAGTCTTATATAACACCCAGTGCTCATTACATCACGTGCCCTCCTTAATGTCCATCAGTCCATCAATATCCATCAGTCCATTCCCCCAGCCCCCCCCCAGCAACCCTCAGTTTGTTTCCTATAAGTCACAGAGTTAAAGGAGTTTTCTTGGGAGAAAGAAAGAATTCTACTTTTTTTTTTTAAAGTTGGCTCTAGAATGCTAGATGCCTCACCATGAAAACAAACCAATAAAAAACAGATGATATTAGGATATGTGCAATCAATGACTTTAAGATAGAAATACCTATCCCTTCATGTAGACCCATCCAACAAATTCCTATTTTGTGTCATTATATCAAGTACTGAGCAAGTGACCAGTAGGTCAAGATCAATGTGCATAGAATATTCACAACCCCCAAAGATATTACGTATTAATATGGAAGAATAAAATCTTTATAATCATCTGACAGTGGGACTCCTGGGTGGCTCAGCTGGTTAAGCATCTGCCTTATGCCCAGGTCATGATCCCAGGGTCTAGGATAGAGTCCTGCATTGGGCTCCCTGCTCAGCAGGGAGCCTGCTTCTCCTCTGCCTCTGCAGCTCCCTCTGCTTGTGCTTGCTCTCTGACAAATAAATACAATCTTAAAAAAAATCATCTGACAGTGATCTCTCTACTTTTGCATATATATATATGTGTGTGTGTGTGTATATGTATATATACATATACACATATACACACACACACACATATACATACACAATACACAAAGCACAGACATAGTCCAAAAGGGAGTAATTAATTCTTTGAACAAGGGGGTGGTCAAGGTGAGAACACAGAACAGATGAAGCCTTTATCAAAGTTTAGGAAAGTGAGCAGGAATTAGGATGAGAAGACTATCCAGGGGATGGAAAAATCTATTAAGGGGCAGGAGGGCATGGACAGCATGGGCACTGGAGTGGATCAGCATCACAGAAGCAGCAGTTCGGGGCAGAGGGCCCGGCAGACGAGGCCAGAAAAGCATGGATCTGGGGACATTCTATTCATCAATTTCTTCTCTTATTTTTCTGATGGCATAAACTTACCTGCCTTTCACAACCTACCCAAAATATAATATTGAGGAAATACCAACATAAATTTAGTAAAAAATTATTCTTTGCTTTGGCAGTAGTGACCTGGTTTATATTACTAGTGATAAAATATGCACTGCCCATTAAATATCTTACTTATTTCCCTTTCACGCTGAACTAGAGATGAGGCTCAATTTTGTTTTTCTTTAGGCCTCTAAGCTTTGATTTATCTTCCATGGGCTTATGCAGATGATAAGTATGGTGCAAGTTATTGCATTTCAAACTACAGTTTCTTTGGGTAGATTTATTAAAACTTTGAAGAAGAAAACCCTCTAATAAATGTCTACAAATGTACTAGCCTAACTGACCATATCTGGACTACATAAAACCCAAGGGGTACAGAGGGCTGGAAGGGAGATGAACACTAAAATCTGTTGAGTGGAATGAAAAACATTCCCTCTTGGCTACTCTGGTACACCAGGGGAAGTCTTGTTTGTTTTCCAAGGCAGTGTATCACAGAGGCTGGTGAATCATCAACTGTATGAAACACTGATAATATGCTTTTCCAGAAAGAGTGCTTTTAAACAGCTGCTTAGGTTAATCATACATGGTGCTGTCCTAAGACTGCTCGTATTTTCTGTTGTTATTTTCTTTTGTTCTTAGACACCATCCTCTTTCTGAGAATCTCATTAACTTCTCTGGCCTGGGATAGTATCTGCATACTGACCAAGCCAGTACCTCCAGCTCAGATGTCAAGCTGCAGAATCAGATCTTTTAAATAATATAACTAATTACAATGGTGTATTTCCACATTGACCTAACTTTTCTTTTTCCAGAATTCTTGATGTTGGCGTAACATCCATTCATATTAGCTGATTGTTATTATAATTATTTATTATCTTTTATTTTTTGTGTAGTGGGGCATACAGGATGCAGTCAGACATACAGAACGCCATATATTGGTAAAACAGAGATGGTAGCAATGCACTGGCACCCAAACCAGAAGCCAGAGCTTTAGTCTAGATTGCTGTCACCCATAAGACCCAGAGCTGACTGCAAAGCAACTCCTGACTCCCCTGGAGCCTTTCCTTCCTCTCTACAACCTCAATTTTTGGATTTCAGCTCATTTTTTATCTATCCTAGTCATGCATCTTGGTTAGCAGCATAGGGTTGGCAATTAAGCGGAGAACCCAGGGGCATCAGTAAAGAGGAAGAAATTAAAAGAATTGATGAATCAGGACAAAAATGCAGCACTTTAATCAAGAATGGGACAAAAAAATCAGAATAGAAAATATTTTTTAGAAAAAAAAATATGACGGACATAAACTTGACAACGAACATACTGACTGAGTGGGAAAGTAGAGGAAGAACTAGTACTAAAGGTAAGAAAAAACCTTTGAGATCATGATAGAAATGGAAGTCAGGGTCATGGGAAGGAAACAAGAATTTCAAGATGGACATACATAACCTGCCGCATGGAATTTGAGCTGTTTTAGTTTTATGGTAGAGGCAGAAGCAGACTCAAAAGGTCCAGAAGTAGTAAATGGATAAAAACAAAAGGTATTCAGTGTATATCAGAAATGTGGTCATGTTCATGCTTTTCTGCTGAGAAGGGACTAAAGATTGCGCTAAGATAGTTCCTTGAGAGGAGTTTTATTTTCCCCTGCTAATTCCTCATTTCCCACCCATCCCATCTTTATCTCCTGCCCAGACCTCTTCTGCCTGTATATGCAACTCCTAATAACTTCACTACTTGGATTTCTAGTATGGCCCCAACCTAAGGGTCTTCCTTGTCCCCCACACCTTCTCACATCCTTCTGTCATCACATCTTGTTGGTTTGTTTTCAGATTTTCTGGAAAAACTGACTGCTTCCCATCACTTCTGCTACAACCATTCTTGCTTGAGCCCCATGATCTTGCTCACCTGGATTGTTTTAATAACTCCCTTACTGGTCATGTCACTCCTCTGCTCAAAAGTCATGAACACCTTCCCATCTCATTCAGGTCCTTACTAAAACCTCACTGTTTCAGACCTTTCTTGAGCAGCAGATTTAAAATTATAACCTATCTCTTTCACTGCCTCTTCTCCTTCCTTGTTGGATTTATTCCCCCCAGATTTATCACCAACTAACATGAAATACTATTTCCCTATTTATCTTGTCTGTTATCTGTCCCCTTTCACCTGTTAGATCCAGGGTTCAGGAGTTTTTTTCTCTTTGGTTCAATAAGCAGGAAGTACCTAGCACTTAGCAGGTGCTCATCATACACACAAATGCATCATAAGAAATTACATAAATAAATGAAAGAATTATTTTTTGCAAGATGATTATTTTTCATATTTAAGTTTATGCCTCAAGGAAAGTATGTATTTCAATCACGTGGAACTTTCAAAAGTCCTTTTGCTATACATCATGAAATAAAAGGTTTTTCTCTGAATTGTGCATAAATAAACTGAAACAAAAAATTTCACCCCCAGTGTTCTCACTTTACCTCAAAGTCATTTATTAGACTTACCAGATTACTTTAGTTCTTTACAATGATTATTATCATGGTAATTTTTTTAGTCATGTTAGAGAACATACATATGTGAAGTTATGTCAGCAGCCAGTGAACAATTCAAACAATTCAAAGGTGTCTTTAAATGTCATTTTGAAAGAGAAAAAGTAACCTCACATTTAGTTACAATTCCTACCAAATGTCATTGCACGGGAAAAGGGTTATGAAATCTTTTGAGTTCGTATAATCTATTAAAAGCATGTTCTCATGAGAAGTGAAACACATTTCTGCAATATCAGCTTTTTATAAAGTGGGTGAAAAATTTACAGAAGCTACAACAGGAAAACCATAATGAAAGTGTTTCAGTGTTAACCAATTTGGAAACATACCCTTCAGTTTTCCCCATTTTTATTATAAAAATATTATAACAATATGGAAGATAATTTGGTTCAGATGGGAGAAGATAATTGCAAATCATATTATCCAATAAGAGATTAATATTCAAAGTATATAAAGAACTCATACAACTCAATACCAAAACAAAACCAAAAAAAAAAAGGAAAAAAGAAAAAAGAAAACACACATATACACACAAACAAAAAACAGTTGGATTAAAAAAGGGGGGGGGCAGGGGAACTGAATAAACATTTTCCCAAAGAAGACATTCAGATCAGCAACAGACACATGAAAACAATCTCAACATCACTAATTATTAGGAAAATACAAATCAAAACCACAGGATCTCTAGTATTAAAAAGATAAGAAAAGAAGTTACAAGTGTTGGCAAGGATGTGGCATAAAGGGAACAGTTGGTGGGAGTGTAAATTGGTTCAAGCACTGTGGAAAGCAGTATGGAGGTTCCTCAAAAAATTAAAAATAGAAGTATCATATGATCCAGCATTTCCACTTCTGGGTATTTATCTGAAGAAAGTGAAAACACTAATTCAAAAAGATATATGCACCACTTTTTCCACTGTAATATTATTTATAATAGCAAAGATATGGAAGCAACCTAAGTGTCCATCAATAGATAAATGGATAAAGATGTACTTCTTTTATATATATATATATATATATATATATATAATGTATAATGGAATATTACTTTTACCATTTATGGCAATACATGATGGACCTAGAGAGTATTACACTAAGTGAAATAAGTCAGACAGAAAAAGACAAATACCATAATTTCACAAAACAAATAAACAAGCAAAACAAAAGAGAAACAGACTCATAAATACAGAGAACAAGTCAGTAGTTGCCAGAGGGGAAGGGAATTGGGGGATGGGCAAAATAAGTAAAGGGGATTTAGAGGTATAAACTTCCAGTACAAAACAAGTAAGTGGCGCCTGGGTGGCTCAGTGGGTTAATCCTCTGCTTTCGGCTCAGGTCATGATCTCAGGGTCCTGGGATAGAGGCCCGCATCGGGCTCCCTGCTAAGCGGGGAGCCTGCTTCCTCCTCTCCCTCTCCGCCTGCCTCTCTGCCTACTTGTAACCTCTCTCTCTCTCTCTCTCTCTCTCTCTCTCTCTGTTAAATAAATAAATAAAATCTTTAAAAAAAAAAACAAGTAAGTTACTAGAGATGTAAAGTACAACATAGGGAATGCAGTCAATACTGTAATAATTTTTCATGGTGACAGATGGTAACTAGACTTATCATGATGATCATTTTGTAATGTATATAAATGTGGATTCATCATATTGTACGCCTGAAACCAATATAATGTTGGATGTCAACTATACCTATACTTCAATAAAAAAAAAATTCTGTCATCCCATCCCTTTACATACCTTCATTTTTCAGATGAAATTTGAATCTTTATACATATGTATCCATGTTACAGACATATGTATCCATGTTACAGAGCTGATACCATGGTGATACCATTCCATCTGGTCTTAAAAGTTTATCAATATTTATATATCTTGAATTATTTATATATCTTGAATTATTATTTTTTCAAATTTAAACTGATGGGCCAAACAGTAATTCACCAAATATATCTATCCTATTTATGTAGTCATTTTCCTATAATGTAATTTTTAAGAAATTGTTCCCTTCTCTTTTGGAGGGCCATGTTTTACTAATATAGATGATGATGGTATAAATATTTTCATAATTTTGTTTTTTTAATTTTAAATGTTTCTTTGGGATAATTCACTACATGTTGAACTACCAGGTGAAAGAAAAACTATCTTAAACTTCCTGGAATCTACTACCTGATTACTCTCTTAAAAGATCATACAAATTTACAAAGATTCCAGTCATATAGGAGTATGGCAGTTTTAAGCCAAATTTACCATTATTCAGTAATAATATTTATTTTAGAATCATTTAAATTTTGATGAGATAAATGATATCTCCAAGTGGCTTTTGTCTTATTTTATTATTAGTGTGGAAGAGATATTTCATGTAATTATTTATTATTTATTATCATATATTTGTCTTCTTAGGTTTTTATTTATTCATATCAATTGCTTGTACATCCCCAGTGGAACTTTCTTTATATAGACATGAATTAATTCTTTATATGTAATATATATTTAATGTACACTCTTTCTTCTTTTTTTTTTTTTTTTTTAAAGATTTTATTTATTTATTTGACACAGAGAGAGAGATTACAAGTAGGCAGAGAGGCAGGCAGAGAGACAGGGAGAGGAGGAAGCAGGCTCCCTGCTGAGCAGAGAGCCCGATGCGGGCCTCGATCCCAGGACGCTGAGATCATGACCTGAGCTGAAAGCAGAGGCTTTAACCCACTGAGCCACCCAGGCGCCCTACACTCTTTCTTCTAAGACTGTTCCAAATCAGATTTGCCATCAAGCCCTTAATTTCATCTTTAAGATTTGGGGTAAATAAGAACTTGGTTACATTTCTTATTATTTAAAAACAAAAACTCTGATTTTGTATGAACAGTCAAAAATATATATGAATGGGAATAGAATTAATGTATTTGTAAAACCAATAGCTCTATACCTAAGGAATATATCCATAAAAGGGATTAAGGTGAGAATGAAAATATCCATATTGTGCCTGATGCCACTGATGCTCATCCTTGGTAGTGAATTCATCCTTGAACTGGAAGTCTAGGTCTGAATCCTGGCTGTGCCATTTCCTAGCTCTGTGACCTTTAGCAAATATTTTAATTGATTTAATTACACTTCCTTTATATATGTAAAATCAGATTATAATTTCAGTTTAAGAATTATTATGAAAACTTAAAGTAATTTTTATAAATTGCCTGGTACACAGGCAACCATCAGTAAATAATTATTTTTAAGTACCTTTTTTTATTTTAATATATGGACTTTTCTTCTTTTTACCCTCACAGATTCTCCATGAGGCATACAGCAGTATTTTCTCCTTTTTAAAAGCTTAGGAAACTAAGTCCCAGAATTTTAAGTAACTAGTTAATGGTACACAACTAGGAAGCAAGAAGGCTTGAATTTAAATATAGGCGCTGTACCTGCAGAATATTAGCTCCTAAATACTGCATAAAATATTTACAATCTCAGTTCTGTGACTTTTCTATCACTCTTCTCACATGGCCAGTGAGAATGTTAACTAACCCCCTTTTACACAGTGTCAATCTCATCCATTATTCAAGATGAACCTACATTTAAACAACTCCATGAAGACCTTCTCAAATCCTTTCTCCCTAAGTAATGTTCGCCTCTCCCACCTTCCCATAGTAGTTATCTACAGCACTCTTATAACTGCTCACGGTGCTCAGATTATATTATGCCTATTTGCCTTAGGTCATGAATTGCCTGAAAACAGACTATATTCTACTTTTATGATCACTTCCCAACGTCTAATTCAGCAAAGTGCTTATAGTAAATAGCCAGCCAGTATTTGTTATATAACCAAATACAAGTAATAACAGGTATTATATGATAAGTAAGAAAATGAGACTAATTAAAATAGCCTCAATTATATTTTGAATACGGTCAATAATTTTTTTAAAATATGGACAATTATATGCCAAAAGTTTCTTGCTAATTTAACCTAGAAGTATTTAGCATGTTTCATATATATTTATGCACACACATACATTTTTCACTCACAGAAAACCTAGCAGAAATCTCTATTTTTTTTATCATTGAAACAACCAGACCATATTATTAGTGATAGGATAAAAAATTCTACCAAAAAATGATTGATTATATATATAGAAACATATATGTGTGTAAATATACATCTCACCTATCACACAAACACGCAAACACACACAGGCACAGAGTACATACATATAAGCAATAGAAGCAATTTTAGAAAAACATTAAAATAAACTTCTTTTACCGTTTGTCCTAAAGACAGCAGCACTGATTTATCCACTTCCCTCTCTTTACAGTTGAGACCTAAAATCTTTATCACATAGTATTTCAGCATCTGGTCCATGAAGAAAGGAAATGACACATTTGTGCCCTGAAAATTTTTCTTAACAATGCATTTTAATAGTACTCTCATCAGTGCACAAGTTTGCAAAATCTAAATTTGTAAGATAACTCATTCCTCTTCCCATTTAGGACATTACAAAAGAAAAGAGAAGTAAAATGAAAAAGAAACAAAGGGTTATTGTAACAGGGTCCATGATGTGCAGCAGATTAATTTTTCCCTCTTTATAAAACCCATATGCCTTCTATAACATTCTCATTTTCTATTATTTTTGTTTAATCTCTTTATATATTAATTCTAATTACCTTCTCTTTCATATTCTACACTGAGAGAAGACTCAATATATATCCCTCATATCCAGTTTCAAACACAAAACACATGAGGGAAGGATATGGGATACCTATTAAGTAAAAGTAATAATCAGATAATGTTCACTTCCCAACTCTATCTATACTGATGTTAACATTACTTAAAGATCTCTTCTGAGCCTCTAACAATTTGATTTCCCCAGGAGTGTAGTGAAGGAAAGAGCTCTCAGGCATGGCATTCGAGGAAAGAAAATTCTTTCACCTTCTACCACCTTGTCTGAATTTGCACTTTGCATCTCATTTAATCACATTCAAATTCCAGTAGGACACACAGACAAAACAGACAACATTACATTAATGAACTAATTTTTAAATCTAATTTTTCTGGGAGAGAGTGTTGATGTTCCCTAAGAACTTCTTGGTGCTTCTAACAGGGAAGGATCATACTCCCTACAAAGAGATCACCAAAACAGTCTTGCCATGATGCCCATGAACACCACAGACACTATCTCAGAAGACAAGAGGTCTGGTAGAAAGATTGCAGATGCAGGAAAAATGCACACAGTGTTTGGGAGACAGAAATTAACAGCATCAGACAGCCATTCTTCAAGGCTAACAATAACAGTACCAGAGGCATTAAAGCAGGAGGCAAAGCCATTTAGCCAGGCAGCTCTGGACAAGAAGTTAGGATCACAGACCTGGGTGCAGACTGAATAGCATGAAGGCTGTCAGGCGACTCCTTAACCACATTAGTTTAAATTTATCACCAAATTCTTAGTGAAGGGGGCCTGGGTGCCTCAGTGGGTTAAAGCCTCTGCCTTCAGCTCAGGTCTTGATCTCAGGGTCCTGGGATCAAGGCCCGCATTGGGCTCCCTGCTCGACTGGGAGCCTGCTTCCTCCTCTCTCTCTGCCTGCCTCTCTGCCTACTTGTGATCTCTCTATATATATCAAATAAATAAATAAAATCTTTAAAAAAAAATTCTTAGTGAAAAGGAACTGGAGACACACATCAGAACTCACTCTATTTCCTATATAATCATTTGTAAATACATCATATTATGGAATATGATGTCCTTTTGGCATCTTAAAAAATCGGCAGTTTAAGAACGCCTTTGTATGTTGTTAAATTTATGTGGCTCTGTCAACACTATGTGATTAGAAAAGTCAGACTCTGGGAATTAGAAGCTAAGACATCAACTTTCCAAAGTTCTCTCCTAATGAGATTTATTTCTGTCAAAGTGGACTGTATTTCTAGGATGTCTCTGTAATATTGCATGTATGTGTTTTTATTTCTACAATGCAAACCACTTCTCTATTGGATTACTTCCACAATCCTCAGCCACACTATCCCTGTGTATTTGTATATACACGCATGCATGCGACGTGCACACACACACACACATTACAGATGACCCTTGAACAAAATGGGTTTGAACAAAACAGGTCTCCTCATATATGTATTTTCTTTCAATAAATACAGTACAGTACCATAAACATTCCTCATTATTTTAATAATATTTTCTTAGTTCTAGTGTACTTTATCGCAAGAATATAGTTAAAATACACAAAACATACAAAAATGCATTAATCCACTGTTTACATTATTGTAAAGGCTTCCAATCAATAGTAAGCTGTTAGTAGTTAAGTGTCAGGGGAGTCAAAACCTTTATGTGTATCTTCAGGTGTGTTGGGGGGGTTGGAAATTTAGTGCCCCAACCCCCATGTTTTTCAAGAGTCAACTACATATATGTATATATTAACTTTATACTACATAACAATGATATTAGCTATTAGGTCTTACTATGTGGAAGATGCCTTACCAGAGAACTAGGTGGAAAATGTTCAGGCCAAGCTGATGATTAACTGAAAAACACAAGGAATGTCAAGGAGCTGGGGCTTTACATTCATCATTCCATTTGATTTCACAGCAACTTTGTTAGGTCATTTTCCCAATTAAGAAATTGAGCCTTAGAGGTATTAAGTAACCTGGTCAAGATCATAGAACTATGAGTTATCAGAGCTGGTACTCAAATCCAATTAAGTCTGATTTCCAAACTAGGTGAAAGACACATTTTTGTCCTCAGTCTGAGATCAGTGTATATATTCTCAGGGGTCTTGGAAAATGAACCACAAACATGGGTATATATCAGACTATCTACAAAGTGGCTTTACTATCACTTACCGCCCTGGGATTCCAATGGCTTCGTTTAGGTTGCTTATGAACATATGTGTCTCCATGCAGGCTATATAACATTATGCCAATGTGCAAATAAAGTTTTACAATTAAATAAAAATTTGACTTCAGTTTTATGAGGTGCATTGTGGTAGAGGTATGCATGCTGAACTAAAAAATACATATATATTTTTTAAAACTCATCAAGAGATACTTTTACATATCCAAAATTGCAACAGGTCATTAGTTAGAAGGTAAGCTATACCTTATATTTATGTGATAAATTTGCAAAGATAACATTTTTTATATTCTGAACCCAAAGCAGTGATTTAAATACAGGTTCATAATGTTGCAGTGGACACTCTCCATGTGATTATAATGCACTTAAAGAACTAGCAAAATCTGCTTCATCAAAACTGATATTAAAAAATTCCATTCTAGGGCACCCAGGTGGCTCAGTCGGTTAAGCAGCTGCCTTTGGCTCAGATCATGATCCCAGGGTCCTGGAACTGAGCCCTGCTTTGGGCTACTTGCTCAGCAGAGAGCCTGCTTCTCCCTCTCCCCACTCTCCGCTCCTGTTCTCTCTCACTATCTTACTCGCTTGCTCAAATAAATAAATAAAATCTTAAAAAAAAAAGGAAAGAAAAACTGCATTCTAGCAGACCTTTGTTTGATGATTATAAACAGAAAATAAAGAAAAGCCTTGATGTTCTCAGTAACGTTTTATATAATTTTATATAAACATAAGTTTCCTACTGAAGTATCCATTGAAGTTAAAAGAGACTTAAGTGTGGTATCAGAACTGAGCACTATCTCCTTTTTATGAAATCTAATAAAACTGCTTTGGTTTGGGGCGCCTGGGTGGCTCCATCGGTTAAGCGTCTGCCTTCCGCTCAGGGTATGATCTCAGGGTCCCGAGATGGAGCGGCCCCCACATCAGACTTCCTGCGCAGCAGGGAACCTGCTTCTCCCTCTCCCTCTCCCTCTGCCCCTGCTCATGTGCGCTCTCTAATAAGTAAATAAAATCTTTTAAAAAAAGATAGGTTTAGTATTTTTGTAGGATTTTTAATTTTTAAATTTTCAAATGCATTGTATTTCAAAGTTGCTTAGGAGCTATAGATCTAAATTCAGAATTTAGATCTAAATTTATGTTTCTGTTTTAACATAAAATTGTAATAAAATAATATATCAACACTCAATGAGGTGGAGGGACCAATATAATTACTTTCTTTTGAGAAACAATTCATTTTACCACACTTAGGTTTTAAAAGAAATTGCATGAAAAGCTTCTAGGTCCAGCCTCAACATTTGAAGAGCTTGGAAGTCATCATTGTCCCAATGCCAAGGAAAAAGCTGAAAGTAAAACAAAACAAACCCTAAAATTTGAAAACAAAACAAACAAACAAAAAAGAAAAAAGCTGAACACACTGAAAACAAATGACTTTTCATGGAGCCATCAGAGAATTGAGGTCTTGGGGCCAAGGGCCGCCACATTTTAGACAAGTCAGTACAAAGGCACATAGCTGAGATCAGCTTACCTGGAAGAGAAGCCGCTGGAGCCACAAACTAGTGAGGACACTGAACGGGCAATTTTGACAAACTGTTGGAGAACAGTATTGTCAGAGCCTCCTGGGGCTGCAGATCTAGGGAACCCTTACACTTTCCTGGCCTCTACCTCCAGTAACCCCACCAGGTTTTTATAGGGAAGAGCCAAGGGAAATCACCCGGTGCCTCAGGCGGAGGGAGGGGAAAAGTAACCATTTTTAAACACACCCAGAGCATTGTCCACAATAAAGACTTCACCCGAGCTTTATCTCACCTAAGCAGGCTGGAGGGCAATCACCCAGTTCTGAGCCTTATCTCACCTAGGCAGGCTAGAGGGGATCACCCAACTCCAGCTTCCTTCCCCGCCTGGAGTCAGAGGAGGGGGAGGAGCTAAGGAGCAGGTGTGAGGGGCACAGTCCTGGGGGAGGCGCTGGGTTTGAGTCCTGACGCGGGGAAGCCTTCCCTTCCCGAATACCTTACCACCCCAGTCACAGGACTCCAGGGTGATAAGAATGAATTTGGGCTCAAAGAGCTTCAAGGTTCTTTTTTTAAGGGAAGTGTGTAGGGAAGCCGAAGGTAGCAGAGGAGACAAAAACAAAGAGAGTGGAGCGATTTTGAGCCCCAGACAGCTACAGATACAGCAGATATTAAGCACAACCCAATTCCTAGCCAGGTCATCATAAAAGCTCACACTAACAGGCCTGTTAACCTCAGTTCCTATCACCTGATCTGTCATCTCTGACTTTCCACACAAAATTAAAAGACACATTAGAAAGCAAGAAAGTGCCTGCCAGGCCCTAAAAGTCGTGCAGTCCTTGGGCTGTTAGGGAAGTGGAGGGGGTAGAGCGTGCACAACATACTAGTGACTAATTTCCTTGCAAGCTCAGCTGTCTCCCCAAAGCAACATTAACGATTCACCCTTTCCTCGTGATTCGTGTCTTAATGACACGAAAATACCAGTTTGAAAAAAAAAATAAATGTGAGCTCATTTTTAAGTGATATTTTAAAAACACGAAGGCACAGTGCCCTGAGTTTAGGGAAGTGTGGCTTCAGACTTAAAAGTAGCAGACCCATGTGGTTTAAATAAGCTTAAAATTGGTAAAAGTGTCAATTAACTGAAGCCTGAGCAAAATTCATTAAACGAATTCTTGCCCAGAAGTCTCCTAGAATTAGGAGATGGCAGCCTAGGTGCTCAAAAAGAGAACAGGATTTGTACCATAGCCAAGGAAATTGGATGGAACAAGGTGGAGATTTACTGTATAGCAATTTCACCTGTTCCGTATCCTCTTCTCAGAGTGACAGAATGACAGAAATAATATCAGAGAACGAAGAGCTCTTCACTTGTCTTTTGCCTTTTGCATCTCTTGAGAGCACCAAAGACTTTAACCAGGAGCCTTTTGAGAAAGGTGATTTTGAGCAATGCAGTTTCTGGCATCTGCTCTGGGGCACAGAAAAGACTAAAAATGGGGAGATGGTGATGTGTAGTGAGACAAAGAGCAATATGGTGTATCTAGTTAGTCCAGGAACTCAGAAAAGAACACTTAATGTTCGAGGAAGGACTGGAAGGGGAATTGCTGAAGAGAAAGAAAAACATCCCGGGTGGAAAAAGTGCATTCAAATGCCTGAGGGAGACATGAACATGAAGAACATCAGGCATGCAGAGACCGAAACAAGGCCCATGCAGCTGGGGTAAAAAAAAATAAAATTAAAAAAAAAAAGCAAAAGGAGGTAAACAAGGTCCAGATGAGGCTGAGAGTTAGGTAGGACACCAGTGCGTTGAGGAGTTTTTCTTTAACTTAAGAGCAGTGGAAAGACATTCATTTTGTAGTGGGGTGAATGAGACACATTGGGATTTTGACAGTTGCCTTTGCAACATCGAGAATAAATTGGAGGTGGGAAGTTCAACTGAGTGCAAGTAAAGTTAGAAAGTTATTGCAAAAGTGCAGGGGAAGTTGGAGGCAGCTTGGACGTGACTGGTGTTAGCGTCAATGGGGAGGAGGAGGAGGTAAGAGATACCTTAAAAGGCAAATGTAATGGGACTTGATAATGAACTTGATGTGAGAGATGGTGGGCTTGAATTTTTCTCATTTACTACTGCAGGCCCACTTCCTACCTTGCTTCACCCCTCTATTTTCCCGGAGAGGCTGAACTTCCTGTACTAAAACCAATGGCTTCCTTGACCTTGGGTTTCTGATGAGGTTTGGCAGATGGGCAGCCCCACAGTAGATTTGTGAAAGAAAGGAGAGTTCTCGCCTCATCTTAATTGTCTAGAAATGAAATAAATATTGATTGTCTAGGGAAGTTGGGTGGCCTCTTAAGGAGCAACAATGACCTATAGAAGCAGGAAACTTCTTAGTCTGGTACGCAGAAACCTAGCTCTTATTACCATGGTGATTTTTCTTTTTAAAGATTTTATTTATTTATTTGACAGAGATCACAAGTAGGCAGAGAGGCAGGCAGAGAGAGAGAGGGGGAAGCAGGCTCCCCGCTGAGCAGAGAGCCTGATGTGGGGTTCGATCCCAGGACCCTGGGATCATGACCTGAGCCGAAGGGAGAGGCTTAACCCACTGAGCCACCCAGGCGCCCCCCCCCCATTTTTTAAAAAGATTTTATTTGTCAGAGAGAGAGAGAGAGCAAGCACACGCAGGGGGAGCAGCAGGCAGAGGCAGAGGGAGAAGCAGGCCTTCTGCTGAGCAAGGAGCCTGATGCAGGACCCTGAGATTATGACCAGAGCCAAAGGCAGACGCTTAACCTACTGAGCCACCCAGGGGTCCCTACTATGGGGATTTTAATGTCTTAGCCAGTTCCTGAACTTTGAGAATTAACAGAAGTCTACTACTTTTTAAATGATGGGCCCTTTGAGGAACAACCCACATACTTGGTCATAGGACTTGTGGTAGGCAGAATAATAACCTCCCCCCAGAAAGCTATCCACATCCTAATTCCCAGGACAATATTACATTGTAACATTGTAACATGGTAAAGGGGAATTAAGGTTGCTGAGCAGCAAATAGGGAGATGATTTTGGATTATCCGAGCGGGTCTAGTGTGATACCCAGGATCCTTAAAAGTAGAGAAGGGAAGCAGAAGAAGAAAATCAGAGCAAGTGATATGTCAATGGAAGAATGGCCAGGGATGCACAGGGTTGCAAGCTTTGACAATGGAGGCAGAAGTTCTCAGGCTGAAGACAGGGGGTGCCCTCTAGCAGCTAAAAAAGGCAAGGGCATAGATTTTCCCCTAAAGTATCCAGAACGTAATGCAGCACTGCTGATAATGTGGTTTTAACCCAGTAAGATTCATTTTGGACGTCCAACCTAGAGACCCATAAGAAAACCAATTTGAGTTCTTTTAATCCA
This sequence comes from Ailurus styani, assembly GCA_002007465.1. Taxonomy (NCBI): domain Eukaryota; kingdom Metazoa; phylum Chordata; class Mammalia; order Carnivora; family Ailuridae; genus Ailurus; species Ailurus styani. The sequence continues at coordinate 688,619 of LNAC01000710.1, forward strand.
CTAAGTTTGTGTCTGTTTTTCCAGCAGTAGAAAATGAATACAGGACTAAATTAGTTTGCTAGGGCTGCCATAACAAAGCACAACACTGGATGGTTTAAACAGAAATTTACTTCTCACAGTTCTGGAAGCTGAAGTCCAAGATCAAGGTGTTGGTTATCCCACTGGGATAAGGTGATCAGGATTTCTCCTGAGGTCTCTCTCCTTTTGATTCTTTTTCACACGGTCATCCCTCTGTGCTCACACTCCCCTGACATCTCTTTGTGTGTTCAAATTTCCTCTTCTTATAAGGATACTAGTCATATTGGATTAGGGCCTCATTTCATCTTAATCACCTCTTTCAAGGGTCTATCGCAAAATAGTCACATTCTCAGGTACTAGGGGTGAGGGTTTCAATATTTGAATTTTGGGAGAACACAATTCAGTTAAGAAAAACTATATCATGAGCCTTTCTTAATGCCATTTCCAGAGCGTTCTCAGGAGATATACTAAGGTGACTTACAGAAGCTTTTTAAATAGAGGCTCAGAACTCATGCCATTTTGTGTGCATATGGACTGTCCTGGCCCAAGTCCATCTCATTGTTGATCCCATGGGACAACAGACCCATCCTGTGGTTATTTGCCCATACATAAAATGTGCATTGAAAATATATTTAACAATTGCAAGAATTCACATTTATTTCTTGATCTGTAAAGTAAAAACTCTCTTGGTGGAAGGGGTCAAATAGAAGCCACAGAAACTTCTCCCTTCCCACCAGGATAGTAATCCAAAACCCATATTGCACCCCTGGGAGAACAAGGGAGATCAGGACACAATCAAATATTAATGTTGCAAAGTGGTTATTTCAGGGGAATGACATGGGAATGAAATTTTCAGAATGGGCAAGGGCATGAAAGCATTCATTTCTTATGTAAATGTCCACTAGAGGGCATCTACCATGGCTGTCCAATAATCTGGTTGACAAGATGACTTTCTCTGGTGAAAGTCAGCTTTATCCTCCAGCTACTATATACACAAAGTAATGTTGCAACAGAGATGGAAGTGATTCATAGGCTGAATGACATGGGCGTTCACTCAACACGGCTGATCCAGATACTGCTGCTACTGAGTTTTTGATTTGTCAGCGGCAGATGGAAACACTGAAACATCTTGATATGGTCCAACCAGTCACCTGATGGCACCTTGATCACACTGGACTTCTTCCAGGGAAGAATGTCTGATCTCACCGGGATAAACACGAGTATTGGATGTGGAGTTGCCTCTCCTGCTTTCAGTATTTTTCCCAGTACCACAATCAGCAGATACACTGACACCCTCATTCAACGCTGATGTAGGGGCACCTGGATGGCTCAGTTGGTTAAGCATCTACCTTAAGTTCAGGTCATGATCTCAGGATCTTGGGATCTAACCCCATGTTGTTGGGTTCCCTGCTCCATGGGGAGTCTGCTTCTCCCTCTGCAACCCTCACCTCCTCCTCGCCACTGGTGCTCTCTCTTTCAAATACATAAATAAAAAATCTTAAAAAACAAACAAACAAAAAAAACCCCTGATGTATACTGTGCAATATTGCTTCTGAGCAAGGAGCATATTTTATAAATGGTTCTAGGTTTAAAGGCTTCAGGAATGAGCTCTGATTGGTTAGGCTTGGTGAGGGGTTTATTATTAAACCAATCACTTTTGTCTACAGGTGGGTTTTGTAAGACCATCTCACTGATGTGGGAGAGCTGGGTTCTTGTGGCATGGAGTTGAAGAATGAATCTCCCAGACAAAGGAGAGTGAGTAAAGTGATAGAAGTTTATTAAGCAAAGATACAGAAAAAGCTTTAGGGCCTGAGAGGGGTCCTGATAGTATTACCACTGAGGGCTTTTAGGGATGGACTTTTATAGAAAGCTACCCAGGGAACTTAAATCTTTTTGACATTTCTATTGATAGCATCATTGAGTAAGGGCTAGTGATAATACCTTCAATGGGTTACTTCTTTTTTTAGGGTCCGGTAATTCTTGGTTGGTCACAAGTAGTTGTTATAACAAGACCCCTACCTCTGACACTTAGGAGAGGGTGGTCTGGTTTGTCTCCTTATGTCTTGTTTCGTTTCCCACAGTTTTTGAATTTTTATGAGTCTGATCCCATGGCCTGCTACCTATCTCCCCCTAGCTAGCTCCACTTGTCCCTTGCTCANCTCCTTATGTCTGGTTTCGTTTCCCACAGTTTTTGAATTTTTATGAGTCTGATCCCATGGCCTGCTACCTATCTCCCCCTAGCTAGCTCCACTTGTCCCTTGCTCATCACAAAAACTGGATGTTGGATTGGGAGAAGGAATATGTTTCAGAAGAGGCGTGTTAGTAGGGGGGATACTTCCACATTAATCTTCTGTCCTAAATTTCATATTTATCCATCATTTGACTTTTCATCTATTTGTCCTATTTTCTAAACAGAATGATAAATAAGGGCATGCATATTCTCAATATATTTTTAAAGTGTTGATAATAATATCTCACATTTATACATTATTTAAGGCATCAATTTTTACTATTTCTTTTCTTTCTTTCTTTTTTTTGCATTTTTTTTAATTAAAGATTTTTATTTACTTATTTATTTGATGTAGAGAGAGAGAATACAAGTAGGCAGAGAGGCAGGCAGAGAGAGGGAGAAGCAGGCTCCCTGCTGAGCAGAGAGCCCGATGCGGGCCTCGATCCCAGGACCCTGAGATCATGACCTGAGCTGAAGGCAGAGGCTTTAACCCACTGAGCCACCCAGGCGCCCCATTATTTTTTTTTGCATTTTTGTCTCACACATAATAGGCCCTTAATACATTTTTGCTGTTGTTGTAGGGGATAGAGAGGAGATATTAGGAGAGGAAATGGAGAGAATCTCAAGTGCATTCCATGCCCAGCAGGAGCTCAATGCTAGGCTGATCTCACAATCCTGGATTCATGATCTGAGCAGAAATCAAGAGTTAGATGCTTAACCTGCTGAGCCACCCAGGTATCCCTTGATACTTTTTTGAATGGAAGGAAAAAAAAATGAAAGAAACTTTACACAGTTTATCTCATTTCCTTCTTTACAATGACTTTATATTCTGGACAGAATATTATCCCAGTTTAGAACTCAGGAAACAAAGGCTAAGAGCAGGTAGCTGCCTTAGCAGAAGGTAAAGGATTCAGTTTGAATCAGAACAACTTACCCTTCTTTTACATATTGTACTATCTGTAAATCTGATAATGATGATCCATGTGGGCCACTGTCTCCTGACAAAATGACATTAGAGACCCTTTCCATATTTGGTAAATTTCCCACTGTCAGTGGCTTTTCCAGAGGTCAGGTTCCCCAACCATGCAAGCTCCAGACTCTGTCTCCCTGTTTCTTGATAACTAGGGTGCATGCTGTGAGTCAGTTCAGGCCAAGACTAAGTCCTGCCTAGGTCTGGAGTCTTGAGAAAATACTGAAAGACCCTTCCCCTAGAAGGTAGATAGGATAACTAACCGCTTTTTTTGCTTTTCTGTAAACCGCTGGCTTTTAGGTATAAATTAGGTTATTAATCGGGTTATTAGTCGCATATTAATTGCTCTTTTGCTTTACTGTCACTGCTTGGCTTATAGAAATAATAGAGACGCCATGATGGCTTTCCTACCTTCCCCCTTCTTGTTCCCCTCTCTTGCGCGAGCGGGCCCTCAGAACCAATCAGCTTGTTCCCCCTTCCCGCCTCTCACTTCGCGCGCGCGGGTACTCAAAACCAATCAGCAAACTCCAAGTATGCCTTTTTCAAAGTTCAAATTGTCAACCAATCAGTTGCGCCCCACCCAAAACTTGTTTGTGCCTTCCTATATAAGACCCTGTTTCTCTCCGGTCGGTGTGCTCGGTTAGCTGGAGCTGCCGACCACCCGCCGGTACCTGCGTGGAAATAAACCTCTTGCTGTTTGCATCCAGTGGCAGTGTTAAATTCTTGGGTAAGGGGATCCGCAGGTCTTTCAATACGACAAAGTTGTTAGGACAGGTAAGAAACAATTCATGGCAATGGCAGGAATGAGGGTGTAGAGGAAGATTTTTTTATCCAGAATCCTGTGTTGATGATGGTTTGGGCATCGTACTCAAGCCACAGAGACTTTGGAAACTGTGTGCTTTGTCTTTGTTTCATGCCCTTGTCTCAGGCTGAATTCTCCAGCCTTCCTGCTGATTGTGGGAGGGACCAGACAGTCTTTCAGTAAAGTTCTTTGCTGCTTACATTAAACAAAGTTCTTATTACTGTAGTGTTGATGATACTTGATATAACCAAATAGAAGCTGATTAGAGAAATCAGATAGTCTCAAGAATCCTGTTTACTTTTCTCTGGCTAATCACCATTGTCCAGAAGTTATCCTTTCTCTTTTTTCTCCCCGCCTCTCTCTCTCTCTTTTTTTTTTAAAGATTTTATTTACTTATTTGACAGAGAGAGAGATCACAAGCAGGCAGAGAGGCAGGCAGAGAGAGAGGAGGAAGCAGGCTCCCCGCTGAGCAGAGAGCCCAATGCGGGCCTCGATCCCACGCCCCTGGGATTATGACCTGAGCCAAAGACAGAGGCTTAACCCACTGAGCCACCCAGGCTCCCTCTCCCCCCTTTCTCAATTCAACTGTTAAGAGTTAAAACGCTAATAGTTTACACTATTCCAATTGTAGCTTTCTAAATGGCATGGTACCTCTCCTGAATCACAGGCAGTTTGAATTAATAGATTCTTACATGGAAATTGATCATATTCTATTTCTTCTCATTGGATACATTACACAGATATGAGATATGCTTTGTGATCTTTAATAATGATCCATTTGAAAATATTCACTCAATCCCTAACAACTTAGAGGTAAACACCTTAATTTACCAAATCTATGATAAAGAGAATAGTTAGAATTTTGTTAATTAGTTCAGGTGCCTGAACAGATCTGACGGAGTCCTGCAGCTCTCTGCAGGACACGGATGTCATCCAAAAAGCACCCAACTAAGGAGAACCATGAATATGATAATAGGGATGAAAGGAAATAGCAATTTTTTATCATCAGCCAAAGTGAAGGATACCCCACAAAGGACAAAAATCACCACCATCTTTTGAATAATAGTTCAAAGAAAAGGATGATTCAGAAAATGAAGAAATAAAACTAATGTAAATTGCTCAAGATTGCATTTTTCTTTGTAATATAAATGGCAATTGCAATGCTTAATCTTGAGCCTTCTATTATTTAGGTGTGAATACAAATTATCTTAGGAAAATTCCTTTGTGAGGCAAAAGTTTTTGAAATTTAAATGAGTTCTTTCCCATCTGTCATAATGCTTACAACAAATTTACACAGACTTCACATGGCATTGATCGTCACCAAAGGGAACAATCTTCCCTGGCTGCTTTTATATCATATGGAAGAGATTTTGTCCGTTTATTTATTCTTTTTTTTTTTTTAACTAAGGTGGACACTGGCATTTTAAATATTCCAGTATTCCAGCTTGTTGGGTGCCTGGGTGGCTCAGTGGGTTAAAGCCTCTGCCTTCGGCTCAGGTCATGATCCCAGGGTCCTGGGATCGAGGCCCGCATCGAGCTCTCTGCTCGGCAGGGAGCCTGCTTCCTCCTCTCTCCTCTCCTCTGCCTGCCTCTCTGCCTACTTGTAATCCCTCTCTCTGTGTCAAATAAATAAATAAAATCTTAAAAAATAATAATAAATAAATAAATAAATAAATATTCCAGCTTGTCTTTAAAACCTATACCAGGGCGCCTGGGTGGCTCAGTGGGTTAAAGCCTCTGCTTTCGGCTCAGGTCATGATCTCAGGGTCCTGGGATCGAGGCCNTCTCCTCTCCTCTGCCTGCCTCTCTGCCTACTTGTAATCCCTCTCTCTGTGTCAAATAAATAAATAAAATCTTAAAAAATAATAATAAATAAATAAATAAATAAATATTCCAGCTTGTCTTTAAAACCTATACCAAAACAATGCATTACTTACATTTTAAAATATGAACTAGCTGAGAGATTAAGGAGAACTATTAGNACCTATACCAAAAACAATGCATTACTTACATTTTAAAATATGAACTAGCTGAGAGATTAAGGAGAACTATTAGGAAATTTGTTACTGACATTATTATATTTACATTTGAAATAAATTCCTTGCATTCAAATCACTTGCTATATTCATACAACATAGGAGAAAAGGAGGAAGGTGAGACCACTAATGACAAAATTCTATAAATCAGCTAGGAAAAACTATTCAGTAAAGAAACATGGTGTTATTTATTCAAGAAACACATTATGAAATCCTCACAGTTTTCCAGGGACTAAATATTTTTATTTTCTTATGATAATTTACTCATTGTCATGCACAAGATTCTTATTTAAATAGCATGCCAGAATAAGTATGGATGCTAATCTTGGGAGCCCCGAATCTGCCTCTGGAATTTACTAACTGTGACATCAGGCAAGTTATTTTGCTTCCGTTTTTCACCAGTAAAATAAGGATTAAAAAAAACAAAACAAGGGTGCCTAGATGGCTCAGTGGGTTAAAGCCTCTGCCTTCGGCTCAGGTCATGATCTCAAAGTTCTGGGATTGAGGCCCGCCATCGGGCTCTCTGCTCAGCAGGGAGCCTGCTTCCCCATCTCCCTCTGCCTGCCTCTCTGCCTACTTGTGATCTCTCTCTCTCTCTCTAATAATAATAAAAAAAAAAAAAACCAAAAAACTTAGAATTGAATAAATTCATATCTGTAAAGAACGTATGACAGTGCCTGGCATCTAGAACTTCCTCAGAAATGTCCATTGTTTAATTGTGAACAACAAATTATATTGTTAAAATTTGAAAATGTAGGGCGCCTGGGTGGCTCAGTGGGTTAAAGCCTCTGCTTTCGGCTCAGGTCATGATCTCAGGGTCCTGGGATCGAGGCCCGCATCGGGCTCCCTGCTCAGCGGGGAGCCTGCTTCCCCCTCTCTCTGTCTGCCTGCCTCTCTGCCTCCTTGTGATCTCTCTCCCTCTGTGAAATAAATAAATAAATAAAATTTGAAAATGTAAAACCAACATTAAATCCTCTTTATTAATACTAATTTTTTTTCTAAAAGAGCAATTTCTTAGGAAATATTAACTAGTCATATTCTTTCATCTTTAGTAGCTGATTTTTAATATTGGCAAGTCATTTTATCCAGTAACCTCAACCGAGGAGTTGGTTTTGATTGTAAATGAGATGGGTTGTTGCATTTTCTATTCTCTTATTTACTTTTATCCCCTGACAGAATCCTTTCTGTCCTTGATAATTCAGCAATTTAAATTAATGATTGAAATCTTATAGTTTTTGAAAGGATTCTTATTATGTAAATCATCATAGTTTTTTTTGCTTATAAAGTCAAGCACTGAAACATCAAGGGAAAAACTAAAGCCAAATTATATGGCTTCAAATTCCAGAAACACCACTTGTTAGTTATGTGACCTTGGGCAATATATTTAACCTTATTGTGCCTCAGTTTCCCTCATCTCTAAAACAAGGATAAAAGAGCAAGCTATCAGGATTGTGAAAATTAAGTGAGTTTTACGGTTGTGCTTTTGAAATAAGGGAGCTGAAGGGGCTCCATTTTTAGAAAGGCTCCTTCTCTGTCATTTTCCCCATGCTCCATGTTTTGTCTCTGAATAAGCCAAAGAAGCTATGTTCCCACTTCAGGCGGAAAAAAAAAAAAAAGAAAGAAAAAAAAGAATCATTTTCTGAGTTTTGTCTAGGCCCCAAACACCTGATAACACCAAAGAAGAGCCAGATCCCAAGCATGATCCAGAACATTAGCTTGAAACTCGGCTTGGCTGAGGCTGGCATCAATACCCCTACCTTCAGTACGGAATAATCTGTCACCTGACACTCACCTTCAACTGGATCCTACCCTGGATTCCTGGAGGGACAGGTACTCTAGACCTTTTTCTAATATAAACCCCTTGTCCCAAGCAATGACGAGACTCCTTCCCTTTCCTTTCCAAGTCTCCCAGACATTCTGTCTGCTATTCTCTACCTGTTAATTACAGTATTCAATAAACTCTGTTTTTACTTTTTTGGTTCGCAGTTGATTTCTGTCCTTCATGAAGCCAAGGACTCTCTTAGTGGGTTCTGTGGGATTCTTCCCTGGGTTCTCAGACTCAGTCTGTCTGTATCACTTTCACAGAGGGAATAATCATTAAGTGTTAATTAGCATTATTGGTATTATTATAATAATTCTCATTGTGATATCATTATAGTTTAATTTTTGGTGTCAACTTCTGGGCCTTTGAAATGTATATTTGCTGTACTTTAAGGTAGATGTCAACTTCTTTGACATCACCTGCATTTCAAAAATATGTTTACTGAGGATCTATTAGTCAAAGTTAGACACTTTGAAGGACTTGTGGGTGAAATAAATGTAACAATAAAACACTCCTTGTGTTTACATTTAAAATCTGGAAGGGAAACTTGCATGTGGAAGAGCTTGTCAGTACTCACCAATAGTAGGATCTCCTTGCTTTCCTGAGTACTTGGGAGGTCACAATTTCATCTGAGTCATTTTTGGGCTAAGGCAATGAAAAGTGCAGGTTAAGGTAGGAAGGCATATTACAATCTTACAATTGCAAAGCTTATTCAATAATGGATTACACATTGCAAAGAAAATGACATGACATCAAAGACAACATGCCATAAATATGCAAAAAAACCATTTATATTAATATTACAAATACTATTTCTTAGAGTAGCAAGTTTGTCTCTTTTTAAGTAAAATAGAACACCTTAAAATTTCAGAGTTTCACAAAATGTTACTAGGAATAGTTTATAAAAATCCAAATGCTGCTTCTCCCTCTGACTTTCTCCTCACTCTCACTCTCTCTCAAAGAAATAAAATCTGAAAAAAAAAATTAAAAAAATAAAAGGGCACCTGGGTGGCTCAGTTCGTTGAGCAACTGCTTTCAGCTCAGGTCACGATCCTGGATTCCCGGGATCAACTCCCGCGTCGGGCTCCCAGCTCCACAGGGAGTCTGCTTCTCCTTCTGACCTCCTCTCTCAGGCTCTCTCTCTCTCTCTCTCAAATATAATCTGAAAAAAAATCCAAATAAAATGGGTTTTATAGAACTCTCAGAAATATTTTATAATATCTTTAGAATGAAATAAATTTCATTATATTTACAGAGTCTGTGAAAAAGAATGCCATCTTGTTCATGAAACACCGGAACTCAAAAATCACATTTTCTGTTATTTACTGAAACAAAAGGAAAATTTTAGATATATATGTATCTGTTTTGATTCATAGAATTTAATAAACTGATTTCATTTAAAAGGCATATTTACATTTCTCAAGATATTTGACTCAAATGTTTATTATAACCTTAATCATCTTATCCTTATAGTATGGGTTGACAATTTATGGCCAACTGCTTGTTTTTATAAATAAAGTTTTACTGGAATACAGTCATGACAGTTTATTTACATATTATTTATGGCTGCTTTTATTACAACTTCAGAGGCGAGTATTTGTTACAGATAGTGTATGTTCCCAAAAGCTGAAAGTATTTACTATGTGACCCTTAATGAGAAAAATTTGCTAAACCTGCTTATAGAGTTATTTTTATTAATTTATCAACTTTCAAACATCTTTAACTCAGTTCAATACACTAAAACAGAAACCTATACTCTTTAGTATATTGAGGAATTTTAAGCAGAATTTTTTTAATTTATTTATCCATTTGACAAAGAAAAAGAGCAAGAGAGAGCACAAGCAGAGAGAGCAGCAGGCAGAGAGGAGAGGGACAAGCAGACTCCCCACTGAGAAGGGAGGGACAAGCAGACTCCCCACTGAGAAGGGATCCCGATGTGGGGCTCAGTTCCAGGACCCTGGGACCGTGACCTTAGCCAAAGGCAGACGCTTAACTGACTGAGCCACCTAGGCACCCCGGAAAAGTACTTTTTAAAAATAAACTCTAGGGTGCCTGGGTGGCTCAGTGGGTTAAAGCCTCTGCCTTCGGCTCAGGTCATGATCTCAGGGTCCTGGGATCCAGGCCCGCATTGGGCTCTCTGCTCAGCAGGGAGCCTGTTTCCTCCTCTCTCTCTGCCTGCCTCTCTGCCTACTTGTAATCTCTCTCTCTCTGTCAAATAAATAAATAAAATTAAAAACAAACAAACAAACAAACAAAACTCTATGCCCAACGTGGGGCTTGAACTCATGACCTTGAGATCATAAGTCACATGCTTACCTACTGAGCTATCCAAGCACCCCTAAGCAGGAAAGTATTCAGTTCAAAGAATAAGGTACCCACAAAACTGTTGAAAGAGCTGAAAGGGGCCAAATCTAGGTTGGGGCTCTTGGAATGTCTCCCAGAACAATTTAGAAATGAACTCCCTGGGGACCTACCACCTCTAAGGTCTCCCATGGAGGGATTTGGGCCCAAAGAAACAGGCCCAGGCCTCTGCCTCTTCAACTGATTCTCTCATTCAGGGACCTGAAGAATGAACACCATTCTCCAGACCTTTGCTGCAGGAAAGGCGTAAAGCTCCACGTATCTGCTTGCCTGAAGCTCTGGGCAAGGCCTCTATCACACTTCCACCTTCTGATTTGCAAAAGAATTATTCTGGGTGGATACTTTGCACCCAGCCTCAATCTCCAAGGGGGTCTGGAAAACCTTAAATGTTGTTTTTTAATTTGTTTGTTTTTGCTTTCAATCTCCTTATAGAAGAAGGGTGGGATGAACAGACATCGAATGAGACAACATAGAGAACTCATGTGATAACATAATAAAAACAATGGTAATGCTCATTAAAATGATCTAATTAGAGGATAACTATTATAGGTCATTCAGAAAGCATATCTACACACACAGATTTATACATGAACACATCTACGTGTATAAATGGTGAAATGCTTATTAGTATTTCACCAGCAGGGATCTCAATCATATATTCTGCTTAACATACTGCTTTTTTTTTTTTCAGTTAACATATTGCTTTTAGCTGACAACAGATTAAAATCTCAAAGCAAAGGGAGAATTTATGTGAACTTAAAGTTATACCAGACAATTTGACACTTTTAAGTTTTCTTTCTTTTTTTCTTACCCCATACTCTTTCAATGCCACCTCCACTGAAAATTATGCATATATAATAAAATAAAAGTGAATGCCCCAAAATATTTATAACGGTTGCTTCTATGTGGTGAGATCATTGCTGGTTTTCATATCTCTCAAAATTATGACACAAAAACACATATTTAATCATATTGTTTATATAGATAAGAATAGCTTCCACTGAGTTTAAAATTAAAACTTAATTTGGTCAATACCAAAGTTGTGTTCCAGAATTGTACCATTTTGCCTTTCAGTTAGCAGTTCATGGAAGCAAATACCTGTTGCCTTCAAACTTTATTGCTCTGAAGTTTGTTCTATTATTTTTAACTTTGCTATTAAATAAATACCATTTTTTCTTATTAATATGTTTTATGCATTTAGTTGATTGTACGTGAAGTTAACCTAAACTTCTCAGTTCATTGGTCATTAACGTTAATTTATGAATCTCTTGCCCATTGAATAATCTTCTGAAGTTTTTTTTTCTTATTTATTTTATGAGAACTTTTGTACTGAGGACCATGATTTCTTATGTTTTTTATTATTATAATTATTTCCTTTTTTTGCATTTGGTTATACTTGTTATGGTGTTTTTATTACACGATTTTAAAAAACTTTTTATACAGTCAGACCTATCCATCTTTTATGATTGTTTTTTCTGCTTCTATTTTGAGAATCTTTCTCAACTCACTATCGTATAAACAATGTCTGAGTAAGGAAAATGACAAGAAAAGCCAGAATGAGAGAAAAATACTTGGATTTACCTAACATGAAAAAACCTGATATCCAGATCACATGAAATATTCCTACAAAATAAAAGATGTAAAAGAATAGAAGATATTCTAGTTCAGTAATTTCATTTTTAAGTATATACTTGTATTATTCAGAGTTCTCCAGAGAAACAAAACCAGTAGGAGATAGCCCTCTTTATACAGATGTAGATATAGATATATAAAGGAGATTCATTAAGAGAAATTGGCTCATGTGATTAGGAAGGCGAAGGAGTCCCATGATCTGCCATCTACAACCTAGATTTCCAGAAAAGCCGGGGGCATAATTTAGTCCAAGTCTGAAGGCCTGAGAATTGCAGCAGCCACTTGTGTAAATACTATTCAGGCCCCCAGGGGATAAGCCCCTGTTGGACTGATACTCTGAGGTGGGCAATTTACTGAGTCCACAACTCAAATTCTAATCTCATGCAGAAACACTCTCACAGACACACCTGGGCACCAGAGGCCAACCAAGTTGACACATGAAATTAACCATCCCAACACCTCAAAGAAATTCTTGCACATATGCAGGAAGAGATGTAACCAAACATAATCTTCAGATAAATGTTCTTTAACAGCCTCAGTTGGAAACAACTCAAACATCCATTAGTAATAAAACAAATAGATTCTGTGGTGCACTGATTCTCAAACCCTTTCATATTAGGAAACTTTTAAAATTTTACAAATCACTGAGTACCCAAGGGCTTCCTTTAGGTGAGTGTCAATATTTATCATATCAGAAATTAAAATTGAAGATTTAAAAATTATTTAAAATAATAAATCCATTGCATACACTCATAAATGTTTTATTAAAAATATGTATATTTCCACACTGAAACAAACTGGTATTGTTTTATATTTATGCAAAATGTAAACCTGTCTGATTATTAGAAGACAGCTGGAAAATNTATGCAAAATGTAAACCTGTCTGATTATCAGAAGACAGCTGGAAAATCTCATATCAGCTTCTACATTCCACTGATGCAATATGTTACATGGATTAAAGTATATGAAAAAACACAGTTTCATACAGATGTATAATTGGAAAAGTAAGAAGTATTTTAAAAGCTGTTAAGACTATTGTGGTTATTCTATGTGGATACTAAACCACGATTTGACAAAGGTTGGTTTCTTGTGTTTCTTTTTTTAAGATTTTATTTATTTATTTGAGAGAGAGAGAGAGAGAGAGAGATAGCAAGAGAGCATGAGCAGTGGGGAGAGGAAGAAGCAAGCTCCCTGACGAGCAGGGAGCCCAATGTAGGGCTCCACCCTGGGACCCAGGAATCATGACCTGAGCTGAAGGCAGACACTTAACCGACCAAATCACCCAGGTGCCCCATCAAGGGTTGATTTCTTAAAGTTTAACTGCAATGTGGAATCTGAATCCATATTAATGAACTTTTTTTTTTACTCTGTTACATTAAAAACTGTTGACCTGTCTTATACTTTGAATGAAACTTTTTCTGTTTGATTTTGTAACATCATATAGGGTTATTTGGAAAATGTAGTTTACTATGCAAATCTCCCAAATGTTTATACCTGTCTTCATACAATATTCTAAAAAATTACATTTTAAAATTATCACTATTGACATCATTTTAAAAGTCAGTAAGTTTTGGGAATCTGCCAAGTTGACATTTTTAAAATTTCAAATTTTTCCTTTAAAGTATTAATTATATCATTGGCAACAAATATATCCCTCCTTTTCCCTTGAAGAGTAAGCTCCCTTTTTTCTTATCTGAGAATATGTCTGTCAAATACTCGAGTCTCAATAACCATATTTTGTCTGCCAATAGTTTTTTAAATAAAAATGTATTTTATGAAAAAGTGGCTAATTGAGCTAACAACTCAGTCGCACAAGTGTTTTGGTATATGGAAGAGTGCTTCAAATATTCCCATTTTAACAGGCTGAATATTTTGAAAAGCATACTTGGGCTTTGTGTTTAAAAACACAGTAACATTTAGGGCTTCCTCAAGGATACTCTGCAGTGAAACTGACAGGTTTAATTTTCCTGTGAATGCATGACAGTGAAGAAAGCAATGGGTACTAGGCTAGCTTGCTGCCACTGCATGGGCTATATTAAGGCACCAGCAATTTTACCCAGCTGTGACTTTGACACATTGATGCAAATGAAACAAAGTGAAAAAGTCAAATAGCATCATAATGTTACAATGAAAACAGCTCTGATCTCATGGGCCCCCTGAAAGAGATTCGAGAACACAAGGTATCAGCAAACCACATTTGCAGGCTACTCTTTTAGGGTATTATCATAATGGTATATTATTCAGCAATGAAAATGAGCAAACTAAAGACATAGGTAATGGTACAGAACAATCTTATACATCCTCTAACTTGTTTAAAAAAGAAGCAAGATTCAAATAACACGTAAGATTTTAGTCATATAAAGTTCTGAACGCACAGAAGTAGATTCTTATTTCAGAGATGCATACATGTGGTAAAAAGTACACATGGAAAAGGAAATAAATGCTTATTACAAAAGTTGTAATAGTAGTTACCTCTGTACCTCTGGGGAAGTGATAATGTGAATTGGGACAAGCATGCTGGGTTTCTGAGAGGCTTAAATCATCCATTTCTGAATCTGAGGAGGGGTTCTGTGTGTTCATTTGCTAATAATTCATTAAACTATACATACACCATTCCATTTACTTTTCTGTATATGCATTATACATCAAAATTAATAACAAAACTGGTGAATGAGCATTTATTCTAGTTTTTTTTTTAAAGATTTCATTTATTTATTTGACACAGAGAGAGGGATCACAAGTAGGCAGAGAGAGGAGAGAGGAGGAAGCAGGCTCCCTGCTGAGCAGAGAGCCCGATGCGGGCCTCGATCCCAGAACCCTGAGATCATGACCTGAGCCGAAGGCAGAGGCTTTAACCCACTGAGCCACCCAGGCGCCCCATTCTAGTTTTTTTTTAAATTTATTTCTGAATATTTGTTGGTGTAGAGAGTCTACTTTCCTTTCTCAACTGTTAGTCAGATGCCCTGCTACCCCTTCTTAAATGGCTTATTTTTTTTTTCTCCATTGATTTGAAAAGCCACATGAGGAATGTGTATGATCTTCATCACTGTTCCCTTTTTCATAGCAATGTCTAAGTCTGTATGTGGAGTAAAATTTCATATGGTGGCGATAATCAACTTACTTCATGTTTAATTTTTCTGCCTGGAGAGTTACTGCTTACTTTGTTTTACCTATTACTCATTACAGGCCACTGCTGCCCAGGTATAGTCCTCTCGTCTGTTCCAAAGATAGCATAATGAGATCCCGTTCACCATATGCTCTGTAAGTTTGCATGTCTGAAAAAGAAGTTTACTTTCTAACCCCTCTTGAGTGAGAGGTTCTAAAGATCAAGAGAAGGCTGACCTGCTCAAGAAAAGATCCAGTAGACTTTTGGTATTTGAGGTTTGATAACTTGCAAATAACCTGAAGGTTCAGAATCTGGAGTAATTTGTAAATTAGAAGAGGCACAAATTTAGATGACAGCATGCTGGGAGGGTGTTGTATAGGAACATTACTTAGCTAATGAGAACACCTCAGGGATCACACAGCAACCTTAATGTGACATCATAGTGTGACTTAATTACTCAAGAATGTCTGTAGGATCATTGAATTTACTCTGTATTTTATTGAACAGGAGCCCTGAAAAGAATGTACTTAGTTGGTGCTCAAATGGAAAGGTGATGTAGGATACATAAAATCAAAACTTTGGCAATAGTGTAAAATTATTTTAATGAAGGTTAAACTCATAAATATTAAAACTAAAAGATAGTATATAAAGATTTTTTTTGGTATGTATTTGTAATTCTTTTTTTTAAAGATTTTATTTATTTATTTGAGGGGGGAGGAAAGAGAGAGAGAGAGAGAGAGAGAGCGTGTGCACAGAAGCTGGGGGTAGGAGCAGAGGGAGAGGGAGAAGCAGACTTGCTACTGTCACAGGGTCTCACGCCAAGACCCCAAGATCACAATCTGAGCTGAAGGCAGATGCTTAACTGACTGAGCCACGCAGGCACCCGGGATTTTTAATTCTTATTAATTTTTTGTAAAGTCCACCGAGGCATTACTTCATTAGAAATGCGAAATTTAATTTCAGAGAAGAAACCCAATGTATGTTTTTAATTTTGAGAATTCTCAGGTGAACTTAGTGGGTTTAAATCCAAGCCAAGTCAAATGATTTTCACTCCCATTTAGTTACTGACATGTTTTAGAGGGTAGAGTCTGAATCTTGTCATTTTTGTTCCTGTTTACTTTTACGTGGTGATATATCTAAAATTTATTAGATTACCCTAAACATTACCTGAGCTTATGTTAAAATAACACTAATATAAATAACTAGCATTTATTTACTGTTTTCTAAATATTGATGGTAGCCATTAGCACATTTGTTTATGCATGCACTCATGACAGCTTTTATTTAAAAGTAGTTAGTTCCTGGGACACCTGGGTGGCTGAGTCAGTTAAGCATCTGCCTTTGGCTCAGGTCATGATCTGAAGGTCCAGGGATCAAGTCCTGCACTGGGTTCCTTGCTTAGTGGGGAGCCTGCTTCTTCCTCTGCCTGCCACTCCCCCTACTTGTGTTCTCTCTCTCTGAAAAGTAAATAAATAAAAACTTCAAAAGAAAAAAGTAGTTTCTAATCAAACCAGAACACTCATAAAGGCCCTTTGCAGACTTAAATAGTAGGAAATAATGTTATTATTGGTAGCAGTATTTCTATAAATTTCATACATATATGATTATTGCTAGGTTAGTTGACACAGGGTTGCTATGAAGAGATCCTTGATAATTAGGCCAGAACAAGGCATGACAAATTATTGACCCTTACATAGAAGGTAGCATTTCTTGAGAACAGAATGAAGGTAGGGAAGCAAAAATGTAGACAGAGTAAACTGGAGAGCATTTGATTTAGGAATAAAAATAATTAAATTTGAAAGGATTGCTATGGGAACTCAGGGAGGGAATCATCAAAATATGAGGAGGAAAATAAATGATTTCAGAGATGTGCACTTGCTGGGAAGAAGTCAGACGTTGTGATCTTGTAGTAAGCCAAGTCATCACAGTTCTGTGATATTCGCTAAAAACATTTTCTGGACATATAAAAAGATCCCTTCACTAGTTTCTTTAACATTTTACTACCATCAGATTTCCAGTATATATGAAAGAAATCTATTCAAAGTGAGGAAAAAGGAGTAAATTGTCTTTTTAAAAAATCACACAATTTGAAAGTAGTTTTCAATTAAATAATTCCTGGGTAATATTATGATACTAAAATTTTAGCTGACGCTGAGAGTAAAAACTCAGTTAGATCTTGTGAACCTTCAAGCCAGGGGAGAATTTCAATGTTAATAAATCAGAGCATGAAAAAAAAAGAGTCCTTATTACAAAAGTCATAATAGTAGTTACCTCTGTACCTCTGGGGAAGGACATTAGTCCTTTAATGTCTGTGTCAAGCTTAAAGCTAGTGAGGCATTAGTCTTTCTAAAGAAGAGAATATTCTCACTATTTTAAATGCATATTAAACACAAACTAGCACATTTTAATATTGACAAAGATAGTAAGTAAATATTTCTGAAAACTTTAATGCATTTGAATATAAATTGAATCAAGCCACATCAAATTTTATGTCAGTCATAAGACATGTGGAGCTTCAAATTATGAGAATATATTCTGATTTCTCATTATATTTTTAAAATATAGAAATAAAATTTCATCAAGAGAAAATATTTTAACAGATAATCCAATCTCTTTTTGTATAAATTTATTTTTTCTGCAATCATTAATAATCAATACTGATTCCTTTTATGTTATTGCCTGAATATAGTAATTCCAAATCTTGCTAGGATAGACCGTAAATCTATATGAAAACTGAAAAACAAACTGAAAAATTGCTGACTTTCAACTTGGAGGCAATAAAGTTAATAGCTGTTTATTCTACAGCTGACATAATGATGTGAATCAGTATCAGAACTAAATATAAAATTTCATAAGTCAGAAAGTGACTAGTAACCAGATTTGGGATGTATACCAGTCTAAACATATAAATGAAAGGTGAGGAACAGAATTAAGTCATCCATAAGTGAAATAGCCATACAACACTGATATTATCATATATAATTTTCTTTTCTTTCAGGTGGATAAAGAACTGTTTTGTGATGATTCTGAATTAAATTGTTTAACTACCAGTATTGCTTAAGATTTGGAAACTTCAAATATAGAACAAAGAGAGCAATGAATATTTTTTCATAATTCAACAAAAAGCAACGGGCTTTCTTAGAGTTACCTGTGCCTTCAGCTACTCTTAAACATAAACAATGTAGCTCTCCCTAACTGCTATATCATGTTTTAATCTCTCATCCAAG
Organism: Ailurus styani; assembly: GCA_002007465.1. Taxonomy (NCBI): domain Eukaryota; kingdom Metazoa; phylum Chordata; class Mammalia; order Carnivora; family Ailuridae; genus Ailurus; species Ailurus styani. The sequence goes on from LNAC01000710.1 coordinate 706,823, forward strand.
TCAAGTCATAGGGGGTGGAAAACTCCTACATTTCTTTTATAATTCACCAGTGCCTTTCAAAGCTTTGAGACACCTGTGTGCCACTTAACTGTATTTGCATGTGAGTTACTCTAACTTGGGTACTACTGATTAGTAACTGTAGTGCTGTGATAAAAAAAAAAAGAAAGTCTCATAATTTGGGGCACGTTGGTGGCTCAGTCGGTTAAGTACCTGACTTGTTTTCGGCTCAGGGCTCAGGTCATGACTGCAGGTTTTTGAGATCAAGCCTCTCATGGGGCTCCATCCTTAGTGGGGAGTCTGTTTCTCTCCCTCTGCCCCTCGCCCGCTTGAATCTGCGTGCGCACTCTCTCTTTCTCAAATAAAAATAAATAAATGTTTTTTGAAAACCTCATAGTTCAGTGTAAATATTCTAGATATGATAATAAAAGTTTTAAAATAGAATTCTATAATATTTCAGAGGACAGATCTTCATTTAAAAATGTTTGACAGACATCATCAGGATACCTTCAAATTGGGTAGTTCGAATTGAGAATCCGTCCAATTAACCCAAGACCAACAATGACTTATGTCCCTTTCGTAGGCACTGTGGTCTTTGGTCTTTTAGCTTTCTCCACTTTACTACTCTGCATTGCCTTTCTCATTTCTGATCATCAGGAGAAAAAATTTAACTGTTAGAACTACTTGATCACTAACACTTTCAGCAAAGTTTCCTTTATTTTTTTGAGTGGCTGTTCCTCAAATCTCCTACTTTAATCAAACCTATGACTCACTCCTCAGCTGCTTTTCCTGGGTGGCGGGGGCTGGTGAGGAATTGAGAAGATGCTGCAGAGTGCTAGCCTACACATCCTCATCTCCAGTTTGATTGAGTCTTCATAACCTGTCAATCTTTTTACTTGTCCTTATTTTTCTCCCCTCAGCATCTAATGCAACTTCTACCAAACACTTAGCAAATAATCTAAACGCATGCAGCCTTGATAAAAATGTGAAAAAAACCTTGAACTTCTTCCAGTTACTGACTCTAGCATGCACTCTTCCCTATAGATGTCTTCGTCTGCCCTGCCCCTAGTGTCAGAGGGTGACTTTGTCCCTCCAATCCCTGCTTTTCAGAAATTTTATCTCCATCTCTGAGCTGAATTCCATCCCTTCCTATAGTTTGAGTTCTATCCAATCAGTTGTGCTCTCTTGTCTGTTTTTTCAACCTTCCCAGTTTTCCTAGCATCTGCTCCTTGACCTAGAAAAATATTTTAAAACAAACCGACAAGCAAATAAATATTAAAATGCTATCATGAAAGAGCTTCACTAAGCCTATTAATATTTTATAAAATATACTTTTCTGATGTTAGTAGAGCCAGTGTGCATGCACTCATGTGTGTGTGTGTGTGTGTGTGTGTGTGTGTTGACCTGGAATACTGTGTTCTATCCTTTAACTTTTAAGCTGTTCATGTCCTTGTACAGGCCATTTTCACCTTGAATAATCTGATGAGTCATTTTCAGTTACCATGATTGATGTAACCAGGTTGGGACACGATGGAGCCACTCATGCTAGGTCCCACATCAGCAAACCAAAACTTCACTACATGTCTATGCTCAGATCTCCTGGAGCAGGAGGTCCTATGTCAATAAATCAGTGCTTGCCTGCTCAGTACAAGTTACTAACCTGGCTCCAAGACTTCCCTTTGCCTGCTATGAGGAAAGTAAACCTGCTTTAACAAATAAGCAAATGCCCGGTATTGTTCTTGCTCACTTGGGTCTATAAGAAGCTCTTGCCTTGCAAGATCTTTGGAGCTCCTGTCCTTCCTTTGGATGCCGCCCAATTTATGACCTGCTGAATAAAGCTACTAAGATCTTTGACATTTATTTATCCAGTTGAATTTCATTCTTTATTATCACAGTTTAGTTAAATAAACTTGTTGCTACTCCCTCAACCACATGGGTCAGTTTTTAGCTACCATAGCATTTTTGCCATGAGTAATTTTGTAGAGCACCCCTCCGTGCTAGCTCCTTTATCCACATACATCAAGTAACACGTGCATTTCCTGCAATGGCTTTGTCGGTCCCTGCGTGTCTGGTTTTAGGTTTATGCACAGACAGCAGAGCATGTTGTTGGGATGACTTTTTGTTTCCTAGTGATAAACCCACATGACATTTTATGAAAATGGATCTCAAAAAAGGAAACTGGCCAAGAAAGATGAAGGAAGGAACAAGAAAATGTAAAGTGTTCATGCTAAAAGTCAAATTCAAATCAAGTGTGAATGGAGTTTAAGAGAGACAGCTGACTGGGGAGAATGGAACCAGCTACTATTCAAGACACTCTAGCTTTGCAGCTACAGGAACACGGTGAAGGCCAACTTATTGACAAAAATTTTGGAAGTCATTGTGACAAAAATAAGATGTTCCAGACAAACTGACACTGGCTAAGACTTAACATTAAAAGAACTCTCACAGATATTTCATGACTTGAAAGCAAAAGGTAAAATGTTGAAGGTATTCCATCTTAGGAAAGAGCACAAAAAATTGGCAAAGTAAAAAAAAAAAGATGCTTACTCATATGTCATATAATCAGCAGACGGCAAGTGTTATTGATCCTACTCTTGATACATTTTCTTCTTACAAAGGAATAAAAGACTTAAATCTTTGATATTTCAATTTTAAAAAATTACACTGTATTCAGGAAGTAACATTTTTACTCTTTTTTTTTTTAATTTTCCTACACATTTATAGCTTATGGTAAGAGAGTTCTTAATGTTTGGACAAAAGTTAAAGTTACTGGGGCTATTATAATTTTTCTCACTGAATAAACTTGCTTATCACATTTTTAACTGGTATGGTCATTTTTACTGTCCCACACAACCATTCAAAGTGAGCACTGGTTATACTTAAAGTGGTTGTTTCCATGACAGTGAAATGATGTTTTATCCAACTGCCAGTCTGTTCATATTGTGTAAACATAACACATAATAGCAATTAAGGCATAATGACAATCTACACGAACAAAAATGTGATTGTAGACAATTTCCTTCTAAAATACCAGAAAGAATGACAGAAAGCAAACTCTAATTACATGCATTGTTCTGTGTGATGGAACTCTGCCAGCAGGATGGTATCATTTTATAAGTTGTGATCTGAAATAGCATGATCAAGAGACTAAGTACAAATACATCACTTTAAAAAATCAAACCATTTATAATGGAAAAATGATGCAGATGTAATGATACACTTAAGGAAAGGCGTGATGAATAGATATTCTCATGGGGTAGTTCTCACAAACGTTTGTAATTGGAATTCTTTGACACAGTGAAGTTGGTTTGCTTAGTCTGTTTTTACTTTGTGATTTCCCTTTATCCATAAGTAACATCAATATCGACAGTCCCCATGGTACCACTATAGCATTTGCTCAACATTTTGCAGATGTGTGCACATAGATTAAAAGACAAAAATCAGGTTTTAATTCCCTAGCTTCTAAGATTGCTTTGCCCCTAGACTCCTTTTAAGTCATAAAATTGCCGAGCTCTGATTTATGCTCAGTTATTCATGTTTTTCCAGGCTTCTCCTTCCTTCTAAAGATTTCTTACACATTGTGCCTACTCCTTCATAAAATTAATTTCCTTTTCATGTAAACATTCAAAGTAGACCCTGGAAGTTCATGCACATCAACTATATAAAGTTTATTTATTTATTTTTTATTGCAGGTGTTAAAAACTCAAATATTATTTAAAAATGCAATTAGAAGAATGCATCCTGCTTTCTACCCTACCCTAAATCTGGGGAGTTTTAAAGTGACAGAAAGATAAGAGTTTGTCTTCATTGCCATGATGGGATGAGTGCCCTTGAAAGAGGAAGAGACACCACAGCTCTCTGTCATGTGAGGATACAATAAGAAGGGAGCCATCTGCAAACCAGAAATAGGCTTTTACCAAGAAATCGCCATGATGATGCCTGATCTCAGATTTCTGGCCTCTGGAACTATAAGGATAAATGCTTGCTGTTAAGTCATCCAGTATTTTGTTACTCTATTTCTTCCTCTTTCTTTCTTCCTTCCTTCCTTCCTTCCTTCCTTCCTTCCTTCCTTCCTTCCTTTCCTTCCTTCCTTCATTTCTAGATTTTATTTATTTGAGAGAGAGAGAATGAGAGAGAGAGAGCATGCGCAAGTAGGGGGGGCAGAGAGGAAAAGGGAGAGGGAGAGAAGCAGGCTCCCCGCTGAGCTAGGAGCCCCATGAGGGGCTCAATTCCAGGACCCCGAGATCATGACCTGAGCTGAAGTCAGATGCCTAATGGACTGAGCCACCCAGGTGCCCTGTAGGTGTCTATTTCAGGAAGCATAGATAATAACTCCAATTCAAGACAGCAGACCAATCATATGTGGAAGTCTCCTCCTCCTGCACCATATCTATATACAAATAACCCAAAACAGAGGAGGATAAATACTGGCCCATCCTTAAAAAGCAGTTAAGAACTTAAAAGAAAACAAAAATCTATGAGAAACCCCTGAACAAGAGAAAACAGAATCCTGGGCCCAAAAGACATTCTACAGACTATTCTGACAAACAATAGACGCAGCTATAAATGATGCCCATCATCAGTAATGCGGGGAACAGGAAGGTACATGGGGCAAGTTACAGGATGACTGGATAAACAATGGGTATCTAAGCCATGAACAGCCAATTTGGGACCTTGGATCAAAGAAGCAAGTAACGCCCCCTTGTGGCGGCCATAAAGATAGGCTTACTGGCTTGGGACATAGCAAGAAATGACGGTACCTGATAGGAGAAGAAGCAATTTAGAAGGCCGTAACAGACCGCCACTTTCTTTCCTTCTCAGTTTGTAAAGCTTTCTCAAACCTATTCAAAACTAAAAAGTTAATTTTAAGAGTGTCATACTGTGGTTATTCTATATAAAGGTTTTTCTTTCATATACCATTATTAAAAGCAATTTCAGGTTTTTTGGAAATTATTATGTGGTTTTTATTTTTATTTTTTTAAAAGATTCATTTATTTATTTGAGAGGGAGAGGGAATGAGAGAGTGAGAGAATGAGTGGGGGGAAGGGGCAAAGGGAGAGGGAGAGAGAGAGTCTCAAGCAGATTCCCTGCTGAGCACAGAGCCTGACACAGGGCTTGATCTCACAATCCTGAGATCATGACCTGAACTGCAATCAAGAGTCAGACCTTAACTGACTGAGCTACCCAGGTGCCCCATCATTCAATAATTATTTATTGAATACCAACTCCAGTACATTCTGAGCATAATGCTAAACCCTAGTTAAATAGCAAATGACTTAGGCAGATACAGTCCCTGGCTTGCTGGGTCTTATCTTCATAATGCAGTAAATTTCTAATTGTAAAATAATGAAAGCTTCTCCTTTTATTTACATGCCATATTATAACTTTGTAAAGTTTGTAGTTCTATCTTAAGAGGTTCTGTGTATTCTTCTTTTGTCTTTATCCAACATATTATTTTAAAATTTGAATGTAAGGGTTTGTTTTGCTTTGCTATAGTACCTTCTGTTTTCTGCTCCATTATAAGAAAGATATTGAATAAAACACAGGCATTCACACATAGGTGTGTTTGTGATGTGTATTATGTGCTTCTGTATATCTTCTATTTAAATTCTTTAGGCTTTAACATTTTCTTGGTATTTTTAGATAATTATACAATAAGTTAAACATTTTTCCTCCTATTTTCCAGTTGTTGTAACTTATTAAATTCACAATTTATAGAGTCAGCCAGAAGTTTTACAAAAATATTAAACTTAAAATAACTTAGTAAAATTTTCTGACTTTATAGGCCAGTTATTCGTGCATTTAGGTGTTCCATTCTTTCTGAACCCTTTGATTTATTTGTTCCAGATATTCACCCATTCAATTTACCCAAATATTTTAGCATGAGCTTTATGTTTATTTATAGTTTATAAAATTTCTTCTTTGTTATAAATTCTTTCTTATTTCTGATATTATTTGATTTCTCCCTCTTTTGCTGGAAAAATTGTTAATCTATTTTAAAGTTCAGTTAGCAACCTTTGATAGTTCTGGATATTGTTTGGAATATGCCAGAAATACATTCTGGATAACACGAAGCAAAGGAATTCCTTGGAAAAATATGGAGCCCCTCAAATGAAAAGTTAGACAAGACTTCCAGAAAGATAGGGATCAGGGCCGTCGTGTGGATAACAGAAATTGAAGGGCATTTCTTTCAGGTTCTTTCCCTGACTGTGGATGAGCTCCCACTTCTTTTCATCCTATGTCACTCAATATTCAAATTATTGAAAAAGAGAGCCTTATCGATATAGATATATCTGAATTATTATTACTCTATATCAAATTACCTCCAAACTTGGATTTAAAACCAATGTTTGGAGGCACCTAGGTGGTTCAGTTGTCTAAGTTTCTGCCTTTGGCTCAGGCAATGATTCCAGGGTCCTGGGATCGAGCCCTGCATCAGGCTCCCTGCTAGCAGGGAGACCCCTTCTCCCATTCTCTCTCCCCTGCTCCTGTTCTCTCTCTCTCAAATAAGTAAATAAAATCTTAATACAAAACAGATCAAAATCAATGTTTATATATATTGATTATATATAATGTTTATCTCACAGTTTCTATGGGTCGGAAAACTGGGTTGCAGTCAAGACGTTGCAAGGCAAATCAGGATCTATCTGCCTCCAAGCTCATCCGCATGGCTTGTTATTCATTTGTCTGTTTATTTTTGCCAGTTTTAAATGCAGTTTTATTTAAGACACTGCATTTTCCACATATGATACAGTACTTATAAGGGGCAATATTTCCTTTCCCCCTTTCCATATTCCATATTCAAGTATCAAGAATATCCAGTTATTTCCTATAGCTGTTCAACTTTAAAATTACTGTGGAATTGGCTACACATTTGGTTCCTTCAATATTTTGTGTGGAACGATGATAAACCTATGCTCAGGTTGGCTGAATCAATCTCCTCCATGAAGGGCCCAAGGGGGACACCATCATTTGGAGGCAGTCCACCACCCGGGAAGCCCCAGGCCTTCCTCCTGACATGCCTCCTGCACTCTGGGCTAAGTTGGTGGTGATGGGGCTGCATTCTTTCTGCTGAGGTTCATATTCTTTCTTCTCTGTAGTCTGATTCTTACCAAGCTGCTTGATGGTTTCATTACACTTGTCAAGAATTTTTTGTTTGTCCTCAAAGTAGATCTTTAATAGTTGCTTTCCTCTTGAATGCACAGGATGCAAGCCAATTCTTGGAAGGCAGAGACATTGGAATGTCACTGTCTTCAATACTGAAAGTGAGGGGTGCCTGGGTGGCTCAGTCAGTTAAGTCTCTGCCTTTCACTCAGGTCATGTTCTCAGGGTCCTGGGATCAAGCCCCACATCGGGCTCTCTGCTCAGTGGGGAGCCTGCTTCCCCCTCTCCCTCTGCCTGCCTCTCTGTCTGCTTGTGATCTCTCTCTCTCTGTCAAATAAATAATTAAAATCTTTAAAAAAAATACTGAAAGTGACTGCCAACTGAGGTGTGTCTGTGTGTTCACACTTGCCAGACAGGTTATTGTCCTTGGTCAGGGCATGCTCACTTCCATAAACCTGTGTAAGCACACCAGGCTGGCTGTCAGCATAGGGAGTGAAGGTCTGCGGCTGCTTGGTAGGAAAGGTGGGACTGAGTTTGGTGAGGACAGTCATGACTGCCAGCAGTTAAAATGCCAATGGGAAGAGTGACATACACGTGCAGCAAATGTTGAAGATTTTAAAATCTGTCTCCATTGAGGATGGTTGCCTGGACCTCCCAGTTCCATAGATGGGTGTCTTCATGATATGACCACTGACTTCCCCTAGATCTAATGTTGCGAGAATGAGCATGAAGTCACAGCACATTTTATGACCTAGTACCCATCCACACTATCACTTTTGCTCTATTCTATACACTGAAAATGAGTCTCTAGGTGCAGTCCACACTCAAGGGGAGAAGATTTAGGCTTTACTTCTTGAAAGGAAAATCACTAGAGAACTTATTGTAAGCCATCAGAAACAGATCAGGAGTACTGGGTAGCTGGTTAGAAAACAAAATGGCAAATTGGTAAATCAGTTGCATCAACATTTCATGGAATGAAAGAAAATACAAAATAAAATGTTGTCACCAAGAAAAGGAACAAAAGCTTTTCGATGGCAAAATGCACCATGCCCACTTTTCAAAGGCAAAATCCTGCCTTATTTTAATATGTTGACATGTGCTTTTATCTTTATTATTTTCTCTCACCTTTGAGGTTTGCTTTTATATTCTCTTTTCTAAACTCTTAGATTTAATAAATATTTCACTTAATTTGTATGATAAACATGGGTAGATTATAACATTGCCTGCAAGAATAGCACAGGTCTTACCTCAGTTATTATTATTCTTTAAATATAACATACTTAAAATGCAGTAATCTTAAACATATGACTCAGTGAATTGTTGCATATGTACACTTCCTACCATATCACTTAGATTGGGATAAGGAAGATTTTTGGCTGCCTCTTCCCTCTTTCTAGTCAGTATACCTCTCCCCCACTAAAATTTATGACTTCACCAAGCATAGATTAATTTTACAATATCTTGAACTTTATATAAATGAATATTTTAAATTTTTTATTTCTAGCATTTGCATTCTCACAATTTTCTGGAAAGAAATAATATATAGATTGCTTCTTTCAGTTTTCAGACTTTTTGGGGGAGATTGTTCAAGCTTGTTTTTAATATTTTTTATTACCTTTTTAGTTGATGAATGTGATTTTTAAATATAATGATACAGGAGCCTCTGGGTGGCTCAGTCAGTTAAGCCTTTACCTTCAGCTCAGGTCATGATCTCAGGGTCCTGTGTTGGAGCCCCACGTCAGACTCAGTGTGGAGTCTATTGCTCCCTGTCCCTCTCTTTCTGCCCCTCCTTTCTACTCATGCTCTCTCTCTCAAATAAATAAAATCTTTAAAAAGTAATAAATATAATGATACAATATTAAAACTCTTGAAATATACTCTACCTCTTCAGAAAAAGGAAATTCTAACCTCCATTTTATCCTCAAAGTCATATCAATATTAGCTTTGCTGAATTGAAGGCAGGGCATCACATTTCCTATAACGAACTAATATTCTAGCATGTGCTCGTTTTTACAAATAAGTGTATACTATTCAGCATCATTGATCCATCAGAAAGTAAACAATCATTTTCCTAGGATAACATTCAACTGAAGTAAGAATGTGATTTCAAATTTAGCTTTATATAGTTCTAATGAACTTTTACTTCTCAGCCATATTAATTTTCAATGAATTTTTGTTATAATCCTAACAAATTTGCTGTATGTTAGCTATTCTTTCCATACTTTACTCAGTCATAGACGTTGCTCTAAAACTTTTTATCATTTCTTCAATCCAATTCTCTGGTTCACTGCACATTCCTTATATCCCTATTAAAATTTGAAAATACATTTTGATAGACTAAATCTTAGGCTTTTAAAATCATATCTGGCTTAATTTCTGTTTTGAAATTTATTATAATTTCTCAACATTTGCATGGGCATTATGTTGTCTAAATTTAAAGTAAAACAGATGTGTGTCACCATCTGATTTATTCAAGATTTACTCTCATCCTAATTCCCAGTTGGGACACTGAAATTGGTCTAGAAAATTATTCTCAAAAATAGCAAGGCATAATTTTGGAAAACTATGAGGTGGAAATAGGGCTTATTTATCTTCCATTGCTTCCTCCACCCTAATGAGCACATTGACAAAATGATATTAAGTTCAAACAATATTTTATTAGTGTTCTCTGAACTAGAGATGTGTACTATTGAAAGTAATCCTTCAATGTACAATAATTGAAACTTCCAGTAGATACGTGTTTTGCACCATTGCCCAGACTGAGCTCTGGCTGCTGCTGGAGCATCTAGCTCAGGGGTGCGGGCCTCACCGAATTAAGTCGGATACTTAACCGACTGCACCACCTTGGTGCCTCTGATGGTGTCACTCTTAAAAGGATTACGTGGAACTTTGGAGGGTCGCTGTTTAAAAAAGTAGCGCTATCCCTGACCAGTGGGGCACAGAAATGATGGATAAATACTTTTATTCCTTTCTCCAAAAAGATCACTCTAAAACACATTTAATTAAGTTTCTTTCCATCTAGCCTTGAGCACAAGTCACCTATAACATTGGCCAACTTAATAAAATATCCTTGTACTGTCTTTTTTTCCCTTTTTCCTTTTTCCCCTTTCTGGGTCTCACCCTTGGATTAGTTAAGAACAAAAACAATAATAAAAACCAAAGATCTACACACGAGCCTTTGTATCAGGTTTTTTTCTTGGAGGCAGGAAGGGAAGACAACTAAAATAAAGTAAATGTGCACATTTCAGTCCTCTGCCTGCTGTAAAGCTGAAATTAACAAGTGAATAAGAATGACCACAAACCATTTACCAAAAGGAACATTTCTTCACCAGAAAGCGCCCACTGTGCACTCCTCTCCCAGTTTCCAACCTTCCATGCACTTCTATCTGGGCCACGTCAACAGGTTCTTCACTTGCTGAGCTAGGGAGGCATTTTCTCTGGGACACAACAGACTGTCAACTATACCTCCCAGATCTTTGATCCTTCCCTTTTGCTCATGCACAGTCCAGAGTAATTGGTAATGACAGGCTGTACTATATTCTGTGTCTCAAAACAAAACTATAAGCAGGTGATTTGCTCAAGAAATCAGAGTGGCTGGAGTACCCAACTTGTCATTTACATCTAGACCTTCTCCAGAAACGTGGGGATATCAGCGGTGTCTGGTCCCTTTCTTGTTCCCTCCCTGTTTATATGAGATCCGACTTAGTGTAGGCTATAATCTACATGTGCTAAGGGTCAGATTTTTATTTTTGAAATCCATGCCAGAAAATGCACAACCACTTTTGCCTTTTTGCTTTCTCATCCCTTCTTTTTTTTCTTTTTTTTAAAAAAGATTTATTTATTAATTTATTTGACACAGAGAAAGATTACAAGTAGGCAGAGAGGCAGGCAGAGAGAGAGGGGGGAAGCAGTCTCCCTGCTGAGCAGGGAGCCCGATGCGGGGCTTGATCCCAGGACCCTGAAATCATGACCTGAGCCGAAGGCAGAGGCTTAACCCACTGAGCCACCCAGGCACCCCTTTCTCATCCCTTCTTTGCAAACAACTAAATACTTCATTTTGGGGAAACTTAGAATGTAAGTTTAAAAGAGTTCCATTTCTACACATTTCTATTCTAACGAATACATTTGTGATATTTTAAAAAAATATTATATATTTCTCAAGACATTTTGTTTCAAGCTCACATTCTAATAGAGCTCATTTTTTTTGACTTCAGCTCAGATATCTCTGCTTGATGGTGACCTTTTCTTGGTTGTACCCATGAAGGGCCTCTCACTCTTCATCCATATTAAGATTCCCCTTGTTATTTTAAATGCCAGTTCAATAATATCAACAGCCTTTAATTTTCAACCTATGCTTTTGTTCCTAAGAACATATAGCCATGCCCATTATACAGACTGTCATAATTGAATACACTAAAAAAAATGGAGCCTTAGTAAGTGCTTGAAATACTGTCTTTATGCATATTATTTCCATAACTTCATAGAAAAAAGAACAAAAGCCCACATACAGTTGAAGTCTCTAAATAGCTGATGTAAATATGCACTCTGTGTATATTCTATGTATGCATAGGTTCATCCTGAGGCTTTTTGAATTTACATTGACTTTGATTTGGAATTTTCTTTTTTTTTTAAGATTTTATTTATTTATTTGACAGAGAGAGATTACAAGTAGGGAGAGAGGTAGGCACTTAGAGGAGGAAGCAGGCTCCCCGCTGAGCAGGGAGCCCGATGTGGGGCTCAATCCCAGGACCCTGAGATCATGACCTGAGCCGAAGGCAGAGGCTTTAACCCACTGAGCCACCCAGGCATCCCATTTGGAATTTTCATTGTCTTATCTAGAATGATCCAATAAGCTGGATAAAAGACAAGTCTCTATGTACTTTAAAAAATATATATATATCTATTTGAGAGAGAGAGAGAGAGAGAGCATGAGCAAGGCAATGAGGCAGAGGGTAAAGCAGACTCCCTTCTGAGCAGGGAGGCTCAATTCCAGGACATGGGGCTCAATCCCAGGACCCTGAGGCAGATGCTTAACCTACTGAACCACCCAGAGGTTCCCCTACTTTACGTACTTTTGAAATAGCTAAGTTGTCTACAGTTACTGATTTGTTTATCATTAGAGGTATTTCAAAAAGTTCTCAAATCTTGGCTTGAAGAGAACAAGGAAATATAAAATGGATCAAATGCTTTCAAAAGAATGAATAGAATCCAAAGTTAAGTATTTGATTTTATGTATTTTTACTGTAGATGTATTTATTAGCCCTCTTACTAAGGCTTACAGATTATATATTCATGACATAATTAAAATTATCCTTAACTTTCTGTCAAATAAGGTCTTTATGAATAATTTGAATCTTTAATTAAAAACTAGCTACAGCATTTAGTGATAAGATCATTTGGATCTGTTTATAAATTGTGTATCAGAGGTACATGTATTTTTTTGTATAATGAATTTAGCAAATATTGGGAGAAAATAAATTTCCATAATCCTGACTTCTAACATCATATATTAGTTTTGCTTATTTTTGAATATTTTATAAATGTAATCATGCATTTTTTATGCTTAGATTTTTCATACATTATTATGTTTATGAATTATTAAGGCATAGTACTGTAGTTCATTTGTTCTAATTGATGTATAGTATTCTATTGTAGGAGTAAAAATTTATTTGTCCATTTTACTATAAATTGACTTTTAGGTTGTTTTCCATACTGAGTTACTATAAATAATGTTGCTGTGAACATTATTGTATATCTGTTCTGGTTTGCTCCCACTAAATAAAAGTATACATTAATGTTAATATTTTTAGATGAATATGAAAGAATGCAATTTATACATACTAGAGAATGCAAATATTCAGGTTTATTAAATAATGATAAGAAATCTTTCAAAGTATTTTTACCGATTTATACTATCAGGAAATTAGTTTTCAGGTGCTCCTCACTCTTATTAATTGGTGTTTTCTGCCTTTACCATTTTACCCATTCTGTTGCATGTGTGACTTTAATTTGCTTTTCTCTTATGATTAATGAATTTGAATGACATTTTATATGTGTATTGTCTTTTGGATATCCTCATCCATGAAATGCTGTTTGAGATTTTTGTCTACTTTTTATGGGTTGATATTTTGTCTTTTTGATTTATAGGAGATTTTTCTAGTTTTATGAGTCCTTTGCAAAATACATATAGCACATATCTTCTTCCAGGATAGTAGTTGACTTTTCCTTTTCTCAGCTCTCTTTAGCCTTACCCCTTTTGAAGAAATCCTTGCCTGCTCAAGGTCTGGAGGGTATTCTCTTATGTTTTCCTCTAAAGTTTTATTATTTCACTTAAACATTAGATCTACAAGACAGCTTGAACTGATTTTTATGTTTTGTGTAATAGAGATTTGGTTTGGTCTTTTCCATGTAGATATTTAATTAACCTAACACCACTTATTAAAAAGACATTCCCTTCCCAACAGCACTTCAATGTAACCTATGTCACATATCAAATGACCTTCTATGTATGAGTCTGCTTCTGTGCTTTTGTTCTGTTTTATTAGTCTTTTTGTTGTATTCTAATTATCTTCCTAACCATACAGTTTTCACTGTATTATTAGCTAATATCTTAAACGTAGAATCCATTCATAATGCAATTTATTTTTCACAATAATAAATACAATTTTCTATTTCAGAATACTTAATCATTTAGATTTTTTATAATTTCTCATATTCAATTAGGTCTTCAAAGTTTTTGCCTCATCATGAAGTTGATGAAGAGTCTATTCTTAGAGTAGATGTGACAACTAAACAATGTTTTTATGACTCTCTGGTTTTTAAATTGTCTTCAAAATATGTTTGCCTTGGTGAATTTTTTAGAACACTTGATTATTCACTTAGTTAAAACTACATAATAGAACTGCAGATAGGCTTAATTAGAAGTGTTATGTTAATTTCAATACTCTGAAAAGGAAATGATTCCACTACCAACCTCCCTGCATTAAGAAACTTAAGCTTTTATCTCAAGATAACTCCTGAAACAGCATTTGACACAAGAACCAAATGAAACTTCTGGCTTCAATATGAACGTAAAATACAAATGTAAATTTTCTCTGGTTTTGGTTTCTTTTTTTAAGATGAAAAGTAAATAGAACTTCTACTTCCAGTCATGATGAAGTAACAGGGACTAGATTTTTTTTTTTTGTCCCAAACAACCATAAAACTAGATAAAATACATGAAAAAAATGTTCAGGAGGGCGCCTGGGTGGCTCAGTGGGTTAAAGCCGCTGCCTTCAGCTCAGGTCATGATCCCAGGGTCCTGGGATCGAGGCCCACATCGGGCTCTCTGCTCAGCAGGGAGCCTGCTTCCTCCTCTCTCCTCTCTCTCTGCCTGCCTCTTTGCCTACTTGTAATCTCTCTCTCTGTGTCAAATGAATAAATAAAATCTTAAAAAAAAAAAATGTTCAGGAGTGCCTGGGTGTCTCAGTTTGTTAAGCGTCCGACATTTTATTTCAGCGCAGGTCACGATCTCAGGGTCGTGGGATCAAGCCCAGTGTTAGGCTCCATGCTGGCTTGGGGGCCTGCTTAAGATTCTCTCTCTTCCTCTCTTTCTTTCCCTTCCTTGTGCATGTTCTCTCTCTTTAAAAAATAAATAAGAGAATAAAAGAAGAATGAAAATAATTTTCAGACATTAGACACAAAGAAGCACAAGACAATGATTCCTGAGAGAGGGGATTATATAAGATGAACCCCACCATTGCCTCTGGCTGAAATGTTTAGGGAAGCATGGATGGTTTAACCCAAAGCAGAGCCTATTGTGGAACCCATAAATAATTTAGGAGACAATGAATGAAACTGAGGTAGGTTAGGGAGGATAGACAGTTGTTAATATTTTTTATTCTCTTCTTTGTATTTAAATATAGTTGTAACTTGCTCTGTAGTGCCAAGTCCTTAACCCATTAATAATTCCCTGTTGAAAATTTCCTTATTACACAATCCTGCCTCCACTTTTGTTGAATGGTTCCCTTCCCATTTTTTTTATCTGCTTTTAACATTTTTGTGAAAGTTTCCATAAAGAAAAATTTAGAAAAACCTTTCAAAACTTTCATAAAATCTATTATTTAGACCAAAGTCTGTTTTCACATAGTTATTATAGTGCCTATTTGCTGTTTGAGTGACTCTGCATGCAAACCATTAATGTGATGATCTAAGTATAAAGAATCAAAAGTGAATCATAATATAATTTTATTTCATGTTCATAGGAAATGACAATCTTGTATAGGATTGTATACTTTACCCATTCCCTTTCCATTATCGTCAAGAACAAGCAATTGGTAATTGAGAGAAATTGATTCGAAAAACGAATTGATCTAAGGCAGTAGAAGAATCTGGATTTCCTCCTTCATGGTTTTATTAAAATGGAAATTTGCAGCATAATTTTACTTTCTATTATTTCATCAATTGATTCAAAATTTAGTATTCATTTAAATTTTTAGCTTTAATAAAATGTAGTTTATGTTAAGAATAAATGAGTAGCAGTGTCATAAGAATGAGGTTCAAGATGGTGGCATAGGAGGATCTTAAATTCACCTCTTCCCACGAACACAACAAATTTACAACTACATATAGAATAACTTTTTATGCCTAAAGACCTGAGAAACAGATAAACAGAGCCTTCACCACAAAGGATGAAAGGGCCGTATCAAAATGGGTAGGAGAGGCAGAGACATAATCTTGCAAAATAAACAAACAAAACCACCCCAGGTATAGCAATCCACAATCAGGAGGGATCTCAAAAATACAGAACTTTTCCTTGAGAAGCAGGAATCTTTGCTCTACATCAGGCACCCCAACCTACATAGAAGAGATGAGCCCCCAAAATGCTTGGCTTTGTAAACCAAAGGAGGTTATGTTCGGTAAAACCGTAGAACTGTAGGGAATGGAGAACATGCTCTTTTTAAAATTTTATTTTATTTTTCATTTTTTAGTTGGAGGGGGGGCAGTGAGAGACAATAGGCAGAGGAAGAAAGAGAATCTTAAGTAGGCTCCACGCCCAGCACAGAGCCCAACAGAGGGCTCTGTCTCACAATCCTGAGACCATGACCTGAGCCAAAATTGAGAGTTGGATGCTTAACCAACTAAGCCACACTGTCATCTCAGAGCACCTGCTCTTAAAGGGCTTGCATAAAGATTCACCTGCCCCAGCACCTAGTGCCAAAACACCATTTTAAAAAGTGCCTAGACAATAGCAAAAGAGATCCACTTACTAGTTTTAAAGGATATGCTAGAGAGGAAATTTGTTGTGTTGCTCTCCAAGGACAGAGACAGTGGAGGGGGCCGTTTTTGCAATCTCATTCTAATGTGCTCATGCTGGTGCTGGCAGGTGCCATTTTGGACCTCTAACTTGTTAGTGCCAGAAGGCATGCCCCACTGAAGACTCTGCCCACCTCTGAGCCACAGCCACGCACCAGCCAGGCTAGGCAAGAGCCCTGCTGTCCCATGTGCTGTGGTCATGCACCAAAGCAGGCCCAGGTGAGAGCCTATCCTGAGCCCATACAGCAGGCACAGTCTCACTGAATAAAACAGGCATGTGCAGATCACAAAGGGAGCACTTCGAGTGTCTAAGACGTAAGACTCCATGAGACATCTCTTACATAGGGCACTCCTTCAAGACTGGGAGAGGTAGCCAATTTGCCTAACACATAGAAATCAACACAGAGAGTCAGGCAAAATGAAAAGACAGAGCTGTATTTTCCAAATGAAAGAATAAGACAAAACCTCAGGAAAAGACGTTAATGAAACAGAGATAAGCAATCTACCTGATAAAGAGTTCAAAGTAATTATTATCAAGATGCTCATTGAATTTTTGGAGAAGTGAGAACTTCAGCAAAGTGAGAAAATATAAGAAAGTACCAAACAGAAGTTACAGACTTCAAGAATACAATAACTGAACTGGAAGGTACACTAATGGAGCTCATCAACAAACTGGATGAAGCAGAAGGAAGGATCAATGGGTTGGAAGAAAAAAACAAAGGAACTCACCCAGACAAAATAGCAAAAGAAAAAGATAATTTTAAAAAGTGAAGATATCTTAAGGGACCTTCGGAACAACATCAACAGATAGTATTCACATTATAGGGATTGCAGAAGAAGATAAAGGGCAAAAATCATAGTTGAAAAAAAAAGATGGCAGAAAATTTTTCTGATCTGGGGAAGAAAACAGATCCAGGTCCAGGAAGCCCAAAGAGTTCCAAATAAGATGAACCTACAAAGATCCACACCAAGGTATCTTATAATTAAAATGGAAAAGTCAAAAATAAAGAGAGAATATTACAATCAGTAAGAGAAAAAATAATTTGTTACATACAAGGGAAACCTCATGGGGCTATCAGCAGATTTTTCACAGAAACTTTGCAGGCCAGAAGAGAGTGGCTATGACACTGATGAAATAAATTTAAGAAGACACAAATAAATGGAAAGATATTCCATGCTCATGGATTGGAAATTTAATATTGTTAAAGTGTCCATACTATCCATCTACAAATTCAATGCAATATCTACACAAATCCCAATGGCATTTTCCATAGGACTAGAACAAAGAATCCTAAAATTTGTATGGAATCAGACAAGATTCCAAATAGAAGCAATCCTGAGAAAGAACAAAGCTGGAGATCGCACACTCCTTGATTTCAAACTATACTACATAGCTATTGTAATAAAACAAGTATAGTATTGGCATAATAACATACACAGAGATCAACTGAATGGAACTGGAGCCCAGAAATAAATCACACATATGTGGACAATTACTTATGACAAAGGAGCCAAGAACATATGTTGGAAGAAGGACAGGATCTTCAGTAAATGGTTCTGGGAAAATTGGACAGTCACTTGCAAAAGAATAAAGCTAGACTACTATCTTAAACCATACACAAAAAATACCTTCAAATGGATTAAAGACTTGTATATAAGATCTGAAACCATAATATTCCTAAAAGAAAACAAGAGGGTAAGCAATTGACTTCAATCAGGGTTGTGTTTGTGGATCTGGTTCTAAAGGCAAGGACAACAAAACTAAAAAATAAATAAACGTGACTATATCAAACTAAAAAGCTTATGCACAGTGAAGGAAACCATTAACAAAGTGAATAGGCAATCTATTGAATGGGAGAAGATATTTGCAAATCATATATTGGATAAGATGTTAATATCCAAAATAGATAAAGAACTCATGCAACTTAATAATAAAGAAAACAAACAACCCATTTAGAAAATGGGCAGAGGATCTTAATATACATTTTTTCAAAGAAGACATACTGATAGCCAACATACACATGAAAAGATGTTTAGAAATACCATTATAGAAATGCAAACCCAAAGGCCAATGAGATACCACATTACACCTGTTAGAATGGCTACTATGAAAGGGCAAGTAATATTATCTGTTGGAGAGGATGAAGTAAAAAGGAAACATTCATACACAGTTAGTGGAAAGGTGAATTGGTATAACCACTGTAGAAAACTGTATGGAGGTTCCTCAAAAATTAAAAATAGACCTACCATATGATCTAGTGATTCCACTTGTGGGTGTTTATTCAAAGAATACAAAAGAACACCAATATGCAAATATAAGAGCACCCCTATGTTCATTGCAGCATTATTTACAACAGCTAAGAAATTGAAACAACCTTAGTGTCCGCTGATGGATGAAGGAATAAAGAAGATGTGATATGTATACACAACGGCATACTATCCAGCCATAAAGAAGAATGAGATCTTACCACTTGTGCCAACATGGATGGATCTTGAGATATTATGCTAAGTGAAATAAGTCAGATAAAAAAATACCCCAAACAAATACCATATAATTTCTTATATGAAATCTAAAGAACAAACAAACAAAACAATATAAAAACAAACTCATAGATACATAAAACAAATTTATATTTACCACAAGGGAAGGAGTTTAGGGGTGGGCATAATGGGCAAGAGGGTCAACTGTATGGTGTTGGATGGTAACTAGACTTCTTTGGTACCACTTTGTAGTGTATACAGATGTTGAATTACAATGTACACTTGAAACTTACATAATGTCATATACTAATTTTACTTCAATAATAATAATAATAATAATAATAATAATAATAATAATAATAAAAGAATGAGTAAATCCAAGCAAATGGATACTTTTTTACATTAAATGATGCCAGAAATGGCCAACAGACACATGAGAAACTGCTCAACATCACTTGGCATCAGGGAAATACAAATCAAAACCACAGTGGGATACCACATCACACCAGTCAGAATGGCTAAAATCAACAAGTCGGAAAACAACAGATGTTGGTGAGGATGCAGAGAAAGGGGAATCCTCCTACACTGTTGGTAGGAATGCAAGCTGGTGCACCACTCTGGAAAACAGTATGGAGATTCCTCAAAAAAGTTGAAAACAGAGCTACCCTATGACCCAGCAATCACACTCCTGGGTATTTACCCTAAAGATACAAGCGGAGTGATCCACAGGGACACATGCACCCGAATGTTTATAGCAGCAATGTCCACAATAGCCAAACTATGGAAAGAACCTAGATGTCCATCAACAGATGAATGGATAAAGAAGATGTGGTATATACATACAATGGAATACTATGCATCTGTCAAAAGAAATGAAATCTTGCCGTTTGCAATGACATGGATGGAACTAGAGGGTATTATGCTGAGTGAAATAAGTCAATCAGAGAAAGACAATTATCATATGATCTCTCTGATATGAGGAACTTGAGGGGCAGAGTGGGGGGTCGTGGGGGGTAGGGAGGGAAAAATAATGAAACAAGATGGGATCAGGAAGGAGACAAACCATAAGAGACTCTTAATCTCAGGAAACAAACTGAGGGTTACTGGGGGGTGGGAGGGTAGGGATAGGGTGGATGTGTTATGGACATTGGGGAGGGTTTGTGCTTTGGTGAATGCTGTGAAAGGTGTAAGCCTGATGATTCCCAGACCTGTATCCCTGGGGCAAATCATAAAAATAAAAATAAAAAAATAATAAAATTGTAAATCAGAAGGGGAGACGAACCGTGAGACTGTGGACTCTGAGAAACAAACTGAGGGTTATGGAGGGGAGGGGGGATGGGTGAGCCTGGTGGTAGGTATTAAGGAGGGCACGTATTGCATGGAGCACTGGGTGTGGTACATAAACAATGAATCTTGGATCACTGAATAAATTTTTAAAAAATTGTAAAAAAAATTAAAATATAAAAAAAAATGGTAATTGAGTAAAATAAATAAATAAATAAATCATGCCATAAAATTGGTCCATGTTTCCTGTTTACAGAATGCTGAACTCCAACTGACATTACATCAAAATGAAGAAATATTTTAGATCATATGAATGAAGAAGAAAATAAAAAAAAAGTTATTGAATTTAACAGAAGATACGGCAGCATTTGAAGTAAGGGCTACTTTTCAAGATGAATTTAAAAAACTTATTATCTTAGTAATTCTGAATGAAAACTTTGGCCTCAGTGATCCTTCAGGGGAGAAATAAATACTTTCCCAATATATGGTAATCCATGTTGTGGTATATGCCAGCCTATGAAATGGGCATATAAGACTTGAACAAAGGAGCAAGGCTGAGTTTCCCAACCACTAGATTTGTCATTATGGTACCCTTCAGTAAGTAGAGTAGAATCAAAACATTTTCACCTCACTGAAAGGCATTTTCTGCTGAGCACCATGAAGCTATCCCTAAAAGAGATGATGATACTTATATGCTGAATCTCCCTAAGTTTTGGCAAATGGTTCTCCTAATGGAGGCATGGCCTGGGAGCAGGAAGTAAGATCATTTTTAGAATTAATAGTGATTAAATTTCAGAGTCATGAAACAAATCTAGACCTCATACCTCCTTCTTTGCCTAATTTTTTTTTATCATTATTGAAGGAAAAGATTGCTCTCAAGTCTTCTCTAGGAAGTTTACTAATGAGGCAAATTTTCTAAAATGCTCACTGGATATATTTTCTAGGATAAGAATAAAGAAAGGGAAAACAGAAAGTGAAATTTATCTTTTGACTCTGAATCTTTTTATAATAACAATGTACATGTGTACATAAAATTGTTCACATCCAACGTAGTACTTTGAAGTGACCTAATGGGGAAAAAATTCTATTGTACAGTCTACTTCTAAACTCCTGATGATAATTTTAAACTCCAAATAATAATATGAAAAAATGTAGATACTATCTCTATATCTCTATAAGCATCAGTTTCCTCATCTTTAAAATAGAGGTGTTAAACAATATCAGTAAAGGGTTTTTGAAATTCTTTAGAATCTTGCCCTTAGAGAGCTTAGCATATAGTTCATGGATCTGGTTAGTCTTTTCAAATGCCTGCTTTTTGGGAAAAAACAATCAGGAGAAAAAGCAAGCATTAATAAACTCATATACATTCCTATCACATGGAAAATGGCTGATCCCAGTCTCTATCTAGACTGGAGAGAAAGTTTTCTAGAACTTTCTCCTTGGAATTGTGGTAAGGACTTCAGGAAACAAGATTTCATTGGAGTGAAACTTCCTTGATCCTACAGTCACCTCCTGAGGTCCTCTGAGGCCTCTGAGGTTCATAAGGAACCCCACTGACAACAGCATGGTTTGGAGAAAAGGACACTCCCTGGCGGTTCCAGAACCTACTTCCAAATCATTAAATTCCAAATTGCTGTGAGGATTTTAGTTAAGCTTCCTTTGCATCACATCCTTCATCATAAATTCAATGAAAGATTAAAGCTCTCTTCCTGTGTATTAGGCCAGAGGCTGGCAAAGTCACAGAGTAATGCATTAGCGGAATTAAAATCAAGTCTCAGGGCGCCTGGGTGGCTCAGTGGGTTAAAGCCTCTGCCTTCAGCTCAGGTCATGATCTCAGGGTCCTGGGATCGAGCCCCGCATCGGGCTCTCTGCTCAGCAGGGAACCTGCTTCCTCCTCTCTCTCTGCCTGCCTCTCTGCCTACTTGTGATCTCTCTCTCTGTCAAATAAATAAAAAATCTTTAAAAATAAATAAACAAACAAACAAACAAACAAACAAACAAACAAACAAATAAATAAATAAAATCAAGTCTCAGATGGTCTGAAACTCTAGCCTTTCCTAGGTCATGGTGGTTGTCCTAGACCCTCATTTTTAGATATCCTTTGAGGGGCATTTAAGAATCACGGCCAGACCAGAGAACAATCCTTCTTCCCCTGGTGTATGTACAAGTAAATGAGTCTAAGGAGTCTCCCAAACTACTCCAGAAAAGAATATATTACTACTCTATGAGGTCAGAGGAGCACAGAAAGAAGAGAAATAAGGGGAACTAGCTTACAAGAAGAATTTTGTTATGCTGCCCCTGAGGACCCAGATGTGCGATCACACTGTTTTGATAAGGTGGCTGGGAATAACTTGGGTGGATGAGTTGCAGAGGGAGACTGAGTCAAAGACCTGAGCCTATGGCAAGGAGAGAAATTGCTCTCAAAGAGAGATGCACACTGGCAGAGGGGTAGAAGTGGGCTGAAAGGTGAAGCCAGCAGAGTCCCAAACTTTAAAAATGTTTCAGGAGAAGGGATTAAGAACAAAAGCACTTGAGATCATGGGAGAGAAGAAGCACAGCTCTAAAACAGAATTTCTACAAGTGAAAGTTAAGCTGGGTCATGGAATCCTCTATTAACTGAGGGCAGCAGTTTCAGTGCTGCTAGATCTCATAAGCAGGGATATTTACTGGTGTGACTGTCAACATCTCATAAGAGACAGCAGGCATCCTGACACAGCTTAGAAAAATCCAGATGTGTATGTCCAGAGAAACCTCATTGCTTTAGGGATCAACATTGAGTCTTAGGAAAAGAGAGGACAAGGGATTTTTTAAAAAGTAAGAAACATTTAAAAATAAAGTTACCAAATTGCTAAGGATGGCCCCTAGAATATACTTAATAAGGAACGATAAAGATTAAAACATAAAGAAAGAAAGAAAAGAGAAAAAGGGTCTATTGACCATAAGTACAATGAAGAAAAGGTGGCACTATTTTCCCACCTGGAATAAGTATTTTCTCATTTTGGCCCAAATGAGAAAGATGATAAGTACAATGCTAATGGCTCATCTTGGACATGACTTGGCTGTGCTCTCAGCCAGTTTGTGGCTTCCATTGGAGTCAAAGTCAGCAGAGTAGCATTGGGTTCTATCCAAAGAGAACTCATGTAGTAAGCTAAGAACTGCATCCTGCCCCAAAATGGGACCACTCCATGTTAAATGGCCCATCTACTGCCAGGATATTAAATAAGGTAGCAGGGTCTACAATCTCACTGGTTTACTGACTCTTTTTTTTTTTTTTTTTTNTTTATTCATTTGACACAGAGAGAGAGATTACAAGTAGGCAGAGAGGCAGGCAGAGAGAGAGGAGGAGGAAGCAGGCTCCCCGCTGAGCAGAGAGCCCGATGTGGGCCTCGATCCCAGGACCCTGAGATCATGACCTGAGCCGAAAGCAGAGGCTTTAACCCACTGAGCCACCCAGGCGCCCGGTTTACTGACTCTTAAACCAGATCAGAATTGCTTTAGCTTCCTGACTGATCAAACCTATCCAAAGCTATCTTTA
This sequence comes from Ailurus styani, assembly GCA_002007465.1. Lineage (NCBI taxonomy): Eukaryota > Metazoa > Chordata > Mammalia > Carnivora > Ailuridae > Ailurus > Ailurus styani. The sequence continues at coordinate 730,518 of LNAC01000710.1, forward strand.
GCTTTTTAAACTAAGATCTAGCATTCTAAATCAAGCATACTTAATAAATGAACCTAATCATATCCACTAAGGTTCTCATTTTATCTTTCTTAAAGAATAGGTAATTGATAATATTCTTCAAGAAATTCAAAGTGCCTATTCTTGGAATGAGCTAAATTAAAAGAGATGTATGTGAGAGTTCACAACAGACCATAAAACAGCATTCCCTCCAAAGAGGGACCTGTGGAATCTGTTTTTTTTTTTTTCTTTCCCCTCTTAAGAAAATTCAAATTTTTACACACACTAATCATTTTATGCCTTGCTATATTTTGCTTAAAATGTTAGAAAAATTATTTTTTCTAGCATGCATACCATGTTTGTTACAATAAAAACAGTAAAGTGAATGTTCATGGTTCAGTGGTTGGTATCTTCCTAAAGAAAAACTGAAGTAAACCATTGGTTTTATTTGATTGAGTAGATGCAGGAGAAAGTAAATGACCAAATAATAAAGGTAAACAGCAAAAACTTATCAAAAAGACAGAATTGTTGTAACAAAAATAGAAACCTTGGCATACTTATTTAGTTAACACATACTTATTGCATGACTAATATATCTCAAATTTTGTTGGGCCCTGCCTAAGAGTAACATTTTGGGGTTAAAATGAAAACAGGAAAAATATATAAACATTAGCAAAAAAAGAAAATTAAAATCTAGCAGTAAGAGTTCTATAACACAGGGGTACAGAGTTTGTTACAAGAACATTCAATATGGACACCGAGCTCAGACTGCTTTGTGGAGAAAAGAGTACTAGTTAATAAGCAGAATTAAATAAAAGGACATTACAGAATAAAAACTTCTTTTTGTGTGGAGGGAAAGACAAAAACAAAATAAGGCGGCAATAAAAAATTTTAAAAAAGTTTTAGAAAAGGCAAATAATTGAATATGAGATGAGAATAGTAGAAAAATATATACAAATATTTTTTAATTATTTTGTGTTGAGAAAGAAACCTCTAATTCTGATGCCATGATACTATATTAGGCATCAACGATACTATATTAGGAGGAAGCACATAGACCCTAGGGCCCAACAGTGGCTTTATTCATGTCTGAACTAATAAGAGTGACAGAAACTGGCATCCCAGGACTTTTAGCACTTCAGTTTCCTTATGCGAAAATGAAGAATAATAATACCAGAATTCTGGGCATCTCCAAGAGTGAGCATAGAGCTACCCAGGCCAGCTGTAAGATAACATTATCTTATACATTCTCCACTTCTGACTCATGTTCAAACTTTTCAAATTATAAACTGTTCATTATCATATTTCTGTATCTTTTTCACCCATTTATAAAACAGAAAAATCAAAGAACAAACAAAATACTATTTGCATCATTCCATGAAACAAATATTGCTTCAAAGAAACATTTCCATGTCAAATATTCCAACCCAACCCAAATTTGTATGTAATCCTGTAAAACTTGACAACTTTTTAGCCTGATTTCATTACCAATATTTGAACTTTGAAAATGATTTCAATAGATTAACAATGTAACAATTATTTACTATTATTTATTATTATTACAAGTATTTAATTATTAACTATATTATAGTTGTTAGTCTATCCAACCAACTTCTGATGGAAGACCATTTTGTGGAGGTTTTAATTCAATCTTTCATTATATTTGATCATTAATATCATTACCAATCCAATTTAGTTGTACCAATTATACCAATATTATGATAAAAGGCAGTTGCATTATGAGTTAGAAGATTATAAGAAAACTAGTTTTAAATATAATAGCATTTGCTCAGCCTTTCCAACAAAAGCAGCTCTTGCCCTTATGAGAAATGTTGCCATGGATTGGCTATAAATCAAAAGTGAAATTTTAGCTAATTTTGGATTCTAAATCTCTGATGGGAATATTATTTCATGCTATCAGGTTGTACTGATATGGGTTCCAAATGGGCCTTATCTTTAAGTAATGCCATTTCTCTTCACTGGTAAAATTCTTATCAATTTTAATAGAGTTCCAGTTCCAACTAACAGCAGAACTGAGCACATATGAATTTTGTTTATGAGTAGAACTTGGTAGTTTGAGAGCACCCATGCAAATTACACAGTCCAATTATGAATTTTCATAGGCTAGAGGGACCATAAGTCTCTCATAAAATCATTCCTTGTGCTTCTGCTGCCATGATCCCAGGCCATTACCCTTGGGTAGATGAAGCAGCATTAGAATTATTCCAAGTGTTTATTCACAAGGTGCTGTTAGTGTCATCGAGACATAACATATAGATGACTCCAGATTAAATGCTTCTTCAAGCAGCTGAGGCCCATGCTAGATCTTCAACTCAAAACAAATGAAGTGATTTCTGTAAGCAGTTAGCTAGACCCTTAAGGGCATCAGTAAATAAAGCTAAGAGATAACACAGTTCTGTTTTTCTTTTAAATAGAACTTTGGCTTTTACTCTCATTGTTTAATCCCCCAAAATGATATTAATATCTTGGTTTATAATGTCTTATATATTAGATATTTTATTATATATGTTTCATTACTGATTCTGTCAACTGTTTATAAGACTAATAAGAGATAACATCATTTTCTTGTTCTCAGCCTCTCACAAGGCACTAAGTTAATATAGGCTTCTCCTTTTTGTTTTGTTTTGTTTGAGAGAGAGAGAGTGTGTGTGGGGGGGTGGGGAGTGGCAGACAGAGAGGGAGAAAGAGAATCTTAACTGATGAGGGGCTTGATTTCACAACCCTGATATCATGACCTGAGTCGAAATCAAGAGACAGACGCTTAACAGACTGAACCACCCAGGCACCCCTAGGCTTTTCCTTTTTTGAATGATCATTTACTGGTTTCCTTTCCAACATCAGTCATTTCCCCTTCTTTCCATTTATCATTATTTTCTCCTGGAGCCTTTGGGGAAGCCATCAGTTTCCATCAAAGGAACAACCCACAGAGTTGGCCATGTGACTCCGGCTAATCTGGTTCAAGTATAAATTTATGGGACTACTTCACCTCCTGAGTAGTAGAAAGGCAGAAACCATTGACCCCAGCTTAACCAGGTGAGGGAAACACACAGGCCATCCCGTCACCCCCTTAAGAATTGGGATAGTAAAATTTTAAGGAAGTGTCGAGAGTAATATTTAGCAAATCAGTCCTTCATCTGGAACCCATAAACACAATCCGGATCTTGGTACTATAGGATCAGGCAGATAGAAAAAAATAAATTAAAAATGTAGGAAAGAAGCTTATGTGCCATCTGCTATCACTTCTACCTTATCTTCCCCACAATATTCTAACAATCCAATATTCCAACAATCCAATAATGATCCCCCTTTATTTGTAAGCATATTAAGTTTTAACATACATTCATCCAACTGTGCAAGCCATTTCTTCAGTCTTTCCTTGTTGGTGTTAATGCAGAGCATGAAATCATTTATAATACCTGGCTGGCTAAAATGTAACAGGGAGGCTGCTTGGGCAGGGAAGGTTTCTGAGAGGTGCGCAGGCCTTTGGAATGTGGAGTTGACTTGACCTCTCTGCCCCAGGAATGCTGTGGGGGGATTGCCTTCCCGGAAGCTTTCTTAGCCCAAAGAGCAGCTCTGAGATCAAAGAGCTGCATGCATTGTCCCTTAGGCTATATTTAGCAGAATTTGTAGAACATGCAGATTAGCACATCCTATCTTTCCCATAAACAGATCCTCCCAGTTTCAGTGAGACCCCTTGTCACATAGCACATGCTCACACAGCTTAAGAAACAGTGAAAAATATTCATGATTATCCTGAAGCACCAATGAAGGCGAGAGCAAAGAAGAGCAAAGGGTCTTCATCTCTGAGTGTTGACCCCTTGCCTTCTCTTCTTTCACACCAAAGTCTGGAGTAATCTTTTATCCATTGGTGCAGGGATTGCTGGCCATTCCTGGCATTTCCTTACCCTGATGTTTTTTTAAGTAGGTGTTTTAACTACCTAATTTATTATCAATCCACTTCTTTGTGGATGGAGAGATATATGAAAAGCCCATTGTATATGACACTCCTTGGGACATTGTAATATTGCACCTATGGTAAAATTGTTTCTACCATAGAACTGCAGATAAATATAAGTTCTACCATAGAACTTCAGATAAATGAAATTCATAGAATTTCAGATAAATGTATAAGCAGAGGGTCCAAACAGAACAATATTTTCTGTGATACTTCTTTTTAAGATTTTACTTATTGGGGCGACTGGGTGGCTCAGTCGGTTGAGCAGCTGCCTTTGGCTCAGGTCATGATCTCAGCATCCTGGGATCGAGCCCCGCACCTGGCTCCCTGCTCAGCGGAGAGCCTGCTTCTCCCTCTCCCTCTGCCTGCCACTCTGCCTACTTGCACTCTCTATCTCTCTGTCAAATAAATAAATAAATAATCTTAAAAAAAAGATTTTATTTATTTCAGAGACAGCAAGCAGGGGAAGGAGCAGAGAGAGAGAGAGAGGGACAAGCAGACTCCATGCAGAGCCTCGTTCAGGGCTGGATCCCTTGACCCGAGTCATGACCTGAGTGGAAATCAAGAGTCAGATGCTTAACCGACTGAGCCACCAACCACCCCTCTGTGATAATTCTTTTCGAAAATTAGAACTTTATTACTAGGCATGCAAACCCAAAATAAGAATGAGAATTTGTTCCAGTCAAGACCCATTGATACAGACATAGCTAGAGGCAACTGTGACTGCATTTCACCTGCTAGCGATGGTCCACTTCCACTTAGGAAGCTAAGTCTCTTTAGCTGGTTTTAATTTCTGATGGTCTTGTTGACAAACAGGGATGCTATTAGTCACTTTTCAAGTTTCTCAGGATGACAGTAGGCTGCGTCTTTATTGTGCCTTTTTAAAATTTTGCATTACTTGCATCCTTCCACAACCACTCATCTTGTGCAGAAAATGACCAAAGATAATCCAAGAAAAAATTATTAAAAATTATGATTAGTTATTCTAACAATGTTAATGAGGCATCATTGACATATAATGAATTAAAAATATATAAACTGTAAAATGCAATATTTGACCTGTACACGGCCATGAAACAATTACCACAATTAGAATAGGATAAAGAACATATCCATCATTTTTCATAATGTCCTCATTCCCCTTGGCAATCCCTCCCTTCTGCCCTTTTCCATACTCCCTCTGTGGTTACCAGGCAACAGTGAGCTGCTTTGTGTCACTAAGTTTGACTAACATTTTTGTTGAATTTTATGTCAATGGAATTATATACTATATGCTCTTTTTTTTAAGGCTTCCTTTACTCCTCATAATGATTTTGAATTTCATTCATGTTTAAGAATATTGTAGCTTTTCTTGCCTCTTGACTCACTGATACAAATTTTAGAGATAGATGCTACCAAAAATGTCTATTAGTACTTAAATTAGAATCTCATTAAATCTATGGATCTACTCATGAACTGAAGATGCTATGCCTTTCTACCCATAAGTATTGTATATGTTTCTCCATTTATTTAGAACTTAGTGTCTTTAACTCAAGGTTTCATTTTCTCCATAGCTGATTGTATACATCTCATTAGATTCATTCCTAAGTAGCATGTCTGAGTTTTTGCCACCATAAATCAAATCTTTAGTTCAGCATTTATCATTATGTTCTCTGTGTATAAAAATGAGATTATTTCTTATATACTGAATTTACTAAATTCTCTTGTTGATTCTATCTCTTTGCATTTTCTTTACTTTTTTTTAAAGATTTATTTATTTATTTTAGAGAGAGAGCACGAGCAGGAGGGACAGAGGGGGAGAATCCTAAACAGAGTCCGCACTGAGTGCAGAGTCCAACAGGGGGTTTAATCTCACAACCCCAAGATCAGGACCTGAGCCAACACCAAGAGTTGAATGTTCAACTGTGGCACCCAGGCACCCCTTTCTTTGGATTTTCTTTTCTTTTTCTTTTTTTTTTTTTTTAAAGATCTTATTTATTTATTTGACAGAGAGAGCACAAGTAAGCAGAGCAGCAGGAAGAGGGAGAGAGAGAAGCAGGTTCTCTGTCGAGCAGGGAGCCCTACAAGGGGCTCAATCCCAGGACCCTGGAATCATGACCTGAGCCGAAGGCAGCCGCTTAACCAACTGAGCCACCCAGGTGCCCCTCTTTGGATTTTCTATGAAAAAACTTACTATTTGTGGATAATGACAATTTTGTTACCTTTATTTTTTTTAATTTATTTTTGTTTATTTACTTATCAGAGAGACACAGTGAGAGAGGGAACACAAGCAGGGAGAATAGGAGAGGGAGAAGCAGGTTTCCTGCTGAGCAGGGAGCTTGATGCAGGGCTCAATCCCAGGACCCTGGGATCATGACCTGAGCCAAAGGCAGACCCTTAAAGACTGAGTCACCCAGCTGCCCCTATAATTTTGTTACCTTTAAAATAATTTAGAATATATACATTTGTCCTGTTTCGGGGGCCATCGATATCTACAAGTATAATATTGAATATAAATATTTGTAGGGGACATCCTTATTTGTTTTTGATATTAAGGGGAATGCTTTTAACATTTCATAATTAGGGCACCTGGGTGGCTCAGTGGGTTAAAGCCTCTGCTTTCGGCTCAGGTCATGATCTCAGGGTCCTGGGATCGAGGCCCGCATTGGGCTCCCTGCTCAGTGGGGAGCCTGCTTCCTCCTCTCTCTCTGCCTGCCTCTCTGCCTACTTGTAATCTCTCCCTCTCTGTCAAATAAATAAATAAAATCTTTAAAAAAAAACAAAAAACATTTCATAATTTTACTTTCTCTTGAGTCTTTGGTAGATATTTTTGATAAAGTGATGGAGATTCAACTCTGCATCTAGTTTGCTAACAGTCTTTATCATAAATGCTTTGAATGGTATCATATACTCTTATTCTGGGTCTACTGAGAAAATAATATGATTTATCAGTTTAATTTTTAATTTGATTAACTAGTTTAATAAATGTTTTCTTCGTAAACAACCTTGCAATCCTAGAGTAAGCCAAACTTTTTTTTCTAATAACTTATTTTATTTGTCATTAGGTTGCTAAATTAGTTTGCTAATATTTTGGGGATGGTGAAATTTTTTTAGATGTGACAACAAAAGTATGATTCATAAAATAACAAATTGTTAAAGCAGACTTCATCAAAATTAGAAATGTTTGCTCTTGGGGAGCCTGGGTGGCTCAGTGAGTTAAAGCCTCTGCCTTCAGCTCAGGTCATGATCTCAGGGTCCTGGGATCGAGCCCCGCATCAGGCTCTTTGCTCATCAGGGAGCTTGCTTCCTCCTCTCTCTCTGCCTGCCTCTCTGCCTACTTGTGATCTCTCTCTCTCTCTGTCAAATATATAAATAAAATCTTAAAAAAAAAAGAAATGCTTTCTCTTTGAAAAACACTGTTAGGAAAATATAGAGACAAGTTACTGACTAGGAAAAGCATGCATAAGATGGCTAATAGTAGCATCCTTCATTAGAGCAAAAACAAACAACCAGAGCAAAAATCCAAATATCTAACTACAGTAGAATGAATAACTAAATTGGGTCTATTGATTTAATGGCTTACTATAGGAAAAGAAGATGAAGACACAAGAGCTTATCAGCATAAATAAATTTCAGGAATATGTTGAGCAATAAAATGTAATTCTAGATGAATACAATTAGATGGATATAATTAGATTCCATTTATGAAAATTTCCAAAACTGGAAAAACTATTAATTTTATTTTGGAAGATACTAGGAAAAGCTTGAAGTAGAACAGGTAAATTAAAAACTCAAAATTTAGGATCACAAATGGATACATTTCAGTCTGTGATCTGGGGTAATACAAAATAACTTATCTTTTTAATTGAAGTATAACTGATATGCAATATTATATTATTTCAGTTGTACATTATAGTGATTCAATATTTTTATACATAATGAAATGATCTCCATGATAATGGTAGGTACCATCTGTCACCATACAAAGTTTTTACAATACTATTGACTATATTCCCTATGCTGTACATTACATTCTTATGACTTCCTTATTTTATAAGTGGAAGTTTGTACCTCTTCATCCTTTTACCTATTTTGCCCACTCCCTAACCCCTCCCTTCTCTGATAACCAACAGCTTTTTTCCTATATCTGTGATTCTGTTTCAGTTTTATTTTGTTTGTTCTTGTTTTGCTTTAGGTTCTACATATAAAATTCTACATATTTGTTTTTCTCTCTTTGACTTATGTCACTTAGCGTAATACCCTCTAGGTCCATCCATGTTGTCACAAATGGCAAAATCTCATTCTTATTTATGACTGAATAACATTCCATTCCACACATCCACACATGCAATATATATAATCTCATCTTTACCTATTCACCTATTGATGGACACTTAGGTGCTTCCATATAAATAATGCTGCAATAAATATAGGGGCACATATATTTCTTCAAATTGGTGTTTTGTTTTCTTCAGATAAGTATCAAGAATTGCTAGATCAGACAAGTCGAGAAGGAGCGGCAAGATGGCGGAGGAGTAGGAGACCGATTATCATCAGGTCCCAGGAATTCACCCACAGAGCTATCAAACCATTCTGAACACCTACAAATTCTACCGGAGATCGAAGAGAAGAAGAGCAGCAAGTCTAGGAACAGAAAATCGACCACTTTCTGGAAGGTAGGACGTGCGGAGAAGTGAATCTGCGGGGACGGGAAGATAGACCCCGGGGGGAGGGGCCGGCTGCCGGCAAGGGTGCGAGCAGCGGAGCACAGACTCGGAACTGTGAGAAGTCGGCTCCACTGAGGGACGTCGCCCCAGAGACCAAGCGGGGGGTGAAGCCCCTGCAGGGACAGTGTGGTCTCAGGACCCACGGGGACACAAAAAGACCAGGGGTGTCTGAGCGCGACCGAGCTCCCAGGTCTCAGAAGCCGGCGGGAGAGACGGAGCTGAGCTGAGGTGTCTCTCAGCTTGGGGTTACCTTGGGCTGGGATCTGAAGCTCAGCCGGGCCACTGATCTGTGAGCGGGGACCCCACGGGCAGCAGACCCGGAGAGACTCACCTTCCTCCTCCGGGAGCAGCAGTGCGGGAGTGGCTGCAGGATCTGCCGGGTTTGGAGATTCTAAGCGGGGCCGCGCCAGAGATAGAGACACTCAGTCACAGGCCGGGTGAGCTCGGAGCGCGGCCGGAGACCAGGAGACGGGAGGGACTGCTTTTCTCTGAGGCGGGCTGAGGGCTGAGGCCCCAGGCTCTCGGCTCCTCCGGGTCGGAGACTGGGAGCCGCCATTTTCAGTCCCGTCCTCCAACGAGGTACGGAAAGCGTTCAGGGAACAAAAGCTCCTGAGAGCGAACCCGAGCTGATTACTTAGCCTGGCCCCTGGCGAGGGCGGTGGGAATCCGCCTCGGGCAGAGACACTTGAGAATCATAGCAACAGGCCCCTCCCCCAGAAGACCAAGAGAAACAAACAAACAAACCATCCAGTCAAAGTCAAGTTCAAGACGGCTAAGCGTTGCGGAACCCCAGAACTACGGAAAAGCAACGGAGACAATTCATGGCTTTTTCCCCATGATTCTTCAGTCGTTCAAAGTTCATTGATTTTTTTTTCTCTTTGAAATTTTTTCTTACTTTTTTCTTTTAAAATTTTTCCCTTTTCCTATTTTAACGTTCTTAACTCTTATATCGTATCAACACTTTTTATTCTCTTTTTTTAAAATTTTCATTGTTATAATCATATTTTATCCCTTCATTGTTTTTAACCTTATTTTTTTGGATACTTATAGGGTCTGTTCAATTCACCAATCTAATAGAGAGAGATAGAGATAGATAGAGATAGAGATAGATATAGATATGGAGTCATAGACATAGATATAGAAACAGAAATAGATAATATAGATACAGGATTTTGTTTTATTCATTTTTGTTTAGTTTTTGTATGATTTTGGGTTTTTGGGTTTTTGTTTGTTTGTTTGTTTGTTAGTTTTTGGTTTTTGTTTTTTTTTTTTCCCTCTTACTTTTCTACCCAGTTCCAGGTCTCTTCTGAGTAGGTTAGTGTATATTTCTCTGGGGTCATCGCTACCCCTTAGTATTTAGTTCTCTCATCCATCTATTCCTATCTGCATAAAATGACAAGGCGGAAAAAATCAACACAAAAAAAAGAACAAGAGCCAGTAATGACGGCTAGGGACCTAATCAATGCGGACATTAGTAATATGACAGAACCAGAGTTCAGAATGACGATTCTTAAGGTGCTGGCTGGGCTTGAAAAAAAAATGGAAGAAAATAGAGAAGCTGTCTCTAAAGAAATAAAAGACCTTTCTGGAGAAATAAAAGAACTAAAATCTAACCAAGCTGAAATCAAAAAAGCTATTAATGAGGTGCAATTGAAAATGGAGGCTCTTACTGCTAGGATAAATGAAGCAGAAGATAGAATTAGTGATTTAGAAGACAAAATGTCAGAGAAAAAAGAAGAGGATGAAAAGAGAGACAAACAACTACTGGACCATGAGGAGAGAATTCGAGAGATAAGTGATGCCATAAGACGAAACAATATTAGAATAATTGGGATCCCAGAAGAGGACGAGATTGAGAGAGGGCCAGAAGGTATATTGGAGCAGATCTTAATACAGAATTTCCCTAATCTGGCAAAGGGAACAAGCATCAAAATCCAGGAGGCACAGAGAAGCCCCCCCAAAATTAATAAAAATAGGTCCACACCCCGTCATCTAATAGTAAAACTTACAAGTCTTAGTGACAAAGAGAAAATCCTGAAAGCAGCTCGGGACAAGAGGTCTATAACATACAATGGTAGAAATATTAGATTGTCAGCAGACCTATCCACAGAGACCTGGCAGGCCAGAAAGAGCTGGCATGATGTATTCAGAGCACTAAATGAGAAAAATCTGCAGCCAAGAATACTATATCCAGCTAGGCTCTCACTGAAAATAGAAGGAGAGATAAAAATCTTCCAGGACAAACAAAAACTCAAGGAATTTGCAAACACCAAGCCAGCCCTACAGGAAATATTGAAAGGGGTCCTCTAAGCAAAGAGAACCTTAAAGAAACATAGACCAGAAAGGAAGAAACACAATATACAGTAACAGTCACCTTACAGGCAATACAATGGCTCTAAATGTATATCTCTCAATAGTTACTCTGAATGTAAATGGACTAAATGCCCCAACTAAAAGACACAGGGTATCAGAATGGATAAAAAAACAAGACCCATCGATATGCTGTCTACAAGAAACTCATCTTACACGCAAAGACACCTCCAGATTTAAAGTGAGGGGATGGAAAACAATTTACCATGCCAATGGACAGCAAAAGAAAGCTGGAGTGGCAATCCTTATATCAGATAAACTAGACTTTAAGGCAAAGAATATCATAAGAGATGAAGAAGGACACTATATCATACTAAAAGGATCTGTCCAACAAGAAGATCTAACAATCATAAATATCTATGCCCCTAACATGGGAGCAGCCAATTATATAAACCAATTAATAACAAAATCAAAGAAACACATTGACAAGAATACAATATTAGTAGGGGACTTGAACACCCCCCTTACTGAAATGGACAGATCATCAAAGCAAAAGATCAACAAGGAAATAAAGGCTTTAAATGACACCCTGGACCAGTTGGACATCACAGATATATTCAGAACATTCCATCCCAAAACAACAGAATACACATTCTTCTCCAGTGCACATGGAACATTCTCCAGAATAGACCATATTCTGGGTCACAAATCAGGTCTCAACAGGTACCAAAAGATTGGGATCATTCCCTGCATATTTTCAGACCATAATGCTCTGAAACTAGAACTCAACCACAAAAGGAAAGTTGGAAAGACCTCAAATACATGGAGGCTGAAGAACACCCTACTCAAGAATGAATGGGTCAACCAGGAAATTAAAGAAGAATTAAAAAAATTCATGGAAACAAATGAAAATGAAAACACAACTGTTCAAAATCTTTGGGACACAGCAAAAGCAGTCCTAAGAGGAAAGTATATAGCAATACAAGCCTTTCTCAAGAAACAAGAAAGGTCTCAAGTACACAACCTAACTCTACACCTACAAAAGCTAGAGAAAGAACAGCAAAGAAAGGCTACACCCAGCAGGAGAAGAGAAATCATAAAGATCAGAGCAGAAATCAATGAAATAGAAACCAAAAGAACAGTGGAACAAATCAATGAAACTAGGAGCTGGTTCTTTGAAAGAATTAATAAGATTGATAAACCCCTGGCCAGACTTATCCAAAAGAAAAGAGAAAGGACTCAAATTAATAAAATCATGAATGAAAGAGGAGAGATCACAACCAACACCAAAGAAATACAAACAATTCTAAGAACATATTATGAGCAACTCTACACCAGCAAATTTGACAATCTGGAAGAAATGGATGCATTCTTAGAGAAATATAAACTACCAAAACTGAACCAGGAAGAAACTGAAGACCTGAATAGACCCATCACCAGTAAGGAGATTGAAGCAGTCATCAAAAATCTCCCAACGAACAAGAGCCCAGGGCCAGACGGCTTCCCAGGGGAATTCTACCAAACATTTAAAGAAGAATTAATACCTATTCTCCTGAAACTGTTCCAAAAAATAGAATTGGAAGGAAAACTTCCAAACTCCTTTTATGAGGCCAGCATTACCTTGATCCCCAAACCAGGCAAAGACCCCATCAAGAAGGAGAATTACAGACCAATATCTTTGATGAATACGGATGCAAAAATCCTCAACAAAATACTAGCCAATAGGATCCAGCAGCACATAAAAAGGATTATTCACCACGACCAAGTGGGATTTATTCCTGGGATGCAAGGTTGGTTTAACATTCGCAAATCAATCAATGTGATACAAGACATTAATAAAAGAAAGAACAAGAACCATATGATCCTCTCAATAGATGCTGAAAAAGCATTTGACAAAGTACAGCACCCTTTCTTAATCAAAACTCTTCATAGTGTAGGCATAGAGGGTACATACCTCAATATCATCAAAGCCATCTACGAAAAACCCACAGCGAATATCATTCTCAATGGAGAAAAACTGAGAGCTTTTCCCCTAAAGTCAGGAACACGGCAAGGCTGTCCACTATCACCACTGCTATTCAACATAGTACTAGAAGTCCTAGCCTCAGCAATCAGACAACAAAAAGAAATAAAAGGCATCCAAATCGGCAAGGAAGAGGTCAAACTCTCACTCTTTGCAGATGATATGATACTTTATGTGGAAAACCCAAAGGACTCCACTCCAAAACTGCTAGCACTCATACAGGAATTCAGTCAAGTGTCAGGATATAAAATCAATGCACAGAAATCAGTTGCATTTCTATATACCAACAACAAAACAGAAGAAAGAGAAATTAAAGAGTCAATCCCATTTACAATTGCACCCAAAACCATAAGATACCTAGGAATAAACCTAACCAAAGAGGCAAAGAATCTGTATTCAGAAAACTATAAAGTACTCATGAAAGAAATTGAGGAAGACACAAAGAAGTGGAAAAACATTCCATGCTCATGGATGGGTAGAATAAATATTGTGAAAATGTCTATGCTACCTAGAGCAATCTACACATTTAATGCAATCCCCATCAAAATACCAGCAATTTACTTCAAAGAAATGGAACAAATAATCCTAAAATTTATATGGAACCAGAAAAGACCCCGAATAGCCAAAGGAATGTTGAAAAAAAAAAGCAAAGTTGGCGGCATCACAATTCCAGATTTCAAGCTCTATTACAAAGCCGTCATCATCAAGACAGTATGGTACTGGCACAAAAACAGACACATAGACCAGTGGAACAGAATAGAGAACCCAAAAATGGACCCTCAACTCTATGGTCAACTAATCTTCGACAAAGCAGGAAAGAATGTCCAGTGGGAAAAAGACAGTCTCTTCAACAAATGGTGTTGGGAAAACTGGTCAGCCACATGCAGAAAAATGAAACTGGATCATTTCCTGACACCACACACAAAAATAGACTCAAAATGGATAAAAGACCTCAATGTGAGAAAGGAATCCATCAAAATCCTCGAGGAGAACACAGGCAGCAACCTCTTCGACCTCAACCGCAGCAACTTCTTCCTAGGAACCTCACCAAAGGCAAGGGAAGCAAGGGCAAAAATGAACTATTGGGACTTCATCAAGATTAAAAGCTTTTGCACAGCAAAGGAAACAGTCAACAAAACCAAAAGACAACTGACAGAATGGGAGAAGATATTTGCAAATGACATATCAGATAAAGGGCTAGTATCCAAAATCTATAAAGAGCTTCTCAAACTCAACACCCATAAAACAAATAACCCAGTCAAGAAATGGGCAGAAGACATGAACAGACATTTCTCCAAAGAAGACATCCAAATGGCCAACAGACACATGAGAAAGTGCTCAACATCACTCGGCATCAGAGAAATACAAATTAAAACCACAGCGAGATACCACCTTACACCAGTCAGAATGGCTAAAATCAACAAGTCAGGAAATGACAGATGTTGGCGAGGTTGCGGAGAAAGGGGAACCCTCCTACACTGTTGGTGGGAATGCAAACTGGTGCAGCCACTCTGGAAAACAGTATGGAGATTCCTCAAAAAGTTGAAAATGGAGCTACCCTACGACCCAGCAATCGCACTACTGGGTATTTATCCTAAAGACACAAAGGTAGTGATCCTCAGGGGCACGTGCACCCGAATGTTTATAGCAGCAATGTCCACAATAGCCAAACTATGGAAAGAACCTAGATGTCCATCAACAGATGAATGGATAAAGAAGATGTGGTATATATATACAATGGAATATTATGCAGCTATCAAAAGAAACGAAATCTTGCCATTCGCAACGACATGGATGGAACTGGAGGGTATTATGCTGAGCGAAATAAGTCAATCAGAGAAAGACAATTATCATATGATCTCTCTGATATGAGGAACTTGAGGGGCAGGGTGGGGGGTTGTGGGGGGTAGGGAGGGAAAAATAATGAAACAAGATGGGATGGGGAAGGAGACAAACCATAAGAGACTTCTAATCTCATAAAACAAACTGAGGGTTACTGGGGGGTGGGAGGGTAGGGATAGGGTGGATGGGTTATGGACATTGGGGAGGGTTTGTGCTTTGGTGAGGGCTGTGAAAGATGTAAGCCTGATGATTCACAGACCTGTACCCCTTGGGCAAATAATAAAAATAAAAATAAAAAAAAAAAAGAATTGCTAGATCATATGGTATTACTATTTTTAATTTTTTAGAGAACGCTCATATTGTTTTCCACAGTAGTTGAACTAATTTATATTTCTACCAACAGTACACAAGGGTTCTCTTTTCTCCATATTTCCACCAGCCCTTGCTATTTCATCTTTTAGATAATCGCCATTCTGACAGGTGTGAGGTGATAGCTCATTGTAGGTTTGATTTGCATTTCTCTGATGACAACTGATGTTGAGCATC
This sequence comes from Ailurus styani, assembly GCA_002007465.1. Lineage (NCBI taxonomy): Eukaryota > Metazoa > Chordata > Mammalia > Carnivora > Ailuridae > Ailurus > Ailurus styani. The sequence continues at coordinate 745,918 of LNAC01000710.1, forward strand.
TTTTTTTGTGTCTGTTGGCCAACTGTATTCTTTCTTTGGAAAAATGTTGATTCATAAAGTCCTCTTCCCATTTTTTAACCAGGTTGTTCTTTGTGGTTTTTTTTTTTAAGGTTTTATTTATTTATTAGAGAGAGAAAAAAAATGAGCAGGGAGGAGAGGCAGAAGGAGGGAGAGAGAGAGAGAGAGAAAAAAAAACAAAAAAAACAGGCTCCCTGCTGAGCAGGAAGCCGGTTGTGGATGTGGGGGCTTGATCCCAGGACCTGGAGATCATGACCTGAGCGGAAGGTAGCCACTTCAACTGATTGAGCCATCGAGGTACCCTTTTGTGGTTTTTTTAATACATAAATTTATTTAAGTTCTTTATGTATTTTGGATATTAGCCCCTTATCAGATGTATGATTTGTAGATATCTTCTTCTATTCGGTAGATTGCCTTTTTGTTTTGTTGACGGTTTTTGTTTTTGCTGTGCAAAATCTTTTTAGATGAATATAATCCCACTGTTCATTTTAGCTTTTGTTGACCTTGCCTGTGGAGACTGGTCCAAACAAATATTCCTGAGACTGATGTCAAAGGGCTCACTGCCTATGTTTTCTTCTAGGAGTTTTATGGTTCAGGTCTTATATTTAAGGCTTTAATCCATTTTAAGTTTATTTCTGCTTGTGATACTCCTTTTCTTATTACTAGATTGTCTTATTTAGAACAGCTTTTAGGTTTACAGAATATTGAGCAGAAAGTACAGAGAGTTCCCATAAAGCCCCTCACCATGCCCGTCTCCCAGTTTCCCATATTATTTATATCTTGTATGAGGGTGGTACATTTGTTACAACTGGTTAGTCAATATCGATACATTAACTGAAGTCCTCATAGTTTATAATAGGGTTCATTCTTTGTTTAATCATTCTATGAGTTTTGACCATGTACCGTGACATGTATCCCTCATCATTTTGTGAGTTTTGACCATGTACAATGAAATATATCCTTCACTACAGTGTCATACAGAATAGCTTTGTTTTCCTAATAATCCTCTCTCTTTCATCTATTCATGTCTCCTTTCCCCTTATCCTCCTGGTAACCACTGATCTTTTTACTCTAATAGTTTGCCTTTTCCAGGATGTTCTATAATTGGAATCATACTAGATGTAGCCTTTTCAGATTGACTTCTTTTACTTAGCAATATGCATTTGTAGTTCCTGCACATCTTTTTGTATCTTCATAGCTCATTTGTTTTTTCACTGAATAATATTCCACTGTATAATGTACGATTGTTGCTTATACAGTCATCTGTTAAAGGACATCTTGGTTGCTTCCAAGTTTTGGCAATTATAAATAATTTATTTTTTAAGACTTTATTTATTAGAGAAAGAGAGAGAGCAGAAGTGGGGGAAGGAGCAGAGGGAGAGGGAGAAGCAGGTTCCCTGCTCAGGCCTCAATCCCAGGACCCTAAGATCATGACCTGAGCTGAAGGCAGACACTTAACTGAGACACCCAGGTGCCCCAATCTATTTTTTTAAGTGTGTTTAGGACATATATATATAATTTATTATTATAAAACTCTATTCATTATACAAATTACTTTATATCTATTAATAATTTCATAGTTAACATAAAAGAATCATTCAATTACTAACATCATAATATATGTCTGTGTATATGTACATACCTATACATGTGTGTGTGTGTATATTTGGCAATTGTTGAAACAAAATATATATCTGTATGTATCCCTATATATGTATTACCTATGTCTGTATGTCTGTGTACCCTTATTGACATGTGACCTTTCTCATGGCATGTTGCTAGTGCAAGAAATGTTCTTCAACAAATATTCTTGCCATATAGGACCATTTAGAAAGTCAGTGTGTGATCTGAAGAGAATCCAGAGTATTAGCAGGAATTTTGTTTCTATTTTCATATTGAAACTATGGAGGAAATAAAATATGAATTAATTTGAAATATATTTAAAATAGCATAATATTATTAATCACCTAAGAAAAACCAGTTGATGTTAAAAAGAAGGACTTTGTAATAGGCTACTGTTATGGGTTAAATTGTGTATGCTCAAAGTTCACATATTAAATCCTAACGCCAGTAACTCAAAATGTGATCTCATTTGGAGATAGGGTCTTCATAGAAGTAATGAAGTTAAAGTGTCATTAGAGTGGGCTGGTGTTCTTAGTAAAAGAGAAATTTGGACACAGAAATGCACAGAGAGGAGTAATAAGGTAGAAAACAGTAATCTAAAAACCAAAGAGAGAAGCCTGGGGCAGATCTTTCCCTTGCATAAAGACCCAATCCCACTGATCCCTTGATTTTAGACTTTTATCCTCCAGGGCTGTGAGACTAGAAATCTCAGTTGTTGAAGCACCCAGTTTGTAGTTCATTGTGGCTGCAGCCCTAGCCCCTGAGCAGAACCAATACGGAAATTTACCTGGAGGTTTTAAATAGTACATCGTTAAAAAAAAAAAAAACCCTTTTATCAGCTCTCATATCTAAATGGTTTTCAAAAATGAAGCTGCTAAATATTTTGGTAGTTTTGAGATACATTATTTTACTTTTTTATGTACTTATCTAAGATGTGTAGACCAGTAAATTCCTCAAAAAGAAACCCGGAAACATGATTAGATAGGAAGATACAGGTCATCCATGACTAATTAGGTACAAGTACTTATGGGAAGTATTTTGAGAAAAAAACAACAAAAGATTCCATAAGTTAAAGATTACAAATGTAAAGGAAAAAAGTACATGACCAAGGGCAACTAAATTCAAAATGTAACATCCTCCTGAGAAAACCAGTTAAAACTATTTTCGCTTTTACAATCTTAGCACGTTATTGTGCGTTGAATATATCTGCCCCATTCCCTCCGGATGTATCTTCTTAATAAACCATAACAGATAACTTTAAATGTATACTAGAAATCTTCAACAGCCTGCTTTACATTTTGAAACTTAGGTAGTGATATTTCAAATGTACATTCAGTTACATTCTATATAATTAAAAAATATAAATATATATATGTACACACACACATGTATATCCATCCTCAAGTAATAACTAAACAAGGATTTAACACCTCAAGACAAAGACATCAAAACAAAGGAACTACAGGAAAAAAAAAACCCACCCCATATTCAAGGTAACTTAAATTAGAAAAGTAGAACTGAAATCAATTAACTATATAACATGCCATTTCCCAAAGTTTTGGCAGTAGAATCATAGCATACTTTTGTAAAATGTATCCTTAATCTCATCTCAGTGTGAAGATTTCAACTCAATTTTTATTTATTAAGAGAATGCAATGGCAGATTTCATTGCTTCCATGGCCACACATTCCCTTGTCTGGAATCAGAAATAAGGCAGGTGTAGAAGAAACTACAAGGCATTCACATAAAATTATTTGTAAGTAAGGGAGATACTTTCGTAGATGCATAATTGCTATGCAGAATGCAGGATTTGCTAGCGAGTGACCGAGATGTCATGGAGAGGGACTTTCAATGGGTGGACCAGGTAGTAAGTCTCTGAGGAGGTGACGTTATGGTGAGGACCTAGGGTTCTGTGACAGTTTGGGAGAAGAGCCTGAAGGCTGAAGAACCTCACATACAAAGGCCCTGAGGTAGGAAGAGCCTGAGTGTATTAAAGGGTGAAAAGACTAGAGTGTCCTGGAGAGTGGTGAAAAATTGTAACAAACCAAGCACTGATCAAAAAGGACCAGAGATGGGTAGGATCTAGTAAGTGCTGGCCAAGACCGTGATTGGCACATTAGGGAGCTGTTGGAGGGCTTCAATACAGGGATGGCATTTCCTGATTTCTGTTTTTAAAATCCCATCTCGGCTGCTCTGAGAAGAATGGACTGTAGGGGGGAGGAGGAATGTAATGAGAGAAATCAGTTGGAGAGCTGAATATTCCCTGCTGTGCTCTCAGTGGCTAACACACAGTAGGCGGTCAGCATTTGTTAAATGAAGAAAGGAATGAATTCCTGGGTTGCATGGGTGAGTGTAAGAAGTTTGTGGCACTGTATGTTTAAAAAGTGCCACTTTTTAAAGGTCTTCTATATCTCTTTGGGTTGCATGAGTAAGGAACATACCTGGAGATGCGGAATTGTGATTTGAGCACTGATGGTTAAGGTTCATACTGGTAAAATTTACAAAAGAAAATAGAAAAAAGAGGAAGAAAATGACCCAAACACACCATTAATTTACAAGGTCTATGAATCAGAGATGTGAATTTTTAATTGACTGTTACACTTCTCCGAAAGTATACATCTGCTATGTATGTGTCCCTGAGGATAATACAACTTTTCCATTAATGATGATTAAAATAGAAAACATATTTTACCTCATTAAAATTCATTTAACAAATAATCATTTAGTCCCTAATTTTTCCAGGGACTGTAAAAAGATGAATAAAGCCCAGTCCTTGCAAATCAGTGTCTAGCTGAGGGCAGTGCTACTGTCAGGCCCAGGCACAAGGGGCTCCCACGTTTGGTTTAGAGGTCCATGTTTGTTTGTTTTTTAAAAGTTTTTATTTATTTATTTGTCAGAGGGAGAGAGAGAGAGAGAGAGAGAGAGAGAGAGAGAGAGAGGGAAAGAGAGAACACAAGCAGAGGGAGCAGCAGGCAGAGGGAGAACCATGCTCCCTGATGAGCAAGGAGCCCAATGCGGGACTTGATTCCAGGACCTTGGGATATTGACCTGAGTTGAAGGGAGACACTTAACTGACTGAGCCACCCAAGTGTCCCTAGAGGGTCACATCTTTCACAGACATTGAAACACAAAGACTTTTTAAAAATTTCTTCCCCTCACTTCACATGGTCTTATGTGAAAGGTCAGCAACCTAGTGAGCCAAGAGAAAATGCAGAGAGCAGAAGTGCACCCCCCAGGCAAGAGGATGGGGTATGGAGCGCAGACCAATGAGGATGCTCCTGGCTGGAAGTGGGCCTTGGCTTTGAGAAAGAGCGACTGCTCTTTTACAGTGGGCCACCCCCTGACCACCCAACACCAGCTGGGCTCCACAAATTATCATGTTCCTTCTCTCCTGTCTGCACAGGTAGAGGGTTTAGAATCGCATGGAAAACTTGCTTAAAAAGGGAGGTTTGGGGAGGAATAACTAGCTATCCTCCACTCTCCTGTTCTGGGCCAGGAAGATCTGGTCCCAGGCCCACCTTGGGCCACCTCTGTCCTAGCAGATCCTGGGTGCCTCTGTCCACAGGCTGGCTGGCTGGAGGGAGACAAGGGGTTGGTGGAACTCGGCCCTTTTAGCTTTAGCCTGGGAAAGCCAAGAGCGATGCTGGCTGAGTCGGCTGCAGGGTTCTGGGCTAAAACCTATGCTGGACTTTGGAGATAATTTAGAACTTTGAGTATTTCAGCTATTGCTACATGGGCCTTTCTTTGCAGCCACAAATGTTTAAGTGAGCCTACTGAGCTGATGATAAAAAGAACCATAATCAAGTATGATAGGTAGAAGCACATAATGGAAACAGTGCAGGGCATGGAAAGAGTGGGAACTGATAGTGGTAAATCAGGGCTCCCTCTCCTGATAGTTTCATTTAACTTTTGGAATGCTCATTGTCTGAGTCTCAAGGGCTCTAACAGTAGGATGGCAGAAACAGTGTCTGCTCCACACAGTGTGGTCCTGGGGACTCATGTTGTCACAAAGCTAATGCCACCAATCCAGGTATAGTGCTCAAGGAAGGCTAGTGCCACCTCCCTGAATTTTGGTGCTATGGAAAATGGCGCGGAGAGATAGGCATTCTTCCCTGGGGTTCACAGTCATAGAGGGCTTCAGAGAAAGAAGGGCATTTACTTTGGTCTTAAAGCATCAGAAGAGAAATAAAAGAGCAAAAGTCACATGCATGCAAGGTGCATGTGACTGAACTTGGCATTGATTGGTGGGTTGTAGTAGGAGTTAAAGGTAGAATGACTGATCTGTGATGATATTTTATTATATACAACAAAGTAAGAGGTTTTACCTTTGGGGAACTGGATATTATCGATGTTTAATTTTCTTTTAGATGAGAGCAACGACCTGATCAGAAAAAATGTTTTAGAAAGATAATGCCCACTGTAGATTGACTTCTCCAGAAATAACCATTTACAGTCAGTTAATTTCTAAATGGTAAAGCCATCCCAGAGCCTAAATGAAAGTTCTGAAGAGGTGCCTTCTCCTGAGGAAAATGGCAGTGCCAATGGATTGAAATGGGGATAGAACAATTATTTCCATACAAAATCCAAGAGTTGTTTATAGGATGTGCAAGCTGAGTGTGATATTTATAATATCCTCTTGTGCTTACAACTATGTGCACAGTTTATTTCCACATAACTTGTGCTTTAGACCCTACATCTATAAGTTTTATATTTTAGACTATAACCATAAAAATACAATATTAAAAACTCAGAAGAAAAGCTATGTTACTCTGACTGCAGTGGATATGTAAATAGCAGAACATCTAAAATTGCCAAGAGCAAGTGTGTGGCTTGGTTCCTAGAAAATTGCAATTGGATTGGATTTCCAAAATTTTTAAATACCCTAGATTTTTATGCCTACAGTTTTGTTGCCTTTCCCTGCTCCGGTGGAAGTAGGCTACTTTATGCTGTATTTGCTTTTCCTTTTCAGATTCCATTTTAAATAGTTGAAGCCCTCGCTCCACAGCAGTGAAGGAAAGCAAGGAAGAGAAGAAACAGAAAAGAAAGAATACTTAGTACTTCAAGGTTTAACTTTTACAACCCAATGGTTTTGCATCATTTATCATCTGTAAAATAAGGCCCCCTTGTCTGTTTCTAAGCACCAGATGCCAAACAGCAAATATGAATAACAAAATTCTAGTCATTTTTATCGCAACTTTATTGCTCCTTTGTGGTCCTTTTCTGGGCATTTTATTGCTTTTCCACTTTTGTCCAAGCTAATAAAAGAGTCTGATACTTCTTTCCTATCTAAACAATTCAGCAGCGACTGTGAGGATAATAAAGATGATTTATAGCCCATTTGGATAATTTCTGGAAGCAGGTTATGAACTGCCTTGTACGTCTCAATCTAATGTGAAATAATATAATTCAGAAAATTCTAATACTGGAGCCGCATTGAGAAAGAGGCCGAGTACAAAGTATCATTTTTATATCCAGGCAGAGGAATGCCTAAGTCATTCTCATTGAAATTATTCACCAGATTTTGCAAAACAGAATGAAAGGAAAATACTTTGTGTTGTTTTAACAAATATTTTAGAGTTTTACAAATATTTTAGAAAGTTTAGTCAATATGTGAACTAATAACAGGAAAAAAAGTGGAAAATGTTTTATCCAGCATGAGAAATTTCAATAATTTTTCTGAGAAAATGTGGATAAACCAGGACCATCTCCAAGATATACTGTCACTCAGATATTCTTTTCCCAAAAGTGTGACTCCACTACTTTTTCTCTCTTGTGCCCTTAGAGTCCCTTCTGCACATGTCATTTTTTTTTAAAGATTTTATTTATTTATTTGACACAGAGAGAGAGAGAGAGAGAGATTACAAGTAGGCAGAGAGGCAGGCAGAGAGAGAGGAGGAAGCAGGCTCCCTGTGGAGCAGAGAGCCTGATGCGGGCCTCGATCCCAGGACCCTGAGATCATGACCTGAGCCGAAGGCAGAGGCTTTAACCCACTGAACCACCCAGGTGCCCGTCATTTTCATATTTAATTGCTCCAGTGGCATCTCACGTTAATCGGGACAGCTTCCTAATTTTGGATCAGGTCTGTAAAACCCATACACTCTATTCTGTTCCTACTACCCTTGCCTTAACTGTTGTCACTGAGACTGCTCTCGCCATATGGGCTTTTACCATTCCCTGAATTCACCGAGCTAATTCTTGCCCCATTTTTTGTAGTCCTTCTGTCTTGAGCTGTATTCCTCCATCTTTGCATGACTGCTTCCTTTTCTTCACTCAGGTTTTACCCCAAATGTAGGCATTTCCAACAACCCAGCTGGAAGAGGCCCTCCCCCCTTGATTTCTCAGGCTCTTCTTGTCCCATTGCCTTGTTGATTTTTTCTATCACGTTGAACACTTATTGAACTTTCCCCATCAAATTACTTGTTTATGTTTTATCTCGTTTCCTTTAAAACAAGCTTCACAAAGACAGGACCATTGTCTGCATGGTGCACTGCTGGTCACAGGCTCACACAACCCGGACCTCCGTATCATGGTAACTTGGCAAAGAATTGCTGAATAAATGAGTAGGTGGATGGATAGTACATTACTTCACTCAGTACGATCTATAAAAACTTCTACATACACTTGAACTACATTGTGATTATGGAGAGATGAAGGTCATATTGACTAAAGCAAACAAATTAATTTTTAAGCCCTAAAATACTGCATAGAGTCATCAGTTAGGAGGAATTTTAAGATGAGTGTATTGCACAAATTAGTATTTTCATTCATCCCTTCATTTACATATAATCTACATAATGTAAGCTATATATGCAATATATATATGTAGCAATATTTATTTAAAGTCTACTAAATGCTATACATGTGATAAAAAGAGCGTTAAAGAGCACAGCTTTGGATTTTGTGGAGTGTATTATCTAATGGGGGATAGTAACAAAAAGATTTATGTAGATTAATGTAAAATTATAACTATTATAATGTGACAAAGAACAACTACATGAAACTATGAGATTGTATAACACAGGGAATTGATCTATATGTAAATTATATCTGTTTTATGAATAATGGCAATTAATACATTATTACTTATTCTTATTTAAAAATATTGAATAGATATAAACTGATGTTGTAACGTGTGGAGGATGTAAGATATAATAGTCATAAGTATGTACTTGCTATGCAGGTTGAGAAATAGAACATTTACCATTATCTTTCCAGTTTTCTATGTGTGCTTTTCCAGTTCCAATAACTTCTCTTTTCCCTTGGTGAAAACCCTATCATGAATTTTATATTTATAATTTCATTGATTTATTTGTAATTTTACAACCTTAAAGTTTATACTTTTTACCTTATTAAATTTGTTAAATATATCTCAATATGAACTGTTCTATGAGATTTGTCTTTTTTTTTAAGATTTTATTTATTTATTTGACAGAGAGAGAGAGATCACAAGGAGGCAGAGAGGCAGGCAGAGAGAGAGGGGGAAGCAGGCTCCCTGCTGAGCAGAGAGCCCGATGCGGGCCTCGATCCCCAGGACCCTTAGATCATGACCTGAGCCAAAGGCAGAGGCTTTAACCCACTGAGCCACCCAGGCGCCTGAGATTTGTCTTTTTTAAAAATATTATCATCCTAAGACTCATCTGTATAGTTTCTTATAAATAATCCATTCATTCTCTGATGATCATTGTTTCTTTGCATAAATTTACCCCCAGTTTATTTAACTATTCTCCTTTCAGTGAACATTTGCATTGTTTTCCGGCTTGGGACTGTTAAGAATAGGCAGTTGCAAGGGTTCCTGTATTGGTCTCCTGGTAACGTTTGCGAACATTTCCCTGGAGACCATAAGGAGAGGGCAAGTGCAGGGGGATCCTGTGTGATCCTCTCCACATTTACAAAATAATGAAAGATTGTCTTCCTAAAAGTTTATCATGTTTTATTCCTATAGCAATGTTCACTTTTATCCACTGTTTTAAGAGCTTGTGAATGATGATGACAGATTTTTTTAAAAAACAATTTCTTCTGTTTCCAACATTATAGGGTTTTAATTTGCATTTTTCTGACTGCGCTCTTCTCAAGGATGAAGGTAACATATGACTCACTGAAGCCACTGTCATTTTTTAGTCTCCATCTCATTCAACACAGCAGCAATTGACATAATTAATTCTTTCTGCCCTTTAAAAATATTTTTAAAAGTTTTTTTATTTTTTAAGTTTTTTTAAAGACTTTATTTATTTGAGAGGGAGAGAATGAGAGAGAGAGAGGGCATGAGAGGGGAAAGGTCAGAGGGAGAAGCAGACTCCCTGCAAAGCAGGGAGCCCGATGCAGGACTCGATTCCGGGACTCCAGGATCATGACCTGAGCCGAAGGCAGTCACTTAACTAACTGTGCCACCCAGATGCCCTTTACAAGGTTTTTTAAAGTAATCTCTACACCCAGTGTGGAGCTTAAACTCACAGCCCCGAGATCAAGAGTTGCATGTTCCACCGACTGAGCTGGCCAGTTGCCCCCTTTTTGCCCCTTTTGATACACTCCCTCACCGGATATTTTATCACCCAACTCCCCTCCTGCCTTTTTGGCTATTCCTATTCACATTCATTTGCTGATTCCTTCTCATGTGTTAACCTCCCAGTTCTGTACAGTCCTGGTCAGTTACTGACCTTTTCTATCTGTGCTTACTCCCTAGGTGATTCCATCTAATTTCATTCCTCTGAATGTCATACACAACCTGAGATTTCCTACACTTACACCCCAGCCCTTGTCTCTCCTGAACTTCAGGCCCACCTATGCAGTAATGGTCAAATCGATGTCTTCCCATGGATGTCCAATAGTCACGTTCAATTGAACAAACCCTGAGCTCCGGATACTGCTTAATCCCTTCCCAAACCTGCTCCCCTCTCAACCATTCACATCTTATTTAATGATGACTCAATTCTTTCCACCTCTCGTGCTAAACACCTCATGTCTACCTTTGACTCCTTTTCCCTCAAAAGCCTCATCTATTCTATCAGCAAATCCTGTTAGCTCCATCTTAAAATAGATCCAGAATTCTATCACTTCTCACCAACCCAGCAAGTACTCTTTGGTCTCAGCACCATGCTCTCTTTCTCCAGCTGCCGAGATAGCTTCCCACCTCATCTGACTTCTGTCCATGCCTCAGGAGAGCATTCGTGACACCACAGTCCCAGGGATTCTGTTTAAATGTACGCCTCGATGTGTCACCTCTCCAGTGTCTCCCTGTCTCAGAGTAAAAGATAAATCCTCTGCGGTGACTCACTGGACTACTGGCATTGTGCATGTTCTGTGCCTCATTATCTGTCTGATCTCGTTTTTTATTCTCCCCTTCACTCAAGCACATTAGCTGCTTTTCTGTTGGTGGAACACGGCAGATATACTCGCTCTTCAGGGACTGTGCATGTGATCTTACTTCTTTTTTTTTTTTTTTTTTTTTTTTTTTAAAGNTGTGATCTTACTTTTTTTTTTTTTTTTTTTTTTTTTTTAAAGATTTTTATTTATTCATTTGACAGAGAGAGAGAGATTACAAGTAGGCAGAGAGGCAGGCAGAGAGAGAGGAGAGAGGAGGAAGCAGGCTCCCTGCCGAGCAGAGAGCCCGACGTGGGCCTCGATCCCAGGACCCTGGGATCATGACCTGAGCCGAAGGCAGCGGCTTTAACCCACTGAGCCACCCAGGCGCCCTGTGATCTTACTTCTGACTGAGATGCTCTTCTCCAACATCTGCAAGGGAGCTCTCTTGTTGCCTTCAGGTCTTTATTCAAAATCCTCTTTCTCAGTGAGGTATTTCCCCAGTCTCAACTATCATTTCATATCACTCTTCTCTGATTCTCAGCTTTGTTTTTCTTATTAACACTTATCACCAGATAAAATATTATGTGTTTTATTCACTCACCTAGTTATTGTCTGTCTCCCATCACTAGAATGCTAGCTCCATGTGAAGACAGGCTTTCTCCATTTTGTTCAGTGGTGTATTCCCACTACCTGTGTGACAGCCTATAACACAAGACACCTAATTGATATTTGTTGACTGTATCAATTAAATTAGCTCTTATTAAGTCTGCATTCTTTATTGTCATGCTGTTTCTTTGCTTTAAATGAGACTCAAATTTCTCCAGAGTTGCTTGCATGGGCACACATTCTACCTTCCCACCACCATTTCCCTTTGCAGCTCGCTCCTACCGGGCTTCCATCCTCACCATTCACCTGCATGCCTCTTGTCAATGTTTCCCATGGCCTACAAAGAGCCAACCCCTCATCAAACATTACAGTCATCATTATTTGTAATTTTACAATATTTCACACAGTTTAACACTTCTGCCACTTTCATGGACTTGTGCGACACTACATTCTCCAGGGTTTCATCAACAATTTTGGCCATCTTTTCTTGTCTCCTTTGCAAGTTCACCCTTTATCTGATGTCTCCCTTTTAAGTTTCTCAAGCTCCTGTCTTTCATGATATTCTCTCTTTGCATTCCCCCTGTGTGTGATTTACTGCCCATTTCAATAGCACTAAAGTCCATTCATATGATTAAATACACTTACCTCTGCAGGTCATAAACTCCTTGGAAATGAAAGACTGAGATGTATTTTGGCTTCTTTGGCTTTAACAGCACCATACTAGTTTCCATCTCCCACGGTAGTTACCATTATTCTGAAAGATCACCAGTCATGGGAGGAGGTAGACCTCCTTGGTAGACGCGACCTCAGTAGAAGGTACCAGAAGTTCTAGGGAAAGAAATGAAGCTACGTTATTTCCTCAGTTGTACCTTTTGGTCCCACAGAGAGTAATATAAAATGCTGTATGTTGTGATACACTATAAAAAATGTCCAATGGAAATATGAATATGTCTCAAAAGATTTAGGTTTGGATAGTGGAATGCTATTTATGACAAGAAGTTGGATATACTCTCTGTATTATGGATGTTATTTTAAAAGAGCATGCATTTATTCAAATATGGTTCTCTACTTTTTTACTTACTCAGTGTTATGAATTGCTGCAAAAATACTTATTTTTCATTTCCTTCATATTCTGAGAGGCATTTCATTATTAATTTACTCTCAGATAGATTTAACTTATATCCTATTTGTTACCATTAGTCAGAGAATCGTATCATGTCTCTTTTTATTAAACTCTTTATTTTACCAAGATGTGATGTGGTTTACAAAACTAATGTCATTAGAATTTTAGAAAATTAAGAAGAGGAAGGAGGATTCTGAAAATCTCTAAAGAAACTCATAAATAATTGCTTTTCTCTTAGATAATTTCAGTAAGGCTGTCTTTTCACTTTACTGGTTGCTTTTTTTTTTTTTCCTGTCAGGAGGCCACAAGAAATGAAAAAAAAAAGAAAAAGAAAAAGAAAAAACTCAGTATGTATATGATTAAACATGAAATCAATATGACATTCTTATCAAGTTTAAATTCAGTTTTCCTAAATATGTACAGGAGAATTCTAGGAATTTCCCATCATCCTTGCTGTATATATGCTGTTCTTTCTATCCTGATGGAAGCAGAACATAATCTAACCAAAAGTTCAAGCATTTCTCTACTCCAAAAATAAATACATGGTTTGTACTTTTTGGTAAGTAATATGTTTTCTGTAAAGTACAAAGTGATATAGTGATATACTAATGTCAGCATCTAGCTTAGGCCACAACACTAATGGAAACTTAATTCCAACAAAAGGTGGGCTAGTGGAATGGGTTGAAACAGAAATACCACTTTATCATGATTATTGAAGAACTAGTTTCCACTAGTCCATAGTGTGTTGCCATGACTCACAGTCTCAGCCACAAGGGATATGGGTGAATGGAGCAAAGAGAAAGAGAGATCCAGGCAAGAAAAGGCATAAAGAAATTGGTCCTGCCAAAGGACTTGCCTTTTACATTCACTAGGGTATAGTGTCCAATGGCTCACAGGTGACCAATGGATCTAAACCAATAGATGTGATTTTATGGAAGGATTCTGCTGTCTAACAAATGGAGACCAGGAAATCCATCATTTGCCCTCATTCTTAGAGACATAGCTAGCAGGAAAATCTCCAGGGACCTCCTGCAAAGACAAAATAAGAAACCAACTATGAGCCCAAACTGCATTTGGTAGTAGTCAGCAATAAGGAAGCTAGGAAGCTAAAACTGCCGGATCACAAATGCCGCTGACAGTTCTCCAACACAAACACTGAGCCTTGGCCAAGAGCCACGTGAGAGCTAACCTGAGAGTCCACATTATGGGAAGGCACTTGAAGAAGAATAAAGTGCTGCCATTATCCTCCCTCAAATAATTTGACTTGAAGTACCCTAATTTCTAGCACAAGTGGACACAAAACTTTTCTTAAGGAGAACATTTCCAATATAGTTTTTCACTACTCACACAGATTGAGAACAAGAAACATGAGTTTGCAACTATCACCAAGAATACAGGGAGGCGAGCCACCAAGACTGTCTGCACAAATTTTGGCAACAGATCAGGCCCACAAAGGAATTTGGAGGATGAAAGTGTCAGAGAATAAACAACTGGTACATAGAATAATTATGTATAAAAATGTGAGATACCATATGAGATAATAGTTAGATTATCAAGAAAGAACAGCATACATAAAAAGAATAAAAAATTCCAGAAGTGAAAACTGCAATTGTTGAAATTAAAAAAGAAGACTCCATAGATAGGTTAAACAGAAGATGAGACATAGCTGAACAGAGAATTATTAAACAGAAAGATTTATCTCAAGAAATTAAGCAGAATTCAGTAGGAATAGGAGTGGAAAGGAAGTGGAAACTGCCAATAGACATTGGAAATAAAATGTCTAAAATCCACTTTATTGGAGTTTCAAAAGAAAGAGGCAATACTGAATGGAAAATGGTTGAGAATTTTCCCAAGCCACTCAAATTTCTCTTAATCATATTATTTGAGCTAATCTTATTTCAAGTCTGAAACATAAATATATTAGGTGAAACACACAAAAAAGGAAATTTAGAGGATTATTCATCAATCTGAGCGTGGCAATATTCTTTTCATCTCAAAGGATTACTTATTCAAAGTATGAAGATTAATACATAAGTAGTTTAATAAAAAATAAGTGATGGTAAGGAAAATTAGGGTGAATATTTTGTTTTTTTAATTTTTCATTTCTTATTTATTTATTTGAGAGAGCGAGAGCGCATGAGCAGAGGGAAGGGCAGTGGAAGAGGGAGATGCAGAGAATCTCAAGCAGAGAGCTCTACCCCATGACCCAGAGACCGTGACTGGAGCCAAAACCAAGAGTTGGATGCTCAATCAACTGAGCCACCCAGGAGCCCTGCTGGTGAATGTCTTAAATAACATTTTCACGTTAATCTTAATAGAAATGATTCTGTATGAATTAGGATTTAACATTCCACTTTCATTAGTATAAAGAAAAGGTATATGTCAGAGTAAAATTGTTGGAATGGATTGTTTTGTCCACGAGACAGCAATCATCTTACTCATTAAAAATGCTCCCTATATTTTATAACTTCCTTGTGTTAATGTACCTTTTTCTTCCACATAAATATCCACATTAGATTCGACATGAGTTACCAAAATGTTTGATGCTGTCAGCAACACTGGGATTTGTAAGCAAAATTGGAAGCTCTGCTACATTCTGATATATCTTAAAGCTATTCTCCATTCAAATTCATTTACATCTGGTTCATTCTTTGTCTCCAACAAAATAAATCAGAATAATATAAGCTCAGAATATTTTAGCCATGTGCTTTCTCAAAACAAAGATATTTTAGATGCTAATTTGATTTAAATCATGCTGAAGACTTGGATGATCACACAAAGTTTTTAATAATACTTTAACCTCTATAAGATGACAATTGTTGCTGATGTGGCTAGTGTAACATTCATTTAAGGAGGCATTATCAAAATTATGCACCATTCTGTAGGTATAGTTGAGCTAACAATGGTGAAAATAAGCCTGACCACAAAGATATATAGAGAGCAAATACACTCACAAGAAAAATCTGTGCCCAAACTTGAATTCATCAAAGACACTCAAAAATGTGTACTAAATGAATAAGTGAATGGAAAGGAATTAATAACACTTAAAATAGGTTACTTAGAGAAGATTCTGGTGACTAGTGTTCTCCTTTGGATATCTGAAAGATAAGTACGTCATTATAGCTATACGTTCCAAACGAAACCAGAAAAACAGCTAAGTTTACTATGTGCCAGCAAATATTGTAAGCATATTAAATGTGTTAACACATTTGAATATTAAACAAGATTATGGAGAAAGTATAACTATTATATGCATTTTTTTAAGATTTTATTTATTTATTTGACAAGAGAGAGAGATCACAAGTAGGCAGAGAGGCAGGCAGAGAGAGAGGAGGAAGCAGGCTCTCTGCTCAGCAGGGAGCCTGATCAGACCTCTATCCCAGGACCCTGAGATCATGACCTGAGCAGAAGGGAGAGGCTTTAACCCACTGAGCCACCCAGGCGCCCTATTATATGCATTTTCAAGAAGAGAAAACTTAGGTACGGAAATAACGAAAACAGTTGCTTCCATTAGTAATTTCATTTGTATTTCTAACAACTCAAAAGATGACTTAGTGCTCAGCACATAGTTTTGTCTTCCACACTTACCAGTTTTTTTTTATGACTCCTAGAGAGATACTTATGTGTACTAATTACAATTTTTTTCATCATTCCTCTCCTACCTTTTATTTTTTAGTTTTTTATTAATTTTTTTTTATGAGGGAGAAAATTGCATGAGATAATTCCGGTAGTGTCCCCAGCTCAATGTCTTCCAAAAAAAAAAAAGGCAAATGCTCCATTATATGTCTGTGGTGATAATGATTTTCGCAAAAATAAGGATAACACAGAAGTGTCTTGTAAGCTCTGAGCCATATTCTAAACATTTTTAACTTCCAGATAAATTCCTTACAAATGAATTCCTGGAATACAGCCTTTCTATTAGCAATAAAGTCACTTTTTTATTCCTTTGAAATACAGAACTTGTGCTAATGTGTGGAGGACAGATGACAAAAGGAGGCATAACCAGCTGCTGTACTGCAGGTAAAATGAAATTACGTTAGACAAGGTGGGCAACAGGAGCCCCAGAAGGCTCTAAAGCAAGACACAGTGTCAGCTTCCATAAGAACCCACGTTTAATGGCTGCAGAGAAGCTGGGGCAGGGCAGTGGCAAACAGAACAACATACCCCATTGTCATCAGAGAGCCTGCCGGTTTACCGTGGGTAAATCTTGCAAGGAAAGACAAAGAAAGGAGACTCTAAGTGCTAGTTTGACAAGAGAGCAAAATCAGCCTTCATTTGTATGCAGCTGGGAACAACTGCCTATCGTCCTTTGCTGGCCTTCCAGGCAGACCTGCCTGTACTGATAGCCATATTATATAGAGTATGCTCTCTGAAAACAAAGGACATCGGTACATGTATTAATCCTTCTACCTTTAGCCCACCGCTTTGGACTTTTTCCAGAAAATTCTTAGATTCAACAATAGACTTCAAGTGCCCAGGAGACAAGTGAAGCCTCTACAGCTTGTACGACGCTGGACAGATTTGCTTCTTGATTAAATGAGAACAGAGTTTCATGGCAGACAAAACAGGAGCTATTTTAGGCAAAACGGGAATCATATTTGGAATTATAATAAGACTGTGGCCACCTCTGTCCCCTAGTAGAAGGTGATATCTCACCTTACCCAAAGTTTTTGTTGTTTTATGAACAATTGTTAAAATTGACTTATTTCTATGCAAATGCAGAATCACATTCTGACCAAGACTGTTTCTCCTTGAACTCGGAAATCACATCTCTGCTAAATTCAAGCCCAGTTAGTGAGGAGACTAAAATGCAATGACGATGACTGAGGAGGGCTGATAGAATCTGCTTGAATTTTCAAAGCATCAGAGGAAAAGATGTTCCCTGCTATGGAAGAATCCCTAAATCATGGTGATCGTTAAGTTCCCAGCAGCAGCACTACTTGTTCTGTGACAAATTTTGTAAGACAGGAGAAAACAAAATTAAATGATCTGGGTAATGTGACAATAATGCCTATTCATTTTCTGACTTCTTTTCTTCCATGGGAGATGTCTTCATTTATATGATAAAGAAGGCGCCCCCTTTTCTCTGACTGAAGGGTTTGGCCGATTCTCTGCTCAAGTGCTTTTAACTCCTGATTAATTGGCAATTGGACAAAATTATATCTTCAATTGCACTCTGGGCTCTCTATATTCAATTTAGGATGAATTGCCTTCAAAACAAATAAAACATTAGTTGGAAGTAACAAAAAAGTGCTTTATGTTACATAAAAGGTCTTTTTCTCTGTAAATGGAACAACTGCATTAACAATAAAAAGGAAACACAAAGGCTCGCACAATTTGTCTTGCAAAGGTCTAGTCAGAATTCCATGGAAAACCAGATGAAAAAGATGTCTGCAGCTTACGGCTCTGGGAGGCATGGGCATGTTTCATCATGACACTTGCTGGCAGCTCATGGGTTGTGCTGAGCACCGATGGCCGGCCTCCCAGCAAGCCAAAGGGATTCCTGGCCTCTTTGGGCCTTTGGTTCCCCACCCTCTGGACACACATCTCTCTTTTACTAAAATTGATATAGTAATAATTCTTCACATTTTTATAACAGCTTCAGACTAACAAAACTGAAAATAAGTACCTTAAGATCTTCTCGATTACCAAGGATGGCTTAAAAAATTATTGAATATGCTTGATTGCAAATATATATAATTAGAGCATGGTTTATCTTTTTCAATTAGTTATATGTTAATAATTAGGGATTATTTATATGTTAATAATTATATTGAGTTTATGAAAAGTTGTGAGGCCAGATGTTTATGGTCTACTGACATTAGGCAGGAAACTACATAACAGTGGGCAAATAACTTTCTCAGATTTGTCTTCATTTTTAAAATGAGTATCCTGACTTAAATTATCACAACATCTTCCTCCAGTTATGTAAAAAAGAACCCTGCACTATTGTTTGTTTCATTTTTTTCAAGATAAAACCAAATGCGTTACTCATGAGGATGAATTAGGAATGTTAAGGTAAATGATTGCATTCACAATAGCAATATGAATTAAACATTTTTTAAATGGATGACAAGATTATAGGAAATATTCTAGAAAAAATATGAAAGTCACAAAGTTTATTCAAAGAGGAACTGAATTATTAGAGGGATAGTCCATGTACTTCGATGAAAAGAGTAAATATTGCAAAGATACCAATATTTTATAATGCTTTTCTAATGAGATTGGATTTCTAATGAGATTAATGAAATGCTTTGTTCGTATATGTCGTACTCCTTAAAACTTTGTGAAGTAACCATAAAGCTATCTGGAAGAGTAAGAAGCAGAAACCATTCAGAAATATTTTAAAATAAAAAATAATGAAGGAAAACTACTTTTGAGTAAGAATTGGATACATATTAGAACATGTAAAATCAATGAGGAAAAGAAAGAATGGTTTATATTTTAGAAAAGCTCAAGTCAAATACAGCTACATAGAAAAAAGAAAGCAATAATTATGATCCTACCACCAAGAAATAATCCCTCTAACCTGTGGAGAATACTATGCAGATTAGCAAAAAATAAAGTCATAATATATTTATTCTTTTTAAAACCACATTGTAATCAAGTATTTGTATAGCAAAATAAATTTCTACAATACCATTTTTAATACTTGCATAGTATTTCATGGGAAGGAAATAGCTTATTTAACTGATCAACAATTTTTTGTACTTTCAAGTAATTGAAAATTGTATAATTAAAATAAACACCTTTAGGGAGTACCTTTTTTTAAAACATTTTATTTATTTGTTTGAGAGAGACAGCGATAGGAAGAAAGAGTGAGAGCAGGGCTGTGGGGGTGGAGCGGGGAAGCGGACCCCCCATGGATCAGGGAGCCCAAAGAGGGCTCAATACCAGGATACTGGGATCATGACCTGAGCCAAAGGCTAATAGACTGAGACACCCAGGCGCTCCTGGGGAGTACTTTTGTATTCAAATATTTTGATAATACTTTAACCATTTCCTTAGTATACATTTCTAGATATATAGTTGCATCATAAAATATTATTGGCTTTTGATATTCATTTCCAAAGTGCCAAATGGAAAGGTAGTGCTAAGAATTTTCCAGAAGCCCAGTACTTTAAGTGGGTATTGCTGTTGTCCTTGCATTTGCCAATTGGATACTCCTAATGATACTTTATTTCTATTCTATCTTATAGCTAATTCAGTTCAAAATTTTTAAGTTATTCTTTGTCATTTGTATAACATAGACTTCCAAGACTTTTGGTTATATTTTTAGATTGGCATTTGCCTTTTTCATTATGGACATGAAAATGATAAGTAGTATACCTCTACTGTGAATGTTACAAAAATTTCCCCAAATTATTTTTTGTATTTAGGACTAATACATCTGATTATGAAGAATATTTTCTCTCCAAAATACACCAGCCACGTAGAGGCCCCATATAGTCTAAATGGGGTTTATTTAATGCTATTTTTTACTTTCTTACATAAAATTTTAATATTCTATAGGTCTCGCTTAGAGTATGTTTTTAAAAAATACCATGGAATTAATTCCTCAATATTTTGTTGTTTTCAGAAAAGAGCTGATAGGGGACCAGAATTGACTAAGAGATCCCAACAGAAGGAATGTGTCTGTGGCCAACACACACTTGCTCACAGAAAGCTACAGGGGCAATTACACTTGTTTTCAGCTGGAGCTAATTGATCTATAAAACAGGCATGAGATTTATCTCCACTTTTTGGACAGGGCACATATGTAGCCAGAAGGAACCACATTCACTGTAACCAACATGTGGCTGATTTAGAGACCCAGAGGTCACATATTTGTGACTTGGTCTTTTTACCTAAAATAAACAGTCAGGTTTGTTCTATTATATACTGGATTTACTCTACCTTCAGCATATCTTACTAGCAGTGAAGTCACTCCCTCTATATAGTTTCAGTCATGAATCTTGTGGATGTTCGCATGCTAGTTATTTCCTTACCTACTTAGTATTTATTTACTATATTTTGCATTTTCTATCAATCCTGGTTTGTTTTCACATTTTCTCTAATAGAATTGTATTGTTTTGACTAATGTAGAAAACTCACAGCAGTCACAAAAGGCAAAAAGGCAAAGGACTGACACTAATCACAATTCAATATTTATCATGTCCAAAGTACTGCATTAGGCACATTGCGTCTGTTAGCGCAGTTCTTTCCCACCAGGAACATGGGAAGAAGATAGGATATTCCCAGTGAAGCATAATGCTCAGAGAAGGTAGGTAATTTGTTCATTGTCATGTAGCTGTCATATTCTGGAGCCTGGATATGATCCAAATCTCTCTGGCATCAAAGTATAGATAAGCCGCTGCCTGAAACAGTCATTGGATAGGAAATTTTTCTCTTATTCTCCTAGACCGCCTAGAATAAAACCCAGTGTTGCTCCAGGTTCTGCTGGATGGGTAAAATCTCTCTCTCTCTCTCTCTTTTTCTCTATAAATATATTACTTAACTGCATATATCTGATTAAATATTTTCCTAGGTATTTAGGTTTTTTTGTGATAACACTTAGAAGTGATACTCTTTTAAAAATGTATTTATATTTTCAGTTCTTGGTTTCTGGCCAATCTATAAGAATGATTAATCAGAAATTAGAAATGTGGGTCTGTAATACTCTGCCATATTCTGAGAAATGTGAAATATATTTTGAATTTAAACTTTCCTTAATTAATTTCAAACTGTGTTCATTCAAGGCATAAAGACTATTTACTTCTGAGTATTATATTCTATTAAATATTATAAGCTAATTACATTTAAATTAGGGGAGAATTTAACTTAATACTTTAAAGTTAAGGCAATATTTGGTAAAATGTTTCTATCATCATTATATTTGCCACCATCAAAATGTAATGGAAATTGACAGCAGTATCCTTACAACTCTAGCTGTAATTTACACTGATACTCCTTTACAATGAAATGTGCAACCAGTATGGAAACCGTTTACACACTTTTTGCTATTGTATGAGGCGTCATATAAATTCTCAACAAAATAGGTATTCATATACACTTCACTTACAAAGATAAGTAAAATATAAGAATAATAAAATTTGATGTTATTACATTGGAAATGGAAAATGGGTTGATAAACATTTTTATTTCTTTATAAAAAAGCAACTTCTGATTTATTGCTAGTTTTTCTCATAGTTTCCTTTCCATATAGCCTAGCTAGAGAAAGACAGAGGACTTAATTATCATCATTGGCTCTGGCAATACATAACTTAGTCATTGAGATGTGTGATAATCCAGGTTAATCTCCTAAGGCATAAACTATAATGTGGTAGTAACTTAGTTAGTTTTGGAAGTTATTTTAACTCTTTCAGAAGGCCAGAGCACCAAGAGTGTGCCGGTGCAGAGTTATTAAGTGACAATTACATGCTTGAAAAATCAAACTCAATTATTAATTTGGAAAAATATTTTGAAGCAAGTTGAGCCTAATTTTCTAAGCATGTACCTATCACTTAGCAAAAAGTATCCTGACATTCTTCAAATATTTCACATATTTTCTATAACATAGATGCTAACCTATTTAGAGATAAACTCTATTATGAAATCATATATTATATAGAAATGGATTCTAACACTTCATTTTCATGCAGCTATTTTTGAGATAGTACAGATTAGAACATCCTAAATGTACTTTATAAGTGTGATTATTTCTGCATGTTTGGAAAACTGTTGGTAAAGTTAAATGTATTTTCTAGCATAATGGTTCTAAGGAAAATGAGAACACTTGATTAATTGAATATTCAACCTAATGGTGAAGGACATTTTTTAACTGCATAACATTGAGAACACTTAAAATAGTTCACAGAGACAAGAGATCTTATCCTGTGAACAAATTTAAGTGTCTGGTCAACAGTAGGTTGCCTCTATAATTGTTCAGAGAAAAAGAAAGAGTCCGATGGGATATGTGGGGTCCTCTGGTATTTGGGGTCCTAATTTCGCAGAAAATTCCTAACTCCTAGGGAATCACAAAGCAGAAATGACTAAAAATTATTTTGTACAATTTCATATTCAGTCATTCTCCTAATTCTTATTTATAATACATTAAATAATCTCATAGTTAAATCATTTCCAAAGAGTTCCCATAAAAATAATAATATAAAATAGATTCCACCACGCAAGGTTAAAAATACCCTATTGTTTAAAATTTTTTTAAACACTATAAAAATGCTCAATATATATATACAAAATTCTAGCAGAAAAGTATCCAGAAAAGTCTCAACCAAAATATTAAAATTGATTATTCAGGGTGAGGACATTATAAGTTAGTTTTCTCTAGTAATTCTGCAATGATTATATTCATTAATATGTATTTAATTAAATACATACACATACTGGCATCCATAAGCCCAGATGCAAGAATGAACACAAAAGCAATTTGTTACATAGTCCTTGCTTTTAAGAATTTGATGGACAGAGGAACAAACAGAGTTGATCTTTGGGCGTTTATTTCCCTAAGAGGGTAGGTCTAGACAACAATCTGAAATCCTTTTGGCTAAGGTTTTGTTCATAATGATGAAACATGACTAAAATAAAAATTAAGAACATTGCAGTTTCTCTTTGTCACGTTTTAAGCCCAAATGTAGACTTAAGATTATTAATATGCACTGAAATTTCATCCATGGCATTGCTTATGTCCTTTACAAGAAAAAAGATGAAAGTCTTTTTTCAAAGTAGTAGTAAGCCTTGGTTAAAAATAAAAGCTTTTGTCATGAGAAAAAAGAAACCAAACGAGAATACGTGTATTTTTAAAATACTGTTTGTTTTCATACAAACGTACTTATTGATGATAATTTAGGAAATTTAGAAAACCAAAAACATTACCATTTCATCCCATTTAACAAAAATGATACAGAATGATAAAATATTTTATAGTTTTTCTCTGTGAACACATTTTTAAAAACGTGTTTAAAAAGTAGAATCATGCTGGATTCTCAATGGATTTTCATTGAGTTTGATTCATTTAATTTAATTCATTTAATACACATTTTTAACTCAAATATTTTAAAATTATCTTTATTATATTATTTTATAAATTAATGAATTAGCCCATCATAATTTATTTAGCTCATCCCTTTTTGTTGAACATTTGGTTTCTGGTGATTCCTATGTTCCTATTTAATAACACTATGTTATATACCTCATTTTATTTTATTTTATTTATTTTTAAGTATTTTATTTTATTTCTTCAGTGATCCAAGATTCATTGTTTATGCACCACACCCAGTGCTCCATGCAATACATGCCCTCCTTAATACCCACTACCAGGGGCACCTGGGTGGCTCAGTGGGTTAAAGCCTCTGCTTTCGGCTCAGGTCATGATCTCAGGGTCCTGGGATCGAGGCCCGCATCGGGCTCCCTGCTCAGCGGGGAGCCTGCTTCCCTCTCTCTCTCTCTGCCTCCTTGTGATCTCTCTCCCTCTGTGAAATAAATAAATAAAATCTTAAAAAAAAAATACCCACTACCAGGCTCACCCATCCTCCCTACCACCTCCCCTCCATAACCCCTCAGTTTGTTTCTCAGAGTCCACAGTCTCTTATGGTTCATTTCCCCTCTGATTTACCCCAATTCACTTTTCCTTGCCTTCTCCTAGAGTCCTCCATTTTATTCCTTATGTTCCACAATTAAGTGAAACCATATGATAGTTGACTTTCTCTGCTTGATTTATTTCACTCAGAATAATCTCCCCCAGACCTGTCCATGTTGATACAAAAGGTGGGTATTCATCCTTTCTGATGGCTGCATAATATTCTTGTATATATGGACCACATCTTTATCCATTCATTTATTGAAGGGCATCTCGGCTCTTTCCACAGTTTGGTAATTGTGGACATTGCTGCTATGAACATTGGGGTACATATGGCCCTTCTTTTCACTACATCTGTATCTTTGGGGTAAATACCCAGTAGTGCAATTGTAGGGTCATAGGGTAGCTCTATTTTTAATTTTTTGAGGAATCTCCACACTGTTTTCCAAAGTGGCTGCACCATCTTGCATTCCCACAAACAGTGAAAGAAGGTTCCCCTTTCTCCACATCCTCTCCAACACTTGTTGTTTCTTGTCCTGTTGATTTTGGCCATTCTAACTGGTGTAAGGTGGTATCTCAATGTGGTTTTGATTTGAGTTTCCCTGATGGCTAGTTCATTTTTTTCATGTGTCTCTTGGCCATTTGCATGTCTTTTTTGGAGAAGTGTCTGTTCATGTCTTCTGCACGAAAGCGAAAATGAACTTTTGGGACTTCATCAAAATAAAAAGCTTCTGCGCAGCAAAGGAAACAGTCAACAAAACAAAGAGGCAACCCACAGAATGGGAGAAGATATTCACAAATGACACTACAAACAAAAGGCTGATTTCTAAGATATAAAGAACTTCTCAAGCTCAACGCCCTCAAAAAACAGGTAATCGTGTCAAAAAATAGACTTCATTTTAACAAAATCTTTCCACACATTATCATAGGGGAAACTCCAGAAAGTGGAATTACTGGCTCAAGGAGACCATGAATATGGAGGCTTTTCATATTAGCATTTTTAAAAGCCAAAGTGAGTGTGGACTGAAATACATTACTCACATTTAGATCAGAAATAAGATGATGCTACCTTGTGTCTGTTCAGAAAACTACAGGATTGAAAGTTTGAATAGGGCACCTGGGTGGCTCAGTGGGTTAAAGCCTCTGCTTTCGGCTCAGGTCATGATCTCAGGGTCCTGGGATCGAGGCCCGCATCAGGCTCTCTGCTCAGCAGGGAGCCTGCTTACTCCTCTCCCTGTCTCTCTGCCTACTTGTAATCTCTCTCTCTGTGTCAAATAAATAAATAAAATCTTTAAATAAAAAAAAAAGAAAGTTTGAATAATGACCTGTCTTTTAAAGGCTAGGAAGGTTGTCATTTGATGAATACAAAGAGGGAATTCTCATCATGGAAATAAATAATAGAGCTAGATAAAAAAAGAAAAATAATAATAGAAAAACACAGAAAAATATCTAATATATGGTGAAAAAGGAATAGTGGTGGTCAGTTATTTGTACCTGAGACGAATGGTAGAAAATGTCCAGAGGTATTAAGAATGATCAAGGTGGATGGAGTTCAACTGAAAGGAAAATAATCTGAATGTAAAAATATAATAAGTTTTTTAAAATTCTGGATCTATAATTACTGTTATCATATCAAATCTTTAATTGTTATTATTATTTTCTTTTGCCTTGCAGAGATGTTTTAGAAATGGATCACATATCCACAATTATACTGCACTCATGAGAATATGAGTAGGACAAAAAAAATAGATCTTTGATAATCATAAAATTTTTCCTTTACAAAATAGCATATTTTTCTTGAAAAATGTGAAGCCATTCATTGTAAGTGTTAACTATTAAAGAAAAATTTTCCTTGAGAACTTTAAATTAGTTTTGAGAGCAAAATGCTTACTCCTTGGTTAAGAAAAAAAAGGCTTGCATTATCTTTTTTATTTTTTTAGTCACAAATCCTTCATGTAATGTGTTGCTGTTGTCCAGGACTCATTGATTCTATTGTTTTCCTTGTTGTTATGCTCATTTGAAATCAGAACAGGTTAGAAAGGTTGAAAACTTTTTTTTTTAATGTGTGTCCTGAAAATTAACAGCCTCTGAGATAAGGCTGAACACCTGAGCATTTGATGTATTACATCTCAGTAGTATCTGACAACCCTTACTCCCTGGCGATGTAATTTTTTTTCTAATAATTTAGTCTCAGTCTATTAAAAGACAATTACAGATAATGCACAGAGGCAAGTGGTGAAGGATGCCCAGAGCAGCTTTTGTAGAGAGGTTACCAAAACACAACATGCCAAAAAGATCGTTGCATTGATTTTTTAGAAATTATTTCAAAAACAGTTACATAGATTTTTAAAGGACTAAATAAAACAAAAAAAGATAGGAAGGACTTCCTCTTTGCCACTTCATACAACACATTTTTAAAACCATAAGGTAAATAGCTATTTGTGGCTTTATTATAATTAAATGCTTACTTTTTATTGCAGTGTACGGTTTTGAAAAATTAACGTTTGAGGACACTGATGTGATTTTATAGCTGTCCTTCACTGTGGGTCGCTGCTTGACTGACTGCTGTAGTAAGGATCACAACAGCAGCCGCTGCCAAATGTTGAGACTGTTGTGTCACCTTCTACAACAAAGCAATGAAGCCTCTTGGGACATTCTGAATATATTCAGTTGAAACTATCACTGTGTTTACTCAGTAGCCTCAACTTAGCCCTTTAGAGGTTTCAAATACACTAACAATCACCCCAAATAGTAGTGATTGTGTGTAGCAAATGGAAATGCACTCATTCAAAAAGTTTTTTTTTAAGATTTATTTATTTATTTGAGAGAGAGCGTGCATGCGTGTACACATGCATGCAATTTGGGGGGAGGGGCAGAGAAAGTGAGGGAGAGAAGCAGACTCCCTACTGAGCAAGGAGCCCAACGCAGGGGCTGATCCCAAGACCCTGAGATCATGACCTGAGCAGAAATCAAGAGCTGGCCACTTAACCAACTTAGCCACATAGGTGCCCCGAGAAGTCCTTTTTGATATCTTACTTCGTGTATGAGTTATACATGCTCTGCTTGCTCTGTTGACTAGAAAGCTACCATGTGGAATCACCACATGTAACATGATCTGATCTATGTGAAAATAAAATATATGCATGTTACCTCATTCCGTGCACCCCCAGAAAGGGGCTGCCTGAGCTGGGAGGTTTTTCTGAGTTTAATGGTTTCTAGAATGAGTTCAGAAAAATCACATGCCTCTCTTCTGGACTTACTGTAGATTGGATTTGGAAGCAAATTAGAAGGACACTTCTTGGAATAATTGGTGTACATGATTTTTAAAGAACATTCTCTATGTGGTAAACAGGGCACGTGATATCAGTGCAGGAGAATGGATGGGTGTCAGATGGCCTGGCCTCCTGCCCCCTCCACCAGTCACACAATCCCTCTAAACACCCATTTGTCCTTCTGAAGGACAAATGAAGAGGCTAGAGAGAGAGTCTCTAAGGAACGCATTCTGTACCTGTAACCAGAGAGACCTCAAACAACCCTTCTGTTTGTAAGGGCAGCAATAGGAAGAATATAAGCAGAAAGGAACAGTGTAGTAGAAATACATTTGACTATAACAACAACTAGCTCTGTCACCCGTGGTTATTTGCATAAATTCTCTGGGTCATCTCAGTCTGCTTCTCTGTGAAATAAAGGGATGGATGGAATAGAACAGTGATTTTCTAGCATTTTTCAGCATAACCTGTTTTCGCCCATAGGAAAAACACATGCAGAAACCTGATACATAAAATAAAACAGGGAAACTGCTTAGGAGGATGATGGATTGGGATTGACAGGGCTGGAGCTGTGTCCATGTAGCTCCCATTTTGCTCCCTACTCAAATCCATGAATGGATGCAGAACAGCGTTAGATTACATACTCTTCAGAAGAACTATGATGACATAGATGTGCTACTCCATGGTTCACTCCTCTCCTCCGCCCGCCCCTGCTCCCACCCCCCAACGCAAATGCTTTTGCACCAAGATCTTTGAAATCAGATTTCACCCAGGGTTTTGACTAGTAACATCCACTTACAGGGGTGAAACTAGCCAAGTGTAGCAGCAAGCACCAAGAGTATCTCATGATAAGAACTAAAGAGATCTGAAGACATCCAAACTTCATGGAAACTAGGGGAGGGAGAGTTAAATATTGGAGACGTGCAATGGTATGGACTGTACCCTGTCTGAGGGGAGACTATTTCAAGGAGAGGGTGTGATAAAGCCGGTATGGTATCTCCCAGGGAACACGCTTCTGGGAGCCATTAGTAGCTGCCTTTTAGGAAAGAATGTATGCCTCCTCTATTAGTGTCAGGAATGTAGGATCAGATAAAATTGTTTCCTTACTCTTTTTACATATGTTTTAATACACTAAAATTTCAAGAGCGGGCATATAGTTTGTAGCATTTTCAAACATACGTTGGGGAATGCAAAGATTTAAAGAAGGAGAGCTTACTTTGCATTAGATGAGGACAGTGTTGGAATCATAGATCAGAGGCTGACGGCTCTGGAAGATCTCTCTTAGGCTTCTATATGTAACAGAAATATGTAAATCTAGAATAACATAAAAATGTCCTCTATTCCCCTTTCCACATTTCTATGGCAATCTGGCCTAGTCCTGTCATGCAAAATCCTTTCCTGGTATCACATATAACGGAGTTCATAAACTAATAGTCTGGTTATCCTTCCAAATGAAAGAAAACTGCACTGTGGACCATATAATAAAAAGGGATTTGTAGTTTTGCAGAAAAATTTTGCCTATAAAACAGATTATAATTAGATGGCCATTTGAATATAGCAGTGTCAATAATAATTTAAAAACAGTATTACAGAAATTCAGAGTAATGTGTTTGGGAGTATGAGAAGGTTTTTGAAGAACTCACCTGGATGTATGTCTTCTATAATTACCTTAAATAAGATGGCCATAATATAACATCAATATCAAGCTAAGGGTAGCTCTCTTGAGCAATTTAAGAGAATTGAGAAATTAGTTCTTTTAGCTCCCCTTAGATGGAAGTGTCCCAAAATACTCCTTATCTTTTATTCCAATAAAATGTTATTTGTACTGGATTAATGGGTCATAGTGGTTATTTTGACAAGCCTCAAATCCCACAATCTAGGGATATACTTTAACAACCCACTCCATCTGAAAAGGGAACTCAGCTATCATTAGCACTCAGAGGGCATGTGTCAAGCTTTTCTTTTTACATTTACATACATATTTATATTTTATATACACAGTTCACTTCCTTTGTCTTTTCCCTTTGCAGAAATGACAGCACACCATGAATACTCCTATGTAACCTTAAAAAAACCTTAAGTTTGATAGATCTTCCCACATCTGAACTTATGTATCTACAAAATGTTTTTCATGGCTGTGTGGTATGAGAGTGATTCTTTTATACAGAATGCTAACACGAGCTCAGTGGCTTCTATCGCAGGTTTGTGGGTCACTTGTGACTTGGCACAGCTCATACTCAGGCCCCAGAATGCTGCCCATCAGGTTCATACCTACTTCAAGTATCCCAAGTCCCAGCACCCAGGCTAAAAGAGCAAGAGCTGCCTGGGTTGTGTTCTTTGCAAGGCGGAGGGTGAAAATCTCAAGAAGAGCGATCAGTCCTAAAATTTTGTCTCAGCCCATACAATGTTGCTTCCACTAGCATTGCTCGGGATAAAACAATTCACATGGTGAATCCCAGAGTCAAGGAGATTGGAGATTGGAGATACAATCTCCACAAGGATGTGCTGGAGGCAAAAAGAGAGGTAGAATAGTGGACAAACAATAATCTATCACCACAGATGAGGGCCAGTGCTGTGATAACTTTGTGTTTCCTACTATATCTTTCAAATCTTTAAAAGATAAGGAAAACCAGAGACTTAACATCGAACTAATCAACTTTTGCATCCCCTCTATTGAGTGACAGTCCAACTAAGCTATGGCAACAGCACAGCACATAAACACAGCTCAAAACCTGAACTAAATCTATCCAGGCATTAGGACCTCCTCTACCTTAGAATAAGCCAAATCATAGACTGGGGGGATTAAAATTTTAAACATTAGTTTCTTGGACGTTTAACTCATAAGGGCTAATATTAGAATCAATTTTGAGGGTATTTTGTTTGAACTTTGATTCCTTTGGATTTTAAATTGTGAAGAGCACAAATCTTTGTAATTATTTTTTTAGAAATTACTGATGCATATGTTGTTTTAACCTCATGTTGTTTCTAACAACTATATTATAAACCTCAATGTTTTAGGCCAAAATCTGAGAGTTTAATAATGAAATAATTTTATTTTAGAATATTATTTTAGGTGATTATATGAGATTTGATATAATAGTAAATTAGACTACAGATATGATCACAGTTCACTTTCCAACCCTAAAGACCTTGAATTTATGAACTCTTTCCATTGCTTGATTTTAAAGCATCCATTTTTTGCCTAATCTCATCTCTATTTTTATAGTACCTTGTTATAATCCTCAAGGAACCACTATACATATTGACATCTGGCTCTTTACAAATGCTTCCTGCACAACAGCAAACTTAGTGGTTTGCTTTCCAGTCTGCTTTCCAGGTTGTCAAAGGTGACAATTTCAGGAAATATTTTCTCTGACACAAGAGAGGTATATAGTTATCTAACCTGCAGTATTTGTATATTTGGTACAACCTGCCTGACTGCTAAGACATTGCAACATATTTTGAGTTATATATTACCTTTGTTTTCTATAACAGCTTTATGTTAATTAGAATAAACTAAAAATCTGTAATAAATAACCCACACATTGATTTATGTTGGAATAACAGAAACTGGATTTACACTCTCAAGTGAAATAAGAAACTAAAACAAACAAACAAACTTGTAACATTGGCATTGGGAACATTGGACATTGCACAAGAGAAAAACAAGGATTCATGAGGAATGGAAATTAAATGTGGTGACACATGAATGTGACTTATGAATGCCCATCTTATTTGCTGGAGAGAGTATCTAGATCAAAGCATCAGAAGGAGTAGAGCCAGAAATCTGAAGAAGCCAAGCCACTGTTGTTCACATGCCAGAACACTGGAGATGAGGGAGTTGCATAGCAGGACTCCTAAGATGTGCAGAGTCTCTGTCAAGTATTCAGTTGAGTAATGATAGATCATCATGTGTGTGAGGAGGCTAGTTGAGGCTGAGGGGTAAACTATGCAAAAGACCATTGGAAATAGTACTCATGAATCACACAAGGTCAGGGATCATGCCCATTCCCAAGGCAGAATGGAAAACTTTATATAATTCAGTATTTAATATTAATATTAGAGTATTAAAAAGGATCTTCCCTTAACAGAGGGTAAAATTTAACTCTAGAATAGGTACTTTTCTGATATGCACCAACAAAACTTATAAGTAGAACTTGAAAGAATCAAACTGAATTCAAGTAACTTAATTGCATACCATAACAAAGTTGAAAAATATGTTTAGGAAAATAAAACTATCCAGCACCATCTGCTGGCTAATAAAAAATTATCGGGTAAAAAAGCAGAAAATACAACCCATAATGAAGAGAGAAATAAATCATTAGAAGCTGACTTAGAAATGATGGATGTGATAGAATTAATAGTTAATAGCATTAAAACAGTCATTAGTACAACCTGTTGTCAAATCAAGAATCTAGAGGAATGTTATATACAGATATAGAAAATATAAGAAATATCCTAACTTTTGGAGATGAAAACTACAATGTCTAGATTTTTTTAAAAGACACTGAATGTGTTCACTAGCAGATTGGACAATGTAGAAGAAACAATTACTGGAGTTCAACACATAGGAATAGAAACTATCCAAAAAGAAAGATAGTGGGGAAAGTATATCAAAACACAAATAAACAAACAACAAAAACAAATCATCAGTGAGCTGGAGACAATTTAAAGTGGTTAATTATATGCGTAATTTGAATCCCCAAAGAGACAAGGGGGATATTTGAAGATTGGTGGTTAAAAATTCCCAAATTTGATAAAAAGTATAAATCCTCTCTTCTAAGAGGCTCAATGAACCCCAAACAAAAGAAATATGGAGAAAAATGCACTAATGCACAGCAAAATCAGAAATTTAAAGCCAATGGTAAAGAAAATCTTTGAAACAATAAAAAGTCAACCTTTGTACAGAGGAAAACGTATAAGGATGTTTGCAGTTTTCTCATCAGAAACAATGAATACTAGGAGACAATGGAATAACATCTTTTGAGTACTGAAAGGGGGGGGGACCCCTGTCAACCCAGAATTTTTTATTCTGCAAAAATATCTTTCAAGGGCGCCTGGGTGGCTCAGTGGGTTAAAGCCGCTGCCTTCAGCTCGGGTCATGATCACAGGGTCCTGGGATCGAGGCCCACGTCGGGCTCTCTGCTCAGCGGGGAGCCNGACCCCTGTCAACCCAGAATTTTTTATTCTGCAAAAATATCTTTCAAAATGACAACAAAATAAAGACTTTCCCAGATACACAAAAATTGGTATGTAAAAATTCAACTGTTATGAGAAAATACTCAATAGTTTGAACAGAATTATTCTTCCAAAACCTTGCTGTTAGGTTTTTAAATTTTTACTGATTTAATGGGTCCAATTATGACCCTAATATACATTTAAGACTGTACAAACATGTTTGTATTGATTTATTTATCTATTGCCCATTCATATTATTTGCACATTTTTATTGGTTTGACTTTTGCTTCATTATTTGTACTGTATAAAACTAGTTTATTTTCCCTGTAATACATATGGCTATTATTATCTCTGTGTTATGAGGTCTATTGAGTAATATTTTTAATTTTAATATAGACAAATTTTCTGATACTTTATTTTATTGTTGGTTGGAGTCCTGATAAAATAATTTTCTATCACAATAGCATAAAAATAACCTTTGTAATTTCTTCCTAAACATTTTAAAATACAAACATTCCTTGCTTTGCACAGTTCTGATATGCATAAATCTCAGTTATCAGAGTTCGGTTAAACAGCACTCATTCTACAACAATATGGTTCAAATTTTAATTACCAGGGTATATTAACCATGAATGATTGCAAAGCACAAACTTCACGGTAGCTCTCCGGGCCACAAAACTGCTACATAAATAAAAGAAGCATACCATGATCAGTGACAAATCATGTCATTTCTTTCAAAGTCTTCTGATGATTGATCACTGCACATTTCTTATTCAGTTCAGTTGTAGACAGCAAAGCAGGCAGGTCTGTTTTTTTGTCTCCTGGTGATAAACCCAGATGGCATTTCAGAAGAATGAATAATCAAAAGAGGGAATTGACCCAAAATGATACAAATGTAATAAAGAAAGGTGATGACACTAGAAGTGAAATTCAAATTGAACAAAAATGGAGTACAGATGAAGTAGCTAACGTGGGAACATTGACATGCTGCCATTTGAGAGACTCTAGATAGGCAGCCGGAGGAAGTTGGTGACAACGAACTTATCAACATAAATTGAAAAGTGGTGGGGGGATGACAAAGATGATGTTCCAGAGGAAATGACACTAATAAAAAAGAAAAAAAAAATCACATTAAAGCAGCCCCTTGGAGATATTTCACAACCTTCAAAGCTCAAAGGATAAAATGTTGGAAGCTATTCCTAATTTTTGGCAATTTACCAAGGCATAGGAAAGATGCCTGCTCCACATCACTGGACATGCACCATGCAAAGAAAGCAAAGCTTGTTCAAGCTATTCTTGGTGTTTCTTCTACAAAGAAACACTGTAGTTTTCAACATTCCTAATGTGTAAAACATCATATTAAATTAATTTTAGTTTTATTGTTTTTTTATATGTACATTTATAAGCAACAGTAAGTTTCAATGTTTTGGAAGAAAAAAGGCTTAAAGGTCATGGAACAATCATGTTTCCCACTGATTAAGATCATTTTTCAGTTTTAGCTTGCTCAGTCCTCTTTATGGTCCTGCACTTCCGCGCAAGCAAGGCCTGCTTGTATAGCTTTTTATCTTTAATTCCCTAATCATCTATATTGTTTTTTTGGAATTGCATGATGTAGGAAATTATTACATAAGGTGATTCATTTTGTTTTTCTAAAAATAGATATCCTAATGTCCTAGCACCATATAGTGATAGCCCCTTTCTTTCCTTACTAATTGATTAACAATATCATCGGTTTTGTTTATGTCTTTTGCAAATATAAGCGAGCCCTCTGATATACTTCAATGGTCATTATCTATCCCTGCCCACTACCATATTTTTATTAAAATCTGTACACTAAATATTGATAATGCAAAGCAAAAGTACCTCTTTTTTATCATGCTTCAGGAACATCTTAGCTTTTATTGGTTCTTTGATCTGCCTTAAAAATTTAATAATAGGCTAATAAATTCTTTCAGATTTGTACTCTATAGATAATGAGACTATAACATCTATATACGTTTAGATCCTATCTTCCAAGTGAATTGAAACTTTTTTTTTTTAAAGATTTTATTTATTTATTTGACACACAGAGAGAGCGATCAGATCACAAGTAGGCAGAGAGAGAGAGGAGGAAGCAGGCTCCCCACTGAGCAGGGAGCCCGATGCGGGCCTCGATCCCAGGATCCTGAGATCATGATCTGAGCTGAAGGCAGAGGCTTTAACCCACTGAGCCACCCAGGCGCCCGAAACTTTTTTTTAAAGATTTTATTTATTTGTTTGACAGAGAGAGAGAGAGAGAGATCACAAGTAGGCAGAGAGGCAGGCAGAGAGAGAGGAGGAAGCAGGTTCCCCCCTGAGCAGGAAGACCTATATGGGGCTTGATCCCAGGACCCTGAGATCGTGACCTGAGCCAAAGGCAGAGGCTTTAACCCACTGAGCCACCCAGGTGCCCCTGAATTGAAACTTTTATCATAACATGGTAACTTCTTTATCCATGACAGTGATTTTTTTCCCTAAAGCCTATTTTGTCTGATATTAATTTACCCTTCCCAGGTTTCCTTGGGTTGGTATTTTTCCTGGTATGTCTTATTTCAAAGTTTTCATATACTTATGCTTTAAGCATGTTTTTAAAACACCATGTAACAAGTTTATCTTACTTTTTTTACTGCAATGAGATAATCACTATTCTTTTAACTACCAAGTTTAAATAGCTTCATTTATGTAACTACTGACATATTTGGACTTGCTTCGTTATCTTACTTTTTGTATTTTCTTTGTCTTGGATGTTCTATACTTGTTTTTCTTTCTGTGTTCCTTTTCTGGGATTGATTTAAGCTTTTGTTTTCCCTATTTCATTTTCTTTCTTTTTTTTTTTTTACTGGTTTAGAAGTTAAAGCCTTTATATCTCTCCTTTAATCACTTCCCTTGAAATATTATCAGGCATATTTAATCAACTTTACCATGCATATCTTACCTCATTTTACTTTAATTCTAATTATATCCTCCTGATAAGTAAATGTTCCTCATCATATTTCATTTCATGTATATATGCATGTGTGTGTGTGTGTGTATCTCATAAAATTTGCCTATTTAAGCATTTTTAACCATTTGTTCATTTACATTGTTGTGCAATCATTACTACCACCCATCTACAGAACTTTTCTTCTCTTGCCAAGCAGAAACTAGTCATTAAACAGTAACTCCCCATTCCTCTCTCTTGCTGGCACCAGGGAACTGCCATTCTACTTTTTGTCTCTGTGATTTGATACTCTAGACTTCCTCTTAGTGGAATTATACAGTATTCGTCCTTTAGTGAGTGGCTTATATTAATTACCTTAATGTCTACAGGGTTTATCCTTATTTTAAAATGTGTCAGTTTCCAGTCTTTTAATGTTGACTAACAACATTTCATTATATGTATATACTACATTTATCTATTCACCTCTATTGGATACTTGAGTTGTTTCCATCTTTTGGCTATTGTGAGTAATGTTACTGTGAATATGGGTATACAACTATCTGTTTGAGTCTCTGCATTCAAAACTTTTGGACATGCACCAAAAATTGGAATTTGTGGATCATATGGTGCTTCTATTTTTAGTTTTATGAGGAACAATCATGCTGTTTTCCGTACTGGTCGCACAATTTTACATTCCCACCAGCAATTTCCTAGAAAAAAATATGAGTATGGATGAACAGCAGAGTAGAATATGATAGATATTTCAAAAGAAGTATAAATAAAGTATAGAGAATATAAAACAATGTTTTCCAAGTGTGGAAACTCTGTCATCTGGAGTTACTTGTTTAAGTGCCTTTTTCTTCCATACCACAGACAGAAAATGAATTTCTGAGACACGATCTGGTAATGTTCATTTTATGTACGCCTACATTTTAAGAATCACTTGTCAAAAGAAGAAGATGTTGTGTTCAATCTTGGGTTTAAAAGCAGGTTTTATGAAATTTAGCTGGTCCATAGCCTAAGTATCCAGTAAAGAGAGAATAATTGAGTATATGTATTTCCCAGACAGGAAAAAATGGAAAGTGTCTTAAATATAAGTAGTAGAGTTATTCTTGATGTGCAAGATGCCTACTTAACCTACCTTTCCTTTAATTTACTACAATAACCTTCTTAGAAAAAGACATGAGTTATTAAAAGAAGCAAAAGTAATTTGTTGGATGATGAGCTGCTTAAAGTATATCTGGAATAATGGCGGAAAGAATGCCGCACATACTGGTTATTAACAAAAAGAAAGTTTTATTGACTATAAAAAAGAAAATAGGTTTGAGAGAAATGGCACAGTGGTTACTAATTGGAGTTAATAAATTAATAAGATTGCTTTAAGAAAAGGGGAATTGTCATACACGTAGTGACTGAATTCTCAATTTGTCACCATTATTTAATGCGATTTCCAACTACAGTTGACACTTGAACAAAATGGGCTTGAACTACCTGAGTCCACTTACATGCAGATTTTTCTTGATAAATATAGTACAGCATATGTAATTCTAAATAAATCCAGTGTATATGGGTGCCTGGGTGGCTCAGTGGGTTAAAGCCTCTGCTTTCGGCTCAGGTCATGATCTCAGGGTCCTGGGATCGAGGCCCACATCGGGCTCTCTGCTCAGCAGGGAGCCTGCTTCCCCCTCTCTCTCTGCCTGCCTCTCTGCCTCCTTGTGATCTCTCTCCCTCTGTGAAATAAATAAATAAAATCTTTAAAAAAAAAATCCAGTGTATATATTTATAAATACTATGTATGTTTATAATACTATATGTATTTACATATACATTTTATGTATATACATTACATATATACATATAATACTATATGTATATGTACAATATAAATATATATTTATAAATACTATATATAAATACAGCATATGTACAGCACATGTATTTCTAAATAAATACAGTAAATGTATCTTAACTTCCTTATTATTTTAATAACATTTTTTTTCTCCAGTTTACTTTAGTATAAGATGATGTATATAATACAAATCACATACAAAATATGTGCTAATCAACCCTTTATGTTATCAGTAAGACTTCTGTCAAAAGTAGGGTATTAGTAATTCAGTTTTGGGGGAGTCAAAATTATACACAGATTTTTTACTGTGTGTGGGGGGGGATGAATGTCCCAAACCCATGTTGTTCAAAGGTCAACTGTAAAAGGAATATGAACACTAGTGTTGTGTTTTTATTATATTTATTTTCTCCTCATGTCCAGTGCATGACTGGTTTTACATTCATGTTTTGTATTTTCTAAGTGCCATGTACTTTATAAGGTATTCTACATTATTTCACAGACCTCTAAAGAATGAATCTAAGTCCTAAGCAAAATATATCTACTTCATTAAAGAGCATACATTAACCAGAGGAAGAAGAAAAATACCTACCATATTGGTAAAAGCATGCCAATTAATTTTGGAACGACTTAAATAACACAGATGCAAATTTAGTTTACTTAGGTTTTGAATATACAGCATATGCTGATTTTAAAATCTAAACACTGTAAGAGCAGCTGCAAAGTGATGAAAGTGATCACATCATGTTAGGCTTAATCAGAGTAGCTCTTGAGACAGTAATGGAGTTGATACGCAGAAAGAAACAGCTGGCTTTGTTTTGCGTTATAATTCCCAGCAATATGGATGAAACCCAGCTGCTGATAATTCTGATTAATTATGTATCAAACCACAGTTTTATTTTTTTCTGTAATAGTTGAACACAAAGTTTCCAAGGTTTTTCTTGTTTCCTTTTTTAAGATATTAGGGACACATACTTTCCACAGAATTTGATTTTATATGTGAAATTATACAGACACTGATTTAGGTTGTGATGAGACCACTCCAGCCACAGCATCTGAGTTGCATAGTGGTAAATTTTGACCTTGTCAGGGAAAGACAGTTGAATTATGATTCAGCTCCTGTGAAAAATGGTATGTCTCCAATATTAGATTAATTTCCTGTAAACTTTACTACTCCACATTACCAAACCTTGTAAATGTCATCTTTATCCATCATCTTGAGGTATTTTGATGTTGCTTGTATAGTAATTTTGATTTCACTTTCAGTTTTTCTAAAAAGACAGTTATTTCCCTATTAAATCACACTCTACATTTTTATTACAAATCTTTTACAAAGATAAATAATATCCCTTTGAAAAATTAATGTTTGTTTAGTTTCCATGTAAATTAGGTAATGGATGGGTAATGTGGAGAGTTAGAGAATAAATACTGAACTTAAATTAATATATTTTTCTATAGTATAGAAGTAAACTATCATTAACTCAGGGTTAATTCTTCCATTAATGTGTTGTTTTTGCAGACTTTGAAATTACTAAAGACCCAGGTTGATAATGATTTCATTAAGGTGTAAAGAGCACCACACAAGTTTTAAGAGACCAGGTGTTCTTATCCTGGATCAGGTAAGTCACATGAATGAGATAGAGTTGACCCTTAATGGGGGTTTAAACTGTGCAGGTCCACTTACATTGGTTCTTTTTTTGATAAATACTGTACAGTATTGGGGTACCTAGGTGGCTAAGTTGGTTAAGCCTCTGCCTTTGCCTCAGGTCATGATCTCAGGGTTCTGGGATGGAGCCTCTCATTTGTCTCTGTTCAGTGGGGAGTCTTCCTCTCTCCCTCTCCCTCTGTGTGCACATGCATTCTCTCTCTCTCTCTCAAATAAATAAATAAAATCTTTAAAAAAATACAGCACAGTACTGTAAATATATTTTCTCTTCCTTAGGATTTTCTTAATAGCATTTTCTTTAGCTCACTTTTACAATACATAATATATAAGACATATACAATATGGGTTAAACTATTATTTATGCTATCAGCTAAACTTCTGAAGGTCAACAGTAGGCTATTAGTAGCCAAATTTGGGGGGGAGTCAAAATTTATTATGTAGATTTTCATCACTGCATGAGGGACTGGTACCCCTAGCCCCCGCATGGTTCAAAGGTCAATCCTATTCAATTTCAATAGACTTTCGTTAGTGGTTTACCAAAACATGTAATTGAAGTATCTGTTTCAAAAGTCACTTCCAGTTCAAGTGTTCCATGATGCTATAAGTTTATTATGTTTAACAGACAAAGAATGTTTATGTTTTCATATCTAAATTTTATGCATAAACATATGTAAATTTGGGGTAAACATATCAATTCATTATTTATTGAGTACCTAGTAAATGAAAAAATACCTGTACCTTACAGAGAATATTAATTCTAGATGTGGAAAAACCGCAAAAATTAGCACAAGACTTTGCAGCTGTACATCAGTTGATAGAATTGATTTCTCCTGGCTGGCTTCGTGATATGCTTTGACCTATCACTGCAAAAGTGACACTGTGCCAGTTCTGACACTAGGCCTCCAGAAGCCTTGTAGCTTTCATTCTTGCTCTCTTGGAACCCTGAACTGCCAAGCCAAAGTTACAAGCCAAGTCACCTGTCATCAAGCCAGTTAGTTTGCTAGATTTTAAGAGACAGCCAGCCAAATCTGAAAGTAACCTGTACATGCATGAATGAACCCAGTGGAGAAGCAGATAAACTATCCAGGTAATCCCAGACCCCATTTGTCAACTCACAGAATTGTGAGCTCAATAAATGTTGCTTGTTTGAAGCAACAAATGTCTGGGGCAGTTCATTCTGCATCCATAAATAACTAGTACAGTGTTAATATTCACTGGGATTTTACTATGTGTCAGACATTATCAGTTTAGGTAAATAAGATAGGTTATCTTATTACTCTCCTCACTCCAATCTCTGAAATAAAATTATGCTTACCCCCAGTTTATAGAAAAGAAGCACAAAGCATAGCATTCATTTAACTTGCCCAAGGTCACAGAGCTAGTGTCCTGTGGAGCCATGGTTTTCCCTGGTCATTTTGACATCAATAGCTGAAATCATGGGCAATACTTTTCTGCTCTTAAATAAAACACAGCTGGGGTTTTCTTGTGTGTTATAGCTATAATGATGTAGTTGTCTGCAAATATGAATACCTACATATATATTCATTTATATTATTACCTTCCTCCTTTGTAACCACATGTACTCCAATCTAAAATACTGGCAAATTTAATGCAACATTCTTGTCTAGAAGTTGACCACATTGCTACCAGAGTTCCTGTTCTTGAATTCCTTGTTACATGTATGCTTGAAAGAGTATGTTTGCTACTGCTGCCAGAGCTCTAAAGTCAACTTGCTCGTCACTATCTCCTCCAGTTGAGGAAGGGAGATTTATTCCTCATTTTTCAAGTTGTATCAAGGTATAGTTGAACAGTAATAGCGATGGCTGACTGATCACTTAATGCTTTTAAATGATATCATTTGAACTACATATTAGTTAAGGATGAATTATTCTTTTGAGGTCTGGCCTCAGATAATTTTTTTTCTATGTGAATATATCTTTTAAATAATAGCAATGTATTTACCAATCATCTGTAGAAATTTTTCTAAATGTTAAGGACTTACTATGCATGTGTGTCTATTCATACATGTATTTATACATTATATGCACATATGTCTTTATTTTAATCCTCTGCTACTAATGAAATAATGATAGAAAAACAAGTACTATAAATTTAATAGGTTTATAAAATAAAGAACATTTTTCATAATTAAACTGGTAATATTTTTCTTAACATAGTTTCAGAGAAAGGAGATTTTTCTTACAAAAAAGAACAGAAAAATCACACTGATAATCATCAAAAGGAACGTCGCATTTTTTGTTGCTAAACAATAAGCAGATTTTATAATTTATTTGATTTTCTTATTAAGCTATTATGTAGCACTGTATGCTTTAAAACCATTTAAATAGGCAAAGGTATATGAATGTGCTGAAAATAGGTTAAAATATAATTTTTAAAAATCATAATCAGAGATAATGAGCTTGAAAGACAAAAAATACTTTGGTCAGGATAAGGATAATTTAACTGACCACACGGTTTTACCAAAGGGAGATTTAGTTATTGCTTTATTCAGAATTATCTACATTGACTAATTAAGTGTATGGTATTGCACTGAATCTGTTGTGCAATTTGCATAACTTTTCTTTATGCTTCATTTGCATTATACTGAAATCCATAAAGCACATTTGCATATTTGACCAATAATTA
The DNA here is from genome assembly GCA_002007465.1 of Ailurus styani. Classification (NCBI taxonomy): domain Eukaryota; kingdom Metazoa; phylum Chordata; class Mammalia; order Carnivora; family Ailuridae; genus Ailurus; species Ailurus styani. The sequence goes on from LNAC01000710.1 coordinate 787,706, forward strand.
CCCTTTGACTATAGCAAATACATTGTTGTAAAACCAAATCAATGCAAAAGAAAAACATTGGATGATACAAATCTAAGGATTTGAAACAGCTTAAAATGAAATTCAGAAGTTGTAATTTTGCCAAAGACTTTTGGTGAAATAATTAAATTTGTCTTTATCTGAACTGACTGTACAGTCTTCTAGACAAAGTGAAATTTGCCAGATAATTTATAACATATTATGACATCACCAGCTCTTGTGTTAGAGATTGGCATTTGGGAAGACATCTGGTGGCACAATACCTCAGATCTAAATGAGATTAAGACTGCTTCCAAATTTTCTTAAAAGAATTTATAGGGGGTCTCTAAACGTTCACACTGCAATGAGCCAATGGGAGTCCTTTTAAGAACAACATTCTGATTACCTTTCTATTCCCTCTCCCGCACACATACACACATAGCCAAAGGAATGAGGCCAAGCCATCTTTCTACTGAAATGGAAAACATATTTGGACTTGGGAAATAACAAAATTTAAAACTTGCGCAAAAGTGGAAGTCTTTATTTCCAATTTTTACCTGGTGCACCATAACTATATACTGATTAAAGATGGGGAATTGCAGCAGATGACTTCTTTTTTTTTTTTAAGATTTTATTTATTTATTTGACAGAGAGAGAGAGATCACAAGTANCAGCAGATGACTTCTTTTTTTTTTAAGATTTTATTTATTTATTTGACAGAGAGAGAGAGATCACAAGTAGGCAGAGAGGCAGGCAGAGAGAGTGGAGGAAGCAGGCTCCCTGCTGAGCAGAGAGTCTGATGTGGGGATTGATCCCAGCACCCTGAGATCATGACCTGTGCCGAAAGCAGAGGATTAACCCACTGAGCCACCCAGGTGCCCCACAGCAGATGACTTCTAATGAAGGCCTCTTGTCCTTTAGGGCCTCTCTCCAAATGGACTCTCATCATTTATTCATCTACACTGAACTTTACAGCACACTATTGACTGATAAACTACAGAACTGATTCCAAAAAAGAACCACCCAAAAAAGCCTTTCCCGATTTCCTGCATATAATGCCAAGATAGCATGTCCTAATTTTCAGATAATTTTCGTGCTGCAATAGTAACTGGAACAGAAAATGTTTTGCTGTATTTAAAAAATATTTCAGTTTGGCTCCATTCCAATGAAAATCATAGACATTGTGAGCTCTTCAATATATAATATACCACCCACATGTTAACGGATAATAACTCTGGTTATAAACACCTCATTATAAATAATGCTGTATTATTATCTCTTTATAACTTAATACTTGAATATAGTAATATTTACTCAGCTTTTTGTAAATTTAGAGTTCCATGGTTTAATATACATTGAGATTCTCTAACACAATCTGTTATATTATATCCGTGCTTTCAGGTCATATTCCTTTAAGGTTCTAAAAAAGCAATTAATAATTACCAAAAAAGGGATGATCAAGCAGAAGTTAGCAACAGAGTAGGAGGACCCTAGGCTAGCCTCATCTCACAAATTCAACTAGATAACTATCAAATCATCTTAAATGACCCAGAAATCAACCTGAAGACTGTAAGGACACATTCTACAACCAAAGGTAGAGAAAAGGCCACACAGAAGGAGGTAGGAAGTGCAGAGAGAAACAGATCTTGGCTACTTAGGTGGGGCAGGAGTCATGGTCATGGAGAAGGGCAAGAGATTGACTAGCACACAGGAGAGCATGTGTAAAAAACTAACCCCCATAGCAACTTGCTTGGAAAGCAAGAGGACTGAATTTTGTGAGTTCTTATAACCAGTGGGGCTTAAAGCCTGGAGTTTTAAGGGTCAGCATGCTTGGCCTGGATAGAACATGGAGGGCATTGGGGCTGCTCTTGGAAAGAACGCAGAGCAAACATTCCATGCACATAGATCATGGAAACAGCAATCTGAAGGGTGCCTAGGGCATGCAGTAGGAAGATTATTTGCTCATCTCACAGTCCCAGAGAGGCAGCATTCACAGAGAGACCTCTCTTGGAACGAAGGAACTTCCAGGCACCATTTCCCTCCCCTTCTGCTCAGCCTAAAAATAGAGACATCTGCAGGAACCAGTGCAGTGCTGACACTCACTACCAAACTTGCTTACACTAAGCCCCACCACCCCTAGTCATGCTTGCCTCAGTCCCAGCAGAGCGGGTCCCCTCCCCAAGAAGACTGGCCCAAACCCCTGCAACACTGTGTTTCCCGACCCAAGAGTTTTGCAGAATCTAGGTTCCAGCAGTGGTGGTGATAGTGGTGGTGACATTTCACAAACTGACCAAAGAATACCTAGTTAAAACTTTCCACTTTCAGACCAGGGATCAAACACTGCCCACAATCAACAAAGAGATCCTCTGTAGACAACTAGCCTTGGATAAAGCATCCAGGACACGACAAGCAGATTGCATGCAGCATACACTGGAGACAATCTCTAAAGCACCACACCCTGGGGAACAGAGGTCACTACTCAATAGGTAAGCACAGGACTTCTTCTTCATAAGGTCATTACCCTTAAGAACAGGATATGTAGCTGACTTTCCTAACACATAAAAACAGACACGGAGATTTAGACAAAATGTGAAGACAGAGAAATTTGTCTCAAATGAAAAAACAGTGTCGTCACACACTGAAATAAAGTTCTCAGATAATGATCTGAGCAGCTATGTAGGATTGCCTCTGAAAGGGACAGCAGCAGCAGCTGAATTCTGCACATAGCTTTTATTTTATTTTTTTATCAGAAAAGTAAGGTCAGATGCATCAAAGCATGGGAAAGGAGTACAAAGGGATGACAACTATCTTGAAGCCATAAAGCAGGCTTGCACCCTCCCCTACGTGCTGGCTCACAGGGAGGCAGTCATGGGATAAGGGAGGAGCGGAATGTTTGTGCTAACAATCGCCAGGTGCAGGAAGGGGACTGAGGGTTACATTCTTTCATAGCTTTAAACATATGCCCTGCCCCCCAGGGGATCACGGGATCATGTTCATACCAGACTTGGGCTATTGACCTTCAATAGCCCAAGAACAGGAATGCTGCTGACATTTCAGCTTCTTTCACAGTCACCCCTGAGGGCTTACAATACATTCTAAGTGTAACTCCACAAACAGGACAAAGTCATGGCTGAAAATCTAACCAAAACACATATGAGTACCATGCCTGATGGTATTGAAAGCAATGATGATAAGGATACTCATTGGAATTGAGAGACTGGAAGACATTGGTGAGACACTTAACACAGAAATAAAAATGACCCAATCAGAGATGAAGAATGCAATAAATGAGATTAGAAACATGCTTATGCAATGAACAGAAGACTGGAAGAATCAGAGGAGCAAATTAATGACCTAGAAGACAGAGTAATGAAAGTAATAAAGCTGAATAAAAGAGAGAAAAAGAATTATGGAAAACATGAATAGACTTAAAATACTCAATGACTCCATCAAACATAATATTTATATTACAGGAGTGTCAGAAGAAGAGAGAGGAAAGGGGGCAGAAAATTTATTTGATGATATAATAGCTGAAAAATTCCCTAATCTGGAGAAGGAAACAGATATCCAGATCCAGGAGGCACAGAGAACTCCCAACAAAATGAAAAAAAGCAAATCCACACCAAGACATGCTGCAATTAAGCTGGCAGAATATAGTAATAAAATAATTAGCACCAACCAAGGCAAAAGTAGACAGTAAGTACAAGAGAAATCTTATAAGGCTGTCAGAGAATTTTTCAGCAGAAACTTTCCAAGCCAGAAGAAAGTAACATGATATAATGAAAAGGGCTGAATGGAAGAAATCTGTAGCTAAGAATATTGTGTCCAGCAAGGCTATCATTCAGAATAGAAGGAGAGGTAAGGAGTTTCCCAAACAACAAACAGAGGAGTTCATGACCACTAAACCAGCTCTGCAAGAAATAGTACAGAAAACTCTCTGAGTGGAAAGGAAAGACTGAAGTGACAGTATGAAGATAGGAAACACAAAAGCAATAAAATGAATATTTCTGGGGGCATTGGGTGGCTCAGTTGGGTAAATGTCCAACTCATGATTTCAGCTCAGGTCATGATCTCATGGGTCGTGGGATTAAGCCCCATGTCAGACTCCATGCTCAGTGGGGAGTCTGCTTGAGGTACTCTCTCTCCCTCTCCCTTTGCCCCTCTCCCCTCTCTCTCTAAAATAAAAAAAATCTTAAAAAAATGAATACTTCTGTAAAAAATGTTTAGGAACTCACAATATAAAAGGATATAAAATAAGATACCACATACATAAAACATGGGGAGGAAAGGAGTAAAGAATGGGTTCAAACTTAAATGTCCATCAACTTAATATAGACTGTTATGTTCAGAAGATGTTATATACAAACCTAATGGTAACCACAAATCAAAACCACGAATAAATATGCAAATAATAAAGAGAAAGTAATCCAAACATATCACCAAAGAAAACCAGCAAATATGAAAGAGAAAGAAAGGATCAGAGAAAATCTTCAGAAACAAGAAAACAAGTAATAAAATAGCAATAAATACATATCTAGCAATAATTATTTTGAATGTAAATGGACTAAATGCTATAATCAAAAGACATAGGGTGACAGAATAGATAAAAAACCAAGACCCATCTATATGCTGCCTACAAGAGACATATGAGACCTAAAGATACCCGCAGATTGAAAGTGAGGGCATGAAGGAATACCTATCATGAAAATGAATGTCAAAAGAAAGCCAGAGTAGCAATACTTATATCAGACAAAATAATCAGCATCTATTATAATGAGAGAGAAAGAAGGACACTATATAAAAATAAAGGGCGCAATCCAACAAGAAGATATAACGATTGTAATATTTATATACTCAACATGGGAACACCCAAATACATAAAACAGTTAATAATAAATATAAAGGAACTGATTTATAATAATACAATAATAGTAGGGGATTTTAACACCCTACTTACATCCATGGACAGATCATCTAAACAAATAAATCAACAAGGAAACAAAGGTTTTGAGTAACACAATGGGCCAGATGGGTTTAATAGATATATTCAGAAGGTACCATCCCAAAAGAGTAGAATACACATTCTTTTCAAGAGCACATGGAACATTCTACAGTGTAGATGATATATTAAGCCACAAAACAAGCCTCAACAAATTTAAGGAGTTTAAAGTCTTTATTGACCACAACACTGTGAAATTGGAAGTCAACCATAGGAAAAAAATCTGGACAACCCACAAATACATAAATAATTAACGGGTCAACCAGGAAATAAAAGAAGAAATAAAAAAAGTACATGGAAGCAAATGAATATGAAACACAATGGTCCAAAACCATTGGGGTGCAGCAAAAGCAGTTCTAAGAGGGAAGTTTATAGCAATACAGACCTGCCTTAAGAAGCAAGAAAAATCCCAGGGCACCCGGATGGCTCAGTGGGTTAAAGCCTCTGCTTCCGGCTCAGGTCATGATCTCAGGGTCCTGGGATCAAACCCCGCATCGGGCTCCCTGCTCAATAGGGAGCCTGCTTCCTCCTTTCTCTCTGCCTGCCTTTCTGCCTACTTGTGATCTCTCTCTCTATCTGTGAAATAAGTAAATAAAAATTATTAAAAAAAAGAAGAAAAATCCCAAATAAACAATGTAAACTTGTACCTATAGGAACTAGAGAAAGAACAACAAGCAAAACCTAAAACCAACACAGAGAAGCAAATAATAAAGATGAGAGAAGAAGTAAATAATATAGAAACTAAAAAAACAACTCCCTGTAAAAAGAAAAAAAGCAAAAAAAGAAAAAAAAACCTCTAAAAAAACTAATAAGACAGATCAATGAAACCAGGAACTGGTTCTTTGAAAAAAATCAGTACAATTGCTAAACCACTAGCCAGACTTATTGAGATAAAAAAGAGAAAGAACTCAAATAAATGAAAGCACAAATGAGAGGAGAAATAACCAACACTATAGAAATACAATCATAAAAGAATATTATAAAAAATTATATGCCAACAAATTGGACAACCCAGAAGAAATGGATAAATTCTTAGAAACATATAAACTACCAAAACTGAATGGGAAGAAATAGAAAATTTGAACAGATTAATAGCCAGTAAGAAATTGAATAAGTAATCAAAAAACTCCCAACAAACAAAAATCCTGGGTCAAATGGCTTCATAGGTTAATCTACAAGACATTTAAAGAGTTAATACCTACTCTTCTCAAAGTATTCTAAAAAACAGAAAAGGAAGGAAAACTTTCAAATACATTCTATGAGGTCAGCATTCCCTGATGCCAAAACCAGATAAAGACACCACCAAAAAAAAAAAAAAGAATTGCCTGAGAATTACAGTATCTCTGATATAAATGGATGCAAAAGTCCTGAACAAAATACTAACAAACTGAATCCAACAATAAATTTAAAAAGTCCACCAGGAGAACCTGGGTGACTCAGTTGGTATGGTGTCTGACTCTTGGTTTTGGCTCAGCTAATGATCTGAGAGTTTTAAGATTTAGCCCCACATCAGGTTCTGTGCTAGGCATGAAGACTGCTTAAGATTCTCTCTTTCCCTGTCCTAGTACCCCTCCCTCCACAACTCACGTGCTATTGCTCTTTCTCTTAAGAAAAAAAAAAAAGAGCCATTCACCATGATCAAGTGGGACTTATTCCTAGATTACAAATGTGTGGTTCAACATTTGCAAATCAGTCAATGTGATACATCACGTCAGTAAGAGAGAAGTTAAGAACGATATCATTTCAGTAGATGCAGAAAAAGCTGATGACAAAGTGCAGCAACATTCATGATAAAAACCTCAACAAAGTTGGTTTAGAGGGAACATAACTCAACGTAATATAGGTCAATATGAAAAGCCTACAGCTAACATCATCCTCTTTGGGAAAAACTGAAAGCTTTTCTCTGAAGCTCAGGAATAGCAAAGGATGTCCACTCTCACCATTTCTATTAGACATAGTACTAGAGGTCATAGGCACAGCAACCAGACAAGAAAAAGAAATAAAAGGTAACCAAATTGGTAAGGAAGAATTAAAATTTTCACTATTTGTAAATGACAAGGTATTTTATATAGAAAACTGGCAAGGGAAGTGGCAAGATGGTGGAGGAGTAGGAGACCGATTATCATCAGGTCCCAGAAATGCACCCAGATAGCTATAAACTATTCTGGACACCTATAAATTCTACATGAGATCAAAGAGAGGAAGAGCAGCAATTCTAGAAACAGAAAATCGACCACTTTCTGGAAGGTAGGCCACACAGAGAAGTGAATCTGAAGCGACAGGAAGATAGACCCCGGGGGAAGGGGCTGGCTCCCGGCAAGTGAGAGAGCAGTGGAGCACAGACTCGGGACTGTTAGAAGTCGGCTCCACTGAGGGTTGTCACCCCAGAGGCCGAGCAGGGGGTGAAATCCTCACGGGGACAGTGTGGTCTCAGGACCCGCGGGGACACAAAAAGACCAGGGGTGTCTGAGCATCACAGAGCTCCCAAGTATCGGAGAGAAGCCAACAGGAGAGAGGGAGCCAAACTGAGAAGGTGTCTCTCAGCTTGGGGTTACCTTGGCCTGTGATCCAAAGCACACTCGGGCCACTGTTCTGTGAACGGGGACCCCACGGGTGGCAAACACAGAGAGACCCCTCCTTCCTCCTCTGGGAGGAGCGGCTGCAGGAATCTGCTGGGTTTGGAGATTCTAAATGGGGCCACAAGCCAGAGATAGAGATGCTTGGTCACAGGGAGGTGAGGTTGGAGAGCGGCTGGAGACCAGGGACATGGGAGGGACGGACTGCTTTTCCATGAAGTGCACTGAGGACTGAGGCCCCGAGCTCTCGGCTCCTCTGGGTCGGAGACTGCGAGGCCGCCATTTTCATTCCCGTCATCCAAAGCTGTACAGAAAGCATTGAGGGAACAAAAGCTCACAAGNCCAAGAGAGAACCAGAGTTGATTATTTAGCCTGGCCCCTGGTGAGGGCAGTGCAATTCCACCTTGGGCAAAGACAATTGAGAATCACAGCAACAGGCCCTTCCCCAGAAGATCAACAAGAACATCCAGCCAAGGCCAAGTTCACCAATCACTGAGAATTGTGGAACTCCAGAGCTAGGGGAAAGCAACACATAGAATTCATGCATTTTCCCCATGATCCTTTAGTCATTCAAAGTTAAATTCTTTAAATTTTATTTTTTTCTTACTCTTTTCTTTTAAATTTTTTCCACTTTCCTATTGTAACATTTTTTAAATATTATATCTTATCAACACTTAATCTTTTTAAATTTTCATTGTTATAGTCATATTTTATCCCTTCATTGTATTTAACCTTATTTTTTTGTATACATATAGGGTCTGTTCAATTCACCAGTCTGATACATAGAGATTGAGATAGAGATAGATACAGATATAGANCATGATCCTTTAGTCATTCAAAGTTAAATTCTTTAAATTTTATTATTTTTCTTACTTTTTTCTTTTAAAATTTTTCCACTTTCCTATTTTAACATTTTTAAAATATTATATCTTACCAACACTTAATCTTTTTAAATTTTCATTGTTATAGTCATATTTTATCCCTTCATTGTATTTAACCTTATTTTTTTGTATACATATAGGGTCTGTTCAATTCACCAGTCTGATACATAGAGATAGAGATAGAGATAGAGATAGAGATAGAGATAGATACAGATATAGAGATAGAGTCAGAGACAGAGATAGATATAGAAACAGAAAGAGATTATATAGATATAGATATAAATATAGATACAGGGTTTTGTTTTATTTTGTTTTTTGTTTGTTTGTTTTTGGGTTTTGCTTTTGTTTTTGTTTTCCCTCTTCTCCCCCCAGTTTTGGTTCTCTTCTGATTACATTAGTATATATTTTTCTGGGGTCATTGCTACCCTTTAATATTTTGTTCTGTCATCCATTTATTCCTATCTGCATAAAATGACATGGCAGAAAAAGAACACATGCACACACACACAAAAAAACAAGAGGCAGTAACGATGACCAGGGACCTAATCAATGCGGACATTAGTAATATGACAGAACTAGAGTTCAGAATGACAATTATTAAGGTGCTGGCTGGGNTTACATTAGTATATATTTTTCTGGGGTCATTGCTACCCTTTAATATTTTGTTCTGTCATCCATTTATTCCTATCTGTATAAAATGACATGGCAGAAAAAGAACACACGCACACACACACACAAAAACAAGAGGCAGTAACGATGACCAGGGACCTAATCAATGCGGACATTAGTAATATGACAGAACTAGAGTTCAGAATGACAATTATTANGAGAATAAAGAATCAGAGGAAAAGAGAGACAAATACTGGACCACGAGGGGAGAATTTGATAGATAAGCGATACCATAAAACAAAACAATATTAGAATAATTGGGATCCCAGAAGAAGAAGGGGGGGCAGAAGGTATATTGGAGCAAATTACAGTAGAGAATTTCCATAATTTGGTGAAGGGAACAAGCATCAAAATCCAGGAGGCACAGAGAACCCCCCTCAAAATCAATAAAAATAGGTCCACACCCCATCATCTAANTACTGGACCACGAGGGGAGAATTTGATAGATAAGTGATACCATAAAACAAAACAATATTAGAATAATTGGGATCCCAGAAGAAGAAGGGGGGCAGAAGGTATATTGGAGCAAATT
>LNAC01000711.1:0-266363 GCA_002007465.1 Ailurus styani
TCACAGACCTGTACCCCTTGGGCAAATAATAAAAATAAAATTAAAAAAAAAAAAGAAGTCTTTGAAGAGAATGGCATCACCAAAACCGTGGTGTAGAAGACTCCATCCTCTCTCCAGCAAAGAAAAAAAATTAGACAGCTTTCCATGCATAAAAACAGCTCTGGGATAGCTCTAGTTCATTGATTAGGTGATGGCCATTAAGGAGGGCACATAATCCAATGAGTACTAGGTGTTATATGCAACTCATGAATCATTAAACACTACATAAAAAATTAATGACATACTATATGTTGGCTGATTGAATGTAAACAAACAAGCAAAAAAGAAACTTTACCAAGAGAGTGGAGCAAAAAACCTGAGAATAACTGCAAAAGAAGAAAGGAAGACAGCTTCGGTTTGTCTGTATCACCCTACCATCCAAGCCAGCATTACTCAGTCCTAAGAGGGAACCTCCCAGCTAGAAAGAATTCCCCTCACCAGGAAAGAAAGAATAGGTTAAGCACATTTGGGGTACTGCACAAAGGTCCCACTTTGGTTTCATTCCACCTAGACTGGCAATGCTGAGACCTATAGAGGTAGCTAGGAACAAGGAAGTGAGGGAGGTGTTACTTAGAGCACTACACAGCAAGAGCAATTACGGTTCACAGTGACCTGCTCTGTAGACAAATCCAGCAGACTTTGCCACTGAAGAAACCAGCATAACCAATGTGGACTCCCTTAAAGATTTCACCAGCTTTGACCCCATAGATTCACTGATGCCAGACACCTGAGAACCTCCTGACTTGTTCCTGGTACCTCCTCCACCACAGTTGGAGCCATCTTAGGCCTCTGTGACTGGACGAATACAAGATGCCAGCTTAGATTCCTGTGGTTGATACTCACTGCTTGGGCATATGTGAGGCTAGCCCCTCCAGCTCTGCATGGCATCTGCTGGCCTGATGCCTGTCACTGGTCTCCACTGCTTTAAATATGCCTGGAGGGAGACTGAATAGCTATGGAAGGGCATGCCAACAGCCACGACTCCCACAGCTGCTTGTGGGCTGGATTAGGCCCTGTCTTATGTCACTGGATTACATGACTGTGCTCACCAGCAGCTAGACATTTTAGCTCTGTACCTGCATGTTTCTGGTCTAACCACTGTCATCAGCCTCTGTGGCAGTGCACACATTCAACAGGAGATTGTGGGGCCACAGGAGCACACACCAACAGCCAGAGTGCATGCAGCTGCTAGTGAGAGTTGGTTCTAGTCCTTGCTATTTGTCTTGGCCTCTACCACTACATGTGTGTCTGAAACTGGCCCCTGTCAGTTCACAGGTATCTGCATCTGGTCCCTATAGCCAAGTCTATGTACATCACTGGCTTCAGCTATTACTGTTTCTTGCCTTTGTCCCTAGGTGTTGGATCTGGAGGCACCACTGATGACCCCAATAGTGCTTACAGTTTCTGTGGACTTTCAGTGCTTTTCAAGGACCATGTGGCTGTCGATGTTGTGGACCCATGGCCTGAGCCAAAAAGACCTCATATCCCCCAGACCCAGTGTCACCACACACTTCCATACTTGGCACCCTGTACTACCAGACCTGGGGTTACAGCATGCTTATGTGCCCCCAACCTTCAGGTGAAAGTCTTCTCTTCTAGAGCCAGTCCATAAAATCTGGAAGAGGTCATTACTTCTTCAAATGTGCAGATAACTCTACAAGGCTACAGGAATCACAAAGAATTAGGGAAACATGACCCTGCCAAACAAATATAGTAAACCTTCAGTGACAAGCCCCAAAGAAATGCAGATGCAGGAATTCCTCAACAAAGAATTCAAAAGAACTGTTCTAAAGATGCTCAGAGAGCTATAAGAGAACACAGATAAACAATGTAATGATATTAGGAAAGCAATGTAAGAATAAACCTAGCAGTTCAACAACAACAACAAAAGCACTGAAGAGAAATTTTGGAGCTGAAGAATACAATAAATGACTGAAGGGTTCAAAAGGAAGCTTCAATGTCAGACTTGAAGCAGAACAAATAATCAGTGAGATAGATGTGTCAATTGAAACTATCCAATCAGGTGAGCAAATTAAAAAGAACAAAAAGGAATGAAGTCTACAAGACTTATGGGACACCATCAAGAGAAACAATGTATGTATCACTAGAGTCCCAAAAGGAGAAGAGAGGGAGAAAATTTATTTACAGAAGTAATGGCTAAGAATGTCCCAAAATTGGGAGAGACTTCCAGTTCATGAAGTTAGTAGGTCATCCCAAAATTTCAATGAAAATTATCTTTTCCATGACACATTATAGTGAAACAATCTAAACTCAAAGACAAGAGAGAATTTTGAAAGCAGCCAGAGACAAAAAATTTCTCTCATGTAAGAGAACCACATAAAACTATCAGGAGATTTCTCAGCAGACACTTTGTGGTCCAGGAGAGAATGGGATAATATATTTGAAGTGTTGAAAAAAAGAAACTGGCATCCAAGAATACTTTATCCAGATTAAAAAAAAATTCTTTGACAGGTTAAAAAGTTGGTAACTCTATCTGGATCATCTTTCTTTTTTTGAATTTTGCTGGCTTTTAAAATCCAAAGACCAAAAACAACAACAACAACAACAAAATCCAAAGACCTAGGATTCTTCATCCTAATCCAAGACCCAACAATCCAGAACCCCAGCTATAGGACAGGTTACTGTGATTGTACTGCAGACTGAGACACATCATTTTTTTTAAAGAGAGAGACAGTGAGTGCAAGAGCAGGATAGAGGGGTTGGGAGGAGGAGCAGAGGGAGCAGGAGAGAATCTTAAGCACACTCCACACCTAGCTCAGAGAGCAATGTGGGGCTTGATCTAATGACACTGAGATCATGACCTGAGCCCAAATCAGCTGCTTAATGGGTTGAAACACCCAGGTTATCCCTAAGTCATTCTCTTGATATTCTGGAGTCCCTTTCCTCCCTGATCTGTCACCCACACCTGCTCTCACAATCTCTCTCCTCTATTTGTTCCTATCTGCATTTAAATATGGCAAATTTTAACCATTCATACAGTTTCTCTCCTGTTGTTGATCTTTCTCAGCCTTGTTATATTCTTCTCTCATTTTCAGTTACAAATTTCCCAAACCCATTTCAAGCTTGTGCTGGCCTCCTACTATTAAAACCACTGTCATCAAAGTCACCAATGGGTATTGTCTGTTTTCATCTTATGTTTTCATCTTATTTGACCTTGAAGACCATTTGCCTCGGGGAACTACTCTTTGGTATTTGAACTGATTTCTTCCTTTGATTTCTACAGTTCTGTTCTTTCTTGGATTTTCTCTCACATCTGTCCTGCTTCTTTTTAGGTTTCTGAATACATGTGAAATAAAGTCATACACTGCTGTTTCTTCTTCCCTTTGCATATATCATACCCTCCCTCAACTTAAAAATCAAATGCCTTTTCCAAAGAAAAATCTGGTTAGTCTGATTAAGCAAAATAATCGGTACACCTTCCTTTTATACTTTCCATTAAGTTCTTACATTTAGAGCCTATTTACATTCAACGTGAAAAGCTGTCAATTTCAGCGAAGGTTAAAAGTGACTCTAGATAATTTAAATATCTATGTAGTCATAGTGGCAATGTTCATGGAAGATGTGCTGTCAGCACCAGAGAGTGCTCTGGGGGTTATCTATGATCTTGTTAGAATGCCTTGATCTAGAAGAACCCTTTGAGAGAGAGTCAAATCCTCTTATGGTTGGTTCAAATGAAGAGACTAAAGTTCACATAATTTAGGAGTTTGTTAATGAATTGGACCATGAATTGATCAAGATTAAATTTCCTCTATCTGGAAGAGAGTGGCCTTAAAATAGAAATGAAATTTAATTACAGAAAAATTTTAAAAATGACATTTCTTTCTTTCTTGAGCTTATAGGCAGAGATTTTTACCTACCACACATATGTACTTAGACATACCCTACCCTTCCACACCCTGCTGACACAAGGCTATTTTCACCTTTAAGTGAAAATACATTAAGCATAGAGAGAACGTGTGGCATTTAGCATGGTTCATAAAACTGCCAGGAAATTTCTTGAGATTAGGGATGAGGTCCATATGACTACTCTGGGTCATCAGTCCTCAGTGAACTCCTCCTTTGAGTTCTTGGGTATTATAAGTTCAGAAGGAGTTATTAGGGAGCCAATACCAACAGCTGTGGTCAGTTAATGGGGTAAGAATTTAACAGAAGAATTAGAAAATGATGATTATGTAACTAAATAACTTTCAGATTTGAATTTTGGTCACATTTATTTCAGTTAAAAACCTGTAAATTCTCCATTTCTACATAATGTGAGAAAAAGTGAGCCAAAATTGGTGGGAAAAAAGAACAAGAAACAAAACAAATGTTGGGCTATGAATTTGTATGAGATACTTGGAAATTAAAAGTATGAAACACTTTGTTTTAGATGAACGGCATTTCTTCTTTAAGACCAGAAGTAGGAAAATACTTAAATACTGCAAATTAGATTAGTGCTGAGGATTGGAGATCTTTGAAAACATCCTTAAGAGATAAATATATATCCAATTTCCTCTTTTTTTTAAAGGCTTTTATTTCTCATTCTTATCAGAAATCATTTCTCTTATCAGAAAGCTATTTCTAGGAAAGGAATATTAAATTTATTAGTTTGATTCTAGGGTCCCAGGATTTTCCAGAGAACTGAGACACTTTAGTAAATTTCTTTTTGTGCCAAATTTTCCTTTTGTGTATTTTTGGGGTGTCAAGTTTAATGTCTTAGTCAATAAGCAAGTCTTTTGGGGCTCTACATTAAGCTTCAGTGAATCATAGAATCACAGGGTTGGAAGGGCATCCAAAAGTAATGTAATCCTATCCTCTGCTTTCAGGCAAGATATCAGAATCATGCTTCATCTTGATTCTAAAATCTGAAAAAAAGGAAATAGAATAATCTAGAATATATGAACTAAATACTATAAGGTGAATTGTTGAGATGGATGCACCTCTTATAACCTTCTTCACTGAATCCAGATCAGTAAGTAAAAATAGGCGAGGTTGTTTGCTTTCTTTCTTTTGCGAATTACAGAAGTCTATTCAAAACTAACAGCTTGGACTACTGGGTATTTACCCTAAAGATACAAATGTAGTGATACACAGGGGCACGTGCACCCAAATGTTTATAGCAGCAATGTCCATAATAGCCAAACTATGGAAAGAACCTAGATGTCCATCCACAGATGAATGGATAAAGAAGTTGTGGTATATATATACAATGGAATACTATGCAGCCATCAAAAGAAACGAAATCTTGCTGTTTGCAACAACATGGATGGAACTAGAGGGTATTATGCTAAGAGAAGTAAGTCAATCAGAGAAAGCCAGTTATCATGTGATCTCTCTGATATGAGGAACTTGAGAGGCAGGGTAGGGGGGTTATGGGGGAAGGGAGGGAAAAAATGAAACAAGATGGGATTGGGAAGGAGACAAACCATAAGAGACACTTAATCTCATGAAACAAACTAAGGGTTACTGGGGGTGGGGAGAAGGGATAGGGTGGCTGGGTTATGGACATTGAGGAGGGTTTGTGTTATGATGAGTGCTGTGAAATATGTAAGCCTGATGATTCACAGACCTGTACCCCTGGGGAAAATAATTAAAAAAAATAAATTAAAAAAACCCCAAACTAACAGATTGGGCATTTTTTAGCAGTTCATTTTACAACATCCTATTGTTTATGATGGCCAGAGGTGGTGCAAGCATCCTAAGGAATTACGGTATCACTGCTGTGGTTGAATAGTCCACATTCTTATTTATGTACAACTAAATTTTGTTTAGGTCATTTCTAGTTTCCTTTGGGTCCTGATCCTACACCCATATGTTAATTTATATACCACTTAAACAGACTAATAAAATTTTCTTATCATTCAGGCCAATAAAAATTTTTTTTAAAATTTTTGCTTTCTCTAAATTGATTGAAAAAATGTAGCTAGGAAAATATACCATTTAATACAACCCCTGGAAATTGAACATCAGAAAATTAGATCAAAATACTTTATTGTCACTACAGATTGTAGTTTGAGAAGACATCAAATCAGATACTACTCTGAATCAAAGGGTCTTGCACAATGATTCTCAATATGGCATCTCAGTATGAATGCCACATTCACTCTTATGAAGTGAAGGCAGAGGTATCAGGAAAGATTTTTTTAAAGGATTTTCAGCCATTTGCCCTTTAAAGGAAAGATGCCAGTCTTGAAATTCAAGAAAATTTCACATTTCAGATAAATCTGTCCAGCAAAATGGCAAACATCCCCCTGACTCAGATGATTGAAATAAGCCTCCTGCCCTTCTCACCCTGGACAGCTCAATTACTATTGCAAGACTGTGATTCAAGCTGTGGATTAAGAAAGATTGCAACACCAATGTCCTGGAGACTTTCAAGAAAGTAATTTCTTTTTCCTTTATACTTTAACATGTAAATAGCATGGAAAAAGCCCTCATCGGAATTTCCTTGGGTAACATGATCAGCAAAAAATAATAAAGCAATGGAAAAAAATCCATTTTTCTCTCTATTGTGATGCACTTTTTGGATTCTCAAAGTGTCCAGGGATCTGGAGTTTGTGATGTAGAAATGCTGAACTGTCTGTGATGGGCGTTGGAGACCAGGCCAGAGAGCAAGAAATATCTATTTGTTCAGACCACAAAGCATCCTTTGAGAGAAAAGATAATAAGAGAAATCTCCTCTTAGAAACAATATGGCAGTTTAGTAATATAAAACCTCCTGAAATTGACATTAAAGCACCTGCTTTAAATGTCAAAGTAAAATCCTGCAGTTTTCAAGTTACAATTTTGAAAAAGCTTTATATTTTCTCTTTTGGTTAAAAAATGAAGATAAAAATTAGTGTTTATTGAGCAATTCTTAGATGCCAGACTCACATAAATAAAATGTGGGATATTCATATGATGGAACATTATTTAGTCATAAAGTGGAAGGAAGTACTGACACATACTACAGCATGAATGATCCTTGAAAGCATTATGCTAAATGAAAGGTCAAACACAAAAAAACATGATTCCATTCATATGAAATGTCAAGAATAGGTAAATCCATAGAGAGAGAAAGTAGATTCGTGAGAGTAAGTGGGCAGGGGGAATAGTGAGTGACTATTAATGAGTGCTGGGATTTTATTTTGGGAATAATAGAAATGTAGAATTAGTGATAATGATAACACAAACTTATGAACATACTGAGAACTACTGAATTACACACTTAAAAAATGCAGTTTCTACATGGACCTACTTTCACCTTCCCAAATAAGAGATTTGCTGGGATGGGAAAAAATGGAACAGAGAGGAATTATTCCTTCAAGAATTTAATTATCCCTTTTGGTAATTGAGGTATAAATTAATAACTAGAATAGAAGGTAGAATGAGGTAATAATTCTGGAGGTGAACATAACAAAATTTTACAAAGCCCTTTTTGCCTGTCTCTTCCAAACTCAATCTGTAATTCAGTTAACAATTTTGTTCCAGGTGTCAGCATGTCTTTCTCATTAACAAAGCTAAGAAAGTTTTCTTGAGGTTGGCATAAAGTTCACAATGATAGAAGGTGAGAAATGGATACACGGTGTTCATTGTTTTATTGTTTCGACTTTTATGTTTTGGTGAAAATTTCTGTACTAGTAAATGAAAGAAATTTCCTGTTTGGGGAAAGCATTGTTTTCCACAAAAGTTGGAAGGTTACTATTCTTTCTTGCATTTTTGTAATGAATTACATTACAAAAAAAGAATTAATACCAGTGAAATGCATGGATCTTAAATATATAGAGTTCAATGAGTTTTGAAAAATGTAAATACTGCCCTGAGATATAAAGCCATTCTCTCACTATAGAAAGTTTCCAGTCATTACTTCTCATAAGCAACAACTGTTTTGATTTCTGTCACTGTGATTTGTTTTGCCAGTAAGTACAGGCAAATAATATATATACTCATTGGCCATTTGAGTATCACATTGAATAGCCTTGACATTTCTGTAAAAAAATCAAGTGCATATATATGTGGGTCTATTTCTGGACTATATTCTATTTCATTGTTCTATTTGCCTATATTTATGAACCTAATACCTTGCCTTGATTACTATAGCTTTTCAGTAACTCTTGAATTCAAACTTGAATCAACTTTGTTCTTTTCATAATTATTTTGCCATATTATGTGTTTATATATAATTCTAATTGTCAACTTATATGAAAACATTTGTTAGTATTGTGGTAAGTGTGGTGTTGAATCGATAGAACAGTTTGGAAGGAATTGTCTTTTAACTCTACTGGATCTTTAAATTCATAAACATGATTTGTTTCTTCATTTATTTAGGTCTTAGATTTTTCTCAAAAATGTCTTATAGTTTTTAGTGCAGAGGATTTACATGTTTTTTGTTAAATTTATTCCTATATATTTTGTTTTTTAATGTTGATATAAATGGGATTATTTAAAAACTTTATTTTTCAATTTTTGCAAATAGAAATACAAGTGATTTTTTATATTGCTTTTGTATCATGCTACTTCTCTAGGTTCATTTATTTTAACCTAGTTATTTTGTAGACTCCTTTGGATTTTCTATGTACAGGATATTGGGATCTGTGAATAAAGGCAGCTTTTTTTGTCCTTTGAATTGAGAGGACTTTTTCTTGTTTTATTGCTCTTGTTAAGCTTCAATTAAAATGATGAATAGAAATAGTAAGAATGGAAATCTTTGTCTTCTCAATTTCAGGGCAAAAGTGTTCAATATCTCAGCTTTCAGTATGATGTTGGCTATAGTTTTTTTTTTTAAATAAGCCTGAGAAAATTCCCTAAATTCCTAGTTTGCTGACAGTTTATTTTTAAAATTATGAATGTGTGTTAAATACTTTTCCTGTACCTATTAAGATGAATATGTGATTTTATGCTTTTTTCTTTCAATATGATGACGTACAATTTTAGAATTTTCCACTTTTTGAATTTTGACATGAAAAATTATACATTTTTTTCAAGATTTTATTTATTTATTTGAGAGGGAATGAGAGCTAGAGAGAGAGAGAACACACAAAGAGGAGAGGGAGAGGGATAAGCAGGCTCCTCACTGAGCAGGGAGCCCAATGTGGGACTTGATCCCAGGCTCCTTGGGATCATGACCTGAGCCAAGGGCAGATTCTTAACTGACTGAGCCACCCAAGCATCCCTACATTTAAAAAAAATCCTGTTTTAGCTGCATCTCCCAAAAATGACATGTTGTATTTTCATTATTCAGTTTGACATATTTTTTTTAAAGATTTTATTTATTTGTTTGACACAGAAGTAGGCAGAGAGGCAGGCAGAGAGAGAGGAGGAAGCAGGCTCCCCGCTGAGCAGGGAGCCCGATATGGGCCTCGATCCCAGGACCCTGAGATCATGACCTGAGCTGAAGGCAGAGGCTTTAACCCACTGAGCCACCCAGGCGGCCCTGTTTGACATATTTTTGATTCAGTGCTTATTTACATGTGTGTTGTTCAATTTCCAAGTACTTGCTTTTTAAATTGAAATATAATTAATATATGGTGTTATATTACTTTCAAGTGTACAACACGATTCAAAAATTCTATGCATTTCTCAGTGTTCATCAAGGTAAGAGTACTCTTAATCCCCTTTTGTTTTTAAAATATATTTGTTATTGATTTTTAATTTAATTGTCAGAGAATATACTCCATAAAATTTCAGTCTCTTAACATTTACTAATACTTATTTCATGGCCCAAGATATAGTCTGTCTTTTTGAACATCCAATAAGTACTTAAAAAGAATGTATGCATTTTGCAGGTGTAGTTTCAATGTTCTATAAATGTTAATTAGATCAAGGTCATTTATAGTATAATTCAAATAGTTTGTATTTCTTATTTTTCTAGCATTTTATAATTGCCAGGTATATTTTTTCCATCCTTTTACTTTCAACCTTACTGTTTGTTTGTTTGTTTTTAATCTAGAAAGCATATCTCTTTTAGGCATCACAGTTATAATTTGCCTTTTTGTGTGTGTGTGTGTGTGATCTGATCTGGCAATTTGTCTTTTAATTGGAGGCTTTTTATCTATTTTTAATGTAATTATGGATATATTTGGATTTAAGTCTACTATTTCTATGTGTTTGAGTCATCTATGTTTTTGTTTCTCTTTTCATCTTTTTCTCCTTTTGTGTATTATCTTTTAACATTCCAATTTAATTATTATATTTCTTTTAACGATATCTATTTGTATTACTATTTGTCACTTTCTTTAGAGATTACCAATGCCTGGTTAACTTGTCAAGGATTGGAGTTAATATTTATCAGTCTATGTAAAATGTAAGACATTTTTAATAGTATAATTCTATCTATACTTATCTATTTAGTTATATGTTTCATATATACATATGTCACACAACAAATCAATATCATATACATTGACATAAACCAACCACTTTTTAAAGAAATTAAGATAATAAAAAAAGAGTTTATAAAATTTAGGTACACATTTACCGTTTTGACTCTATTCATTTCTTCCTATAGATTTGAGTTTCCATCTGTTGCTATTTCCCTTTAAGTTGAAAAACTTCCTTTTGCCTTTAATACAGGTCAAGTGGTGATAGAGTCTTCATTTTTTGCCTGTCTTATCCATTATATCATTGACTTTTTTTGAAGAATATTTTCACAAAATATAGAATTCTAGATTGACTATTCTCTTCTTGCAGGACTTTAAAAATGCTGTTCCATTTTTCTCTGGCTTCCATTGTTTCTGATGAAAAGACATTTCATTCTTAATACTGTGATCCTCTGTGTGTCATTTTCCTTCTGGCCCTTTTAAGACTTTTTGCTTTTAGCGTCTGACTCTAATGGGCCTTGGTATTCTGTTCCCTTTATTTATCCTGCTTGAGGTTCACTCCATTTTTTGGTAGTGTAAGTTAATATTTTACACTAAATTTGTGAATATTTGCCATCAAACATTGTTTTCTTCCCAAACTTTTCTCTCAACTTTTGGAGTTTCAATTACACCATATGTTGGACAACTTGATATTTTCCTAAAGGTTATTGAATATTCATTTAATTTCATTGTATTTACTCTTTGTTTCTAAGACTGGGTACTTCTTATTGATGGTCTTCAAGTTCACAGATCCACTTTTGTGATCTTTTAAGCCCACACAGTGAATATTTTACTTTACATAATTTTCTTTTTCAGCTCTTGGAATTCAACTTGGCCCTTTTAGTTTTTATTGTATCTCTTCATATTTCTTATCTTCTGCTTTTAATGTTTTTATTTTTTTTCACATACCATGTGATTTTGCACATAATTCTACCATCTGGATCATCTTGGGGTTTGTTTCTACAAATTGCTTTTTCTTTTGACTGTCCTTTACTCTTACAGCTTCATATATTTTATAATTTTTGATAACATACTGGGCATTACTGATAATATGTTATAGAGGGTCTAGGTTTTCTCTTCCTTGGAAGAGTGTTGCCTTTCTTTCTTTCTCTTTTGTAGAAGGAAGTTAAACNATTTCTTTCTTTCTTTCTCTTTTGTAGAAGGAAGTTACACTATTAGCTGATCATGTTGAATTGTGAAGGATTGGGTTAATACTTTATTAGGGAATTTTTGNCTTTCTTTCTCTTTTGTAGAAGGAAGTTAAACTATTAGCTGATCATGTTGAATTGTGAAGGATTGGGTTAATACTTTATTAGGGAATTTTTGCTTTCGTCTTTAATCTTATGGTAAAATCACTTAGTTTAGGACACAGACTTTATTCATAAGATGTGACCTATCTGAAGGTTTCAGTGGAAATCTTGAGGTGTTTCTATCCCTTCTAACTTGGTGGGACTCATTCAACTTTGTCTTCTTTGTTGTGAGAAGCACCGGATATATCTATTCAATCTTACATCTAGCTGCTGCTTTCTATCTACTTTGTACATGTGTGGGCTAAGAGTCAGGCCAGGGTCTGAGAGGGAGTATATTTGTATATCCTGAGGCTATTCCTCCCCCACCCTTTTTAGGTTTTCCTTAATCTCCAGGTACTCTAGAAACCCTAAATTCCATACTTAGATGCTTCAAGCCAATTAACACTACAACTTTCTGATTAATTCTTGCTGAGCCATTTTGTAACTCAGGGGCTATCACTGAGGAAAAAACAGGATGAAGTTTTACCTCACCCAATGCAGCTCTCTTCTGAAGATCAAATTCTCTCCAGTTCCTGCCTGCTTTTTGTTATCCTACAGTCTTCAAATAACTGTTTTTATTTTGTCGTAGTTTATAATTGCCATGTATAGTAGGACTAATCTCATACAACCTCCTCTGCCATTACTGGAACCAGTACTCTCAGTGGAGTTTTTGAGGTTAACAGAGATCAATTTATAGCTTGCGAAATGATACAGACTTAATTTTTTCAATGATCCTTATTTTAGTATTTTGATAAGTCAGATAGAACAAAGACTGAGAAAAATGCTCAGAAATTAATTAGACCAACTGGAAAGTTTCTGGGAAATTAGATTGTGTGGTCAGCTGCTATTGAAATGCCAACCCAATAAGAATTCTCTTGCACTTTATTCTTTTGAATAGTCCTTTATTTGTGCTAACCTAGCAATCCATGATAAGAAGGTTCAGTACCCACAGGACACTTTTTTCTAAAATGTTGAGTGGCTGTGAAATTAAGAGCGTAAATTGTTATTTCTGAAGGGAGAAGTGACAATGGAGTTAGTGTAAAATAGTGTTGATCTTGGAGAAAAAGCCCAAAGATTTGGAAAAACTTGATGGTAACATGTGTGAGTTAAGACAGGTCTACTGGATATTTTATTGGGAAATCTCAAAAAACAATAGCTGTTCTTTTATAGAAATTAATTATTGATAAAAAAGGGACATTAATTGTATCCTCTCAGACTGTGTGAAATTGAAAGATAATACACATAATACACTTATCATAGAATCTAGCGTTCTGGAAGAACTCAATAAATATTAGCTATTCATTCAAGTGCCCAAAATTTTTAAATTACTGCTTATGTGCCAAGTGCTGTACTCATCACTACAGATGCAAAGACCCAACTTATTAAAGACAATAGCCTTTGCATTGAAAATTTTGTGTTAATTTTTTCCATATGACTTAGGAAGATATGGTATTTGCTTTTCCCTACTAAGCCAATTGGAGTCAAGAGATGTTTTAGTTATAGGTTTACTACTTTCCTCCTTATCTATTTTGGGAGAAGCCATTCCCTCTCTTTAGTTCTCAGTTCCCCAACTGAGTATTATAATAGGTGTAAATAAGTATAACAGGTGTAAATAGGAGTAACATAATAGGTGTAAATAAGGTATAATAGGTATAAATAAGTATTATAGAGTATTATAATCAGAGCCTTATAATAGGTGAATGGAGTCTGATTTTCTCCTAAAAGTTAAACAAGTCCATGTTGAGCAAAAATTTTATCCTCACAGCACTATCAAGCTGTTAACTGAGAAGTCTGATCAAAAGGATAGTGGTCATCCTTTTGCAGATAGTCTTTATCTTAATATCTGTTCATTGAAGGAAATGGATCCATATGAGAATATTCTAAAGACCTAAGTGAAGTTTCCTTATACAGCCAAACCTGGGAATCAAGATATTTATTAAATACAGTATGCGAGTGAGAACTACTGGTGCTAATCAACTAATTCTGTTTTGTCCTTTAATTTACTTGGTATTTAGGCCTGTGGTTGAATTTTTTTTTTAAATAAGAGCTTCCCCAAAGAAATTATTTACCAAAATATAAACTACATAAATCAATCTAAACACTTTCCAAATGTTTTCACCTGAGAGGAGTTTAGAACAGTGGAAAAGAAAGATTGGGGCAAGTGGCTCAGCAATGAAAATGTACTTTGTGGATCAGAAGTGTGCATAACTGGGGTTTGGCTTCCACTAGCTGAGGGGCCCGATTGAGAAGAAAGAGCCAAAATGTGGAGATTTAAAGCCAAAGGCAAGCTAATTTTAGATTGCAAATATTAGATATAGAAAAAGATCCACAGGATATTACCAGACCCATTCCTCTGTCAGCTCAGGATACATTTGAACAGAGAGATCAGATGTGAAACTGACCTCAAAGCCAGGGCTTAGCCATTGCCCTGGGCCCTAAAAGAGAGGTTTGAATGAAGTTTAGTTCAAGTGGATGCTAGTCTGATTAAATTGAATACTTCTACCTCTTTAAAAGAAGCTGAGATAGAATTTTTTTTAAATCAAAAGAAAAATATTCTGAAAATGCCACCGGATTTTATACATAGTATGTTTCCCACACATTGCTCTGCATGTACTTTGTCTGCAGGAAGGAGGGTATGAATGAGTGCTGGAGTATTTGTGTCACAGTATCTCAG
Source organism: Ailurus styani (assembly GCA_002007465.1). NCBI lineage: Eukaryota > Metazoa > Chordata > Mammalia > Carnivora > Ailuridae > Ailurus > Ailurus styani. Next base: position 14,340 of record LNAC01000711.1, read on the forward strand.
AAGAGTGATTCTAAAATGCCAGTCTATAGATCGATACAACCACACACAATTAAGGAGAAAAATAAGAACAAGATGAGTTTTTCATAGAGCTAATAATTAAAGGATTTATCTTAATTCTGAGATTAAGGTATTCCTACATTTTGGCTTCTACAATATCCTCTTTGAAAAAGAAAGGTATTGGTACTTGTATTTTTAATTACCTTTCTTGGCAGAATGAAAACTGATAACCTTATAAAAATCCCTCCATTAAAAAAATGAGTCTGTGGCATTCAAATTCAAGGCACATATTCTTCAGAACAGCTTGAGAGCATTTTAAAAAAATGAAATGGAATGTACATCATTAAAATTAAATCTGTATCAATTGTGAGACAATCCATTCTTTTTTTTTAAGATTTTATTTATTTATTTGACACAGAGAGAGAGATTACAAGTAGGCAGAGAGGCAGGCAGAGAGAGAGGAGAGAGGAGGAAGCAGGCTCCATGCTGAGCAGAGAGCCCGATGCGGGCCTCGATCCCAGGACGCTGAGATCATGACCTGAGCCGAAGGCAGAGGCTTTAACCCACTGAGCCACCCAGGCACCCAAGACAATCCATTCTTTTAGGTAGAACTACTTTCAGATAGAAAACATACCACCAAATAATTAATTATTCATACCATCAATAGTGATATGCATTCTGATATCAGGCTTGTTAATATGTAAAAACTATGATGCTAAGAACCTATGAAATAGAGTATATGATTTACATAGAGACAATTAATTCAACACATAAATATTCTTCCTATTATTCTTTGACACAATGTACCTGAGTCTAGGCATTGAAGAGTTTGAATGATACATGAAATTATGAGCCAACAAAATTCTTCATTCTTTTCCCAGTATAGCACTTTTCAAAAAGTTTTGCAAATTATCATTTTTATTCATTTCTCATTTTATATCCATGTTTGGGTATTTCAAGTGCTATGGTTATGCAAACCATTCTATAGTCTCAAACATTCCTAGCTCTATGGATGAACAGTGGACGAAATAACCACCCTCATATATAGGATGTACTTCTTTAAGTTGGGGAGGAGAACCTGTTTACTGTTAGATGCACTCATAAGGATGGTGTTTCTTTCTTTAAGCTGAAGGATAACAGGGGGTGTAGTTAGGGATCATAAATAGGAAAAATAAATTCAAGTTTCTGCTCACCCTAAATTTTCAAGTATTTCTCAAAAAGAATTGCTGAAATTATTTTTTCATATTCTTTAGGAAATAAGAATCTCTGACCCAGGATCAGCAGTAAGGTTCAGGATAAATGAAGATCTGGATTGAGAAAACTAGGTCATAACTTCTTACTAAAAATTCACATTGGCCTCCTCACTTCTAAATGTCTTCTTTTGATGGTGCTGATCCTTCATCAGATATAGAAGAGAAACACTAATGATGCTTTGTTGGAAATGTTAATAGGTATAAAAGGGAAACACAGCCTTTGCTATTTCTTGAACACAGTTATAATGAATAGTATATTTGTTCTCAGTTGTGCACACTGACAATAAAAAACAACTGATAGAAACACAAGGCAATTATAAAATGATCATGATAATGAAATAGTAGTCTTGTTTGTGCCACAGGTTCAGGAATAGGAAAGAATTTTAATATGCTTAGGACAGGGGTTTGACCTAATGTTCTGATGTGTGATGAAGTTGAAAATATGTAACTTGGGATAAGAAAATGGTCTGTAAGGAGAGGGAAAGGAAATTTGTGGCTTTTTTCCATTTTAAAATAATTATGGTTTCCTTTAGCCAACTCCAGGAGATTTAATAACTTCTTGTATTGGAGAAGGGTGGCCTATGCCATATGGCTACCCCCCGCTTCTGTGTTCAATCTACAAATAGCACAATCTGGGAGCCCAGGACAATTTGTTCATTGTAAATCTATGCCGTAATTCTTCTTTATGTCTGAAAGCTATATTCAAGACTCCTTTCTGGTTCTTGAGCTGCCTTTAAAAAAGTCAACTGGCAAGGGTCTGAGAGAATAATTTCTAAGTGAGTGACAGAAAACTGTGCCCTTTCCACAGACCATTTCAAAATAACCTTTGATGAGCCCACAATCCATTTTAATTACCTGTGCAAATATCCCTTTTCTAATATTGTGAGCAATGAATGGTCTTGTAACTCTGTGTAATTGCTTGGGATATTGCTGGTTGGATACTGAATGTTTTATTGGGGACACCTATTTAGCCACAAAATTTAAGACCAGGGTATTTTGAATTTTGAACTATTATTCAGCCATGCAACTTCGGGTAATTCCAGTTTTCCTTTTAAATTCTCTCTCCCTGTTTGTGTGGAGAGAAGGAAAAACATGATTTCAGAATGTTATCATATTGTTTCAAGCAATTTATCACATCATACAATTCATTCAGGCAGAATAAACATAGATTTCAACAGATGTAAAAATCAAGGAACAGTTATAATATTCTGTTTGATAGAAACAAGAAAATATATAAATACATATTAAATAACTTTTTTTAAAAAAATAAAGAGCATTTTAATGATTTTATAAAGATATCTATTTTGTACATTTTCCAAAGTCAACTCTGTAGAAATTTATGGCTACTTGGCAATTGACAAAAATGTTTAGAGAATGACCACAACTAATCAGTTTCACTCTGATTCTGAATAGTGTTTTAGCTACAAGGTACTACAACTCAGTGATCAGAAAAAAATATCTTAAGTTATCAGTTGCTTAATATTTATTTTTCCAAACATATAATAACAATTATCACCAGATTATCTGTAAAATCCTTTGTAGTCTTCAGAAGTAGTATACTACTTACTAGAATTAAGGCAATTTCTTCTTCAAATGATAGCAACCATTTTGATTTTTTTAAGAATAACTATTCACTGTTTTTACATGAGCTGCTATCCTTAACCTTAAAACAGAGTTAGAGCCACCCTTGCAGTTTTCTAGGGTTATCATAAACATAACACTGACATTGTGTACTTCTATTTTGCTTAAATAGTTCTATTAACTCATAGTAAATTGTTTACTGAGATGGTAAATTCAAATAACTAACTATACTTTAACAATGTAGTCCACAATGCAAACTTTTATAATACTGAGATACCAGTTTTAAACTAAAAGTAAATGAGCATGACCAAATCATTCCAAGACCATAGCATTCAATCTAACTTTGCAAGGCCATTATGAATGAGATACATGCAAACTGAGGTCAGTGTTTATGATGATTGGTTCCATGACACCATTACATGGATATATTTTCTTAGTAGGATAGAATAAATTCCCTGGTTTGATCCGACATGCTGGGGTAGATGGGGCTGCAGTGAGGAAGAAGTATAAGGTCCATCCACTACTCCAGGAGCTGTTTTATGTGGTGGATGGAAAGGAGAACATAGTTTGATGGATTGAGTTTGACTTGAGTTTCATGGGATATTAGAATATTTCAAAGACTAATTTTCCAATTGTAGGCTACCATTTGCACAGAGGTGTGTACTGGATTGACTAGTCCCCCCCCCAAACTCACATCTACCTAGAACCTATGAATATGATCTTATTTAGAGATAGGGTCTTTGCTAATATAAGTAGGTATAGATGAAGTTTTACTGGATATTGGTGGCCCTAAATACAATATGACCAATGTCCTCATAAGAAGAGGGGACTTTAGATACACAAACATATTAGCTATTTGTAGCCCTGCAAAGTTGTGTATGCTACAAATGGGAATTCAAACAAATTTCATTCATTATAATCTCCATTAAGAAGGAAAAACTAAGTGCATTTATAATTGTACATCTTATATTGATCAAGTACTTTTTGGTAAGAGAAAACATTTACTTGACTAAGCATCAGTGATCATTTAACTTTCACAGACCAGTTCTGGCTCTGTACTTTTCAAATCTTGATTCTCTACCAAATCAACATATTTCATATGTCAGGTACTATATACTGTGATACAACCTCTGGTCCTTCAACTTTATGTCATTTTGAAAATTTTACCACAACATATGTCTATGTGGATATATTGCTAGGGCCACTTCCAGGGCCTTGGACAGTAGGTGCATTTAGAGAGGACCCTAAGCTAAGCTTCACTAGCTTACTAAAGATCTAACCCTTAGCAGCAGGAACAGAAGATGGCCTGTAGAAAATAAAGTAGTACCTGCCGGATAGGCAGTGGAATGCTTATAGCAGCCTGAGAGTTTAGGGGAATTAGCCAGGGGAAAAAAAAAAGAAAAAGAAAGAAAGAAAATACAGAGTAGTGGTTAGAAAGAGGGGTAGGATCACGTGAAAAGGTTCTATTTGTGGAGTTGTGGATTACATTTTTAAATTTGGGGGTATGACTATACAGAGGAGGGAGTAGAGAGGGAGAGAAAGGAGTAGCAGGTGGAAGAAGAGGAAGGGGGGAAGGGAAAGGTGGAAGAGGAGCGGACTGAGGGGAAGGGATAGAGGAGGGAGAAGAGATGGGAGGACAAAGGGGAAGGAGAAGGAAGGAAGGAGGAGGGGAAGGCTCCTGTGGAAATGATAGAGGGGGAGGAGGAAAGAAAGAAGGGAAAAAGGAAGAGAATCGTGGTAGCAGTTTTGACATTTCCAGTCACAATCCCTAGTCTCTTTCCTCTTCCTTGGAGTTTGTCCGAATTTCTAGTGGCTTTCCCTGTTTTCCTTATTGGGGGAGGGTATTCTCTATCCTCTTAGACTTCCTGCCAGCACTTGGATGTCAGTTATTCTCTCTCAGGCTGTTGCCAAAGCCTGTCCCATTGTGGCCTCTGGGCATTAGACCCTTACCTTCTTCATTTTTCTGCTCCCAGCCACAAAGTATTTTCCTGTCCCACATCTCTTCTGGAGAAACCTCTCAGAAAGCAGGAGAAGGATTAGAGGTTATGCACAATACATGACGAGGTAAAAATGGGGTCTATAGGAACTTTAAGACAGATCATCTCAATATAGACATTTTCCCTGGAAAGCAGAACATTAATTCTCTGATCTATAAAATCATTTGAATGAATATGCAATTTCATCTAGTGAGCTTGATTTTTGCCATTATAAGTGCTCAATATAAATCCTTTATCAAAATGAATCATGAAAGACTGCATTCTAAATAGGTTTTCTTTGGATTTTGAAGGGCTAGGACTTTTAAGATATTTTGGAACCTGCTGCCTGAAACTAACACCACAATCAAAGTGCCACATTTGGCTGTGTTTATATGCTGCCAAAAAAATCGGAAGAAAAGTGAAAAATTTGCTCATTCATCTGGAAGTTTCCAAATATCCAGATGTTTGGCATCATACATACTGTTAGGTGACTAATTGGTTGGGCTGTTCATATTCCACATGTTTGGCATTGTGTACATAGATTCGGGTTATGTTTTCAGATAGGGAAGTACAATGTATTTTATGTGCTCACTTGGGACCCCAAGGCTGATGGTGTGAAATGGATTTTTCCCATTTGACCCTCATGAACACAGTTCAGTTTTCCTCATGTTATTTAGTCCTACAAAAATGCAGGTGCAGATATTTTATTGCTTTTAAAATCTCACAAAGTACTAAAAGATTTGAATAAGAAAAATAGTTCTGTTCCAGCAGAAATCATTTCATCTCAAGGAAAATTTTCCTCTCATTATTCCAGCAAATGAACAATAAAAAAATACATGAAATCATAGTATCACCAAATCTGAGAATAAACATCAAAACTTGACTTTTCTTTCTTTTAAGGCAGAATTAGGAGAAAAGATGTTTAAAAAAGGACTTTTAGTTAAACGGATCACATCAAAATCTAGAAAAGCTAGGAAAATGAAAATTTTTACTACATATAGTGACTCCTTGAGTTTTGTTTGCCTAGAGTTAATTTCTTGTCAAGATTTTCCCAGCTGGGCTACACTATTCATTTTAAATAGATCCTGTGTTCTATATGGAGCTACAACAGAAAAATGGGAAAACAGATAAATTTGGGGACCAGAGAGCTACCATAGAAGAGATATTTTTATTAATTTAAGAGATTTAAACCTGTAAGCCTTTCTTTCAATATGTCTAATGACTTAATTCAACAAATATTGATGGAGTTATTCTCATTCGAAGACCACTTGCTTTACTACCATGGGAGAAGCAGAGTTAAACAGAATAAAAGTCTTTCATTTAAACAAATGGAATGGGGAAGGAGACAAACCATAAGAGACTCCTAATCTCACAAAACAAACTGAGGGTTACTGGGGGGGTGGGAGGGTAGGGATAGGGTGGATGGGTTATGGACATTGGGGAGAGTTTGTGCTTTGGTGAATGTTGTGAAAGATGTAAGCCGGATGATTCACAGACCTGTACCCCTTGGGCAAAGAATAAAAATTAAAAAAAAGTCTTTCATTTCAGTTGACTAAAAGAGTATTGAACTAAAGCAAGATATTTGATAAAAACACAGTGTAGGGAAGAAATGTTTACCAAATAGAAATTATCAATCAACTATTATTTAATATTCATTATCAATATTTTTGAGACTCAGACTTAAAATAGTTATTAACATATTCTTAAGGAAACGAAATAGAAATTAGGAGACAGACATTTAAGGAAATTTAATTCTTCATGCTTCTACTTGACACAGAGACTGTTAAGAAGAAAAAAGAGGGGGACCTGGGTGGGTCAGTGGGTTAAACCTCTGCCTTCGGCTCAGGTCATGATCTCAGGCTCCTGGGATCAAGCCCTGCATTGGGCTTCCTGCTCAGCAGGGGAGCCTGCTTCCGCCTCTCTCTCTGCTGGCCTCTCTGTCTACTTGTCATCTCTCTCTGTCAAATAAATAAATAAATAAAATCTTTAAAAAAAGAAGAAAATAGAGCAAAACAAAAGTAGGATTACAGGGTTTCTTTTATACTTGAATGATTTAAAAATATATGTCACCATTAAAACAAGCCTTAAATAATTCTAGTAAATTAGTAAGCAAGCATTTCAGTAATAAAAATGCTGATAGTATAAGTGCAAATAACAGAACATATGAGTGAACTTGATGTATTGATTCATTCCAAAGAGATGAAATTATTAAAAAATCAAGTGCAAAGGGAAAAATCCATAAATACTGATGCGTCCTGATACACCGAGAAACAGCACAAAGACACATGATAGCTCTGAGGTGGATGACTAGTAATTGCAAGAGGTATATAAGGCAATAAATTATAGCAAATAAGTAGATAACATTTCTTGGTTCACCCTCAATTGTGGGCTGAAACAAATTGATGTGGTACAGGAGGCCTGACTTCAGGAATTTTTTAGGAGAGAACTACTACATGATGCACCATAACAGACCAAATTGTTCTTGTTGTGGGAAGTACATTCCGCCACAGAATAGTTTCAGTAAAGCAGGGGAAGTTTTTTTCTCCTCCCAAACTGTCCAGTAGAAATAAGCATCTGAAAAATGTGGCTCCAGAAGAGAGACTAAGCAAATGTAGAAATAGGAACATCAACATTAAGATTGTTATCACAATTATAAGAAAACACTTCCTTAGTAATTATAATAGTAATAAAACACTTTCTGTGCTTTATATAAGTAGAATCAGGCATAAGAAGAAATCTATACAAATGACTAGATACAATTGGTAGTTTGATTCAGCAACAAAAGACTAAGTTATTGAAAGATATAACGTAAAGGGGAAAAATCCATAAATGAGTACGTATTATGCTACATTGTGGAAAACACCAGTAAATGACTAAAGGCAATATGAAGAAAATATTCAGTTCTGGTGTGGAGTTCTAGAAGAACAATCTCAAGAGAGAATAAATTAAGGGGATAATGGAGTTGGATTTCAAAGGATAGATATGTTTCCAGAGAGGAAGAGGATAAATCTAGTACTAAGAAATAGAGACTTTGATCAACAAAACAAGGTTGGATGAAACATGCTGGAAGCCCATATGTGGGCTGATGAGTGAAAGTAGAGAAAACTGCACGATAAGGTGGTAAATAGTCCAAAATACAGTGACTATAGAGTGTCAAAACTTCAGTTTAATTTAAGCTAATCAGATCCATAGTGCTTTGATTTGGTAAGCTGTATCAGTACATCAAGAGGATCCAGGCTGTGGTAAAATTTAAAGTCAGGGAGCAGCAGTTTTACACTCTGGGTTTGCCATGGGACCCCCAGAATTAGCTATTTTAATTAGGACAATGTGCAACCTCAAGGGAGGAGAAGTTGGATGGCTCTAGGAAGGTTGTCAACAGCCAAGTGAAGCAAGTTTGTTTTCAAGGAACAGTTTGGAGACTGAAAAACATATGGTTGTCCTTGCTTTCATCTAAGTACCCTGAATATTGGTTTTATGAGAGCAAAACTAAATTTTGTACACACAGGCAGATGGAAACCCTAATGTGCTGCCTGCCTTGGCAGGATGCATTTGAATTGAGTTTGGATGACATCATAAATGTGAAGGGTATTGAGTGGCTACAGATAAAAAACAAAAACAAAAACAAAAACAAAAAACCACAGTAAAAGAAGGACTGAAGGAGGGATGGATAATCTTAGGTTGTGTTTAGGGAAAGGACTACTGATATCATATTGAAACCCAAATGCCTGCCAATGGTCATCTGTAGGTTGTTTTCTAAGTATCTTAGGTTTAACACATCTAAACCTAATTTTCTGTGTTTTCTCCCAAACTAGGTCTTTTCTTCATTTTGGGGATAGGTACCTGGCTGCTCAAATCAGAAATTTAAGAGCACTGTTTGATGTTTCCACCTTCCTTGCTACTTTCATTCTATTCATCAACAAGTCCTGTCAATTTCACCTACAAAGTGCTCCTAGTTTCCATATACTTCCATCTCTACTGATACTCTCTAGGCCAAGCCGCCATGTTTTCTGGACTAAATGATTGCCCATTAGGCTCTCCACTTCTCCCCTTTTCCTAAACCATTCCCCATGGATTAGGTTGGTGATTTACAATTATAAATTAGATACATTTGCTAATCTATTAAAATAACTTCAAAAATTTAAAATTAAATTTCTCAGTATGGTCTTTGATGTTCTGCATGATTGACCCTGTCTGCCCCTCCAAGGTGTTTTGATCATTGTCCCCCATGCTCACCATGCTTCAGGCACATGGGTATTTTTCAGTTCTTTAATCACACCAGATCATTTCTCAACTTGGGCCCATTGTAGCCTTCTGTATAATTTTTTTTATCATGTTGCTAGGCCAAAAGGGAGGCCTAACAGTTTCATTTATTAAGTAGTTATGGCCAAATAACTTGATAAGTATTTATGTCCTAATAAATTGTTAGCTGTTTAAAAAATACACACAAATTGAAAGAAAAATTTTCATTCGAAACCACAATTATTAATGAATGGGACATGTGTACACTTTTTACAGCATAAATCCTCAAACTTTGGAGTCAGATTGAACACTGACACACTTATTTTTAATTCCACAATGTTTTTTCTTGTGGCACTTGCTTTTTGTTGCAGCAATTGCTGAAAATTTTAGAAATCTGTTTTACAAAGGTATCATGACATGAAAAGAAATGTAATGTGATCTAACAGGGAAACTGCCAACTAGAGTTAGTAATTGACCTTGTGTTTCAAGGATATTAGGTATCACTGTATTTTGCTCTTGAAAATTTGTTATCTCAGAGCATCTTTGTGAGTTCACTGTGGTGCCCTAGGGTACCTTGGCGCACCATTTGGAAACCATAGCTCTGGAGGGTTTGGGTGGAACAGTGACCTGATCTAATATTTTACCAGAATCACTTTGGCTATTGAGAAGAAAATACTGAAGGGGTAAAGGTAGAAGCATGACTGGTTAATAGCCTACTGCAACAACTGATAGCTAATGGTGCGGTCATCAGACCAGAGAGGTAATAGTGACAGTAATGAGAAGGAACGCTGTATTTAAGACTGTGCTTATAAAATTGGATTCCAGCTAGAGAGGAAAGAAAGAAATTAGGGATAACTCTAAGTTTATTGGTTTAAGTAACTGGAGTAATGGACCAGCAATCTTAAAGAGGGTAGAAGATGAGGAACTCAGTTTTTTGCATGTTGAAATTGAGATGCCCATTGGATATCTAGGGAGAAAAGGTGAATAGGAAATTAGGGTTTGGAATTCAGGGTAGAGTTCTGCTCTAGAGATAAACATTTGATGATGATGATGTATTACCATCATCTATTTACAGGCAGGGAACTGGAGATTTCCAAGAGAATCAGTTATACAGAGAAGAGTTGCAGGAGATAAAAAAGGAAGTTAACACATAAATTATATATACTTTTTTTTCTACATGGAGGGGAAAACTGATGCTGGTGCTGGAAGGAATGAATTGCTGACACAATAATCTACGGGAGAGGAGAGATCATGGAATCAGATCTAGAGGTTTAGTTAGGAGGTGGCATTAGTTGCTATCCATAATAATAGGGAGAAGATAGGGGATAAGATAAATGGAAGTATGGCTGTAAGTTGTTTTTTTAAAATTGTTTTGTCTTTTCAAAATAATATAAACAAAGTCATCACCTGAGAGTAACAGAAGTGGGAAAGGTGTTGGAATTTTGAGGAGAGAAGTTATGGAACAGCTGAAGTGTAGAAGAACAAATGGAATAGGGTAAGTCACATTATAGGGGAGCATTAATGGTTGACCAGAGGTTAGTGATCATGAGCCAAAATGAGAACATTTAGCATGGTTATATGGTTTCCAGGGACAGGTTCATCTTTCCTGCTGCAATAAGTAGACAGCTATATTTAACCAATGTTGTATTTGGTGAGGAGAGGGTAAAGGAATTAAGGGTAAAGGAATTAAGGGAATTAAGGTAGTAACTAGAATGATCTTAGATTTTAAGGTGACTAAGGACAGTAAAGATGTTAGGGAGGTGAGGGTCAATGAAAAAGTAGTAGAATCAATAGTTTGTAAAACCTTTTGGGTTCAAAGAATTATTGGAGTAAGGGTACTGGAGATACTACTGGTCAAAGAATATGTTCTTGAAGTTGAGATTAAGGCAAACTTGCGATTGTGGTAAATTATAGGGTCGAGGTTAGGCCATGGAGTCCCTGATGTAGATAGAATGTTAAACAAAGATACTTGGTGAAGGGGAGGTCAGGGAACTGTAACACAAAGGCATTAAAATAATCATTAATTAGTACTTGCTTTTATCTTTGGCTTTTGAGTTATTCTTAGGAAGGCTTTTTATATTCCAGTTTAAAAAATAATTCTATATTTTCTTCTGTTACTTTTAGGATTCCATTTTCTATGTTTAATTAGTTCATCTCTTAGGAATTCTTCTTGAAATATGATTTGAGATACTAATACAATCTTATTTTCTTCCGATATATACCTAGTTGACCTAATACCATTTCTTAACAGTCTTTTTAGCACTGATTTGAGAAAACACCTTTGTCATATATTAGAATTACACATGTATTTGGGTGTACTTTAGACTTATGATTCTATTTTTTGATTTATATACTTGTATCATACCCATAAATTATTGAGACTTTAGAGTGGCTTTAATATCTGTTGAGGCTAAACCACTCTCATTGCTCTTCTCTTTCAGTGGTTTCTTGCCTATTCTTATACACATATACATCTCCAGATACTCTGGAATCTGATTGTTTATTTAAAAATTATTAACATTTTAATTGTAGTTGTGTTATAAATTAAGAAGTTACATTTTGAGTCTTCTCATCTATAACATGTCCATCTGTGACCCTTAGACATGCATTAATTTTAATTTATAGGCCTAATAAATTTGATAAATTTATATTGTTTCATATATTTTTTGTTGCTAACGTGAAGGTGATCTTTTCTCCCATTATATCTTTTAATTGGTCAGCCTTTGAATATATGATAACCACTGATTACTGTATACTAATTCTTTACCTTTGTGATTTTACTAATTCTCTTATTGTTTGCAATAATTTTTTGGTTGATTCCCATGTGTTTCAGGGTTACAATCCTATCATTTTTAAAAAGTGAAGGTTTATCACCTTTTTTTCCAAATTTTATATTTCCAGATTTTGTTCTTATGTTGCTTATGTTGTTCTTAATTGCTTTGACAGCTAATTGGAGTAAAATGTTAATAGAGATACTGATCATTTTTTGTTTTGTTCTTGTCTCTAACAGTAATTCCTCAGTTAAGCAGAATGCTGGCTTCAGGGAAAGACTATTTTTTCATCTATACTGGTGCTATTAATGATTAGAAATCAAGAATGTTTTGAATTTTGTCTTTTTAGCATTTAAGGAGATGTTTATTTTTTCTCCTCAGAAATATTAGTTTGATGAATTATATTAGGTAAATTTTATTAATAGATTCCCTAATTTTGAGCCATTTTATATTATTGGACTAGATCTCACCTGGTCTTAATGGATCATTCTTTCAATGTATTAATGTATTACATAGGTAATTTTATTATATTCACAAGGAAAATTAATCTACAGTGTGTGTGTCTTGTTACTGTTTTTGGTGTCTTCCAGATTTCGGTATCAATGCTATATTTGCTTCATTAAAAAACTGGAATTTTCTTCCTTTTGAATACTCTGGAAGTTTATATGTCATTAAAATTATTTAGTCTTCAACAGTTTATTAGAATTCTTCTGTGAATCATCTGAACTTTGTTTGGGGAGTTCAAGAGTTAGTGCATATCCTTATTTCTTCTATAGATGTTACTCTGTTTAGGGTTTTTTTTTTCTTTTTTTCCCCCAGTTGTGGTAAATTATGTTTTCCCAGAAAATTATTCATTTCATCCAAGTTTTCTATTTTGTTTGCCTAGTGTTGAGCAGTTTCTCATGATTCTTTTAATTTCCTGTTTTTAATGATTTTATGTTTTTCCTCTTTGTAATTTCATTTAAAACTATTTTCAGTTCTTTTTTTCCAATTAACTTTGCTAGTGGTTTATTTCATTGATATTTAAAAGATTAATCAGTTAATCTTTTTTTTAGCCAGTTTTCTAACAGAGCAAATCCTTTTATTAATTTTTTCCTTGTCTTCTGTTGTTTTAATATTCTTTTTCTAAATTTTTTAGTCAGATTTTTTCATTGATTAAATTTTTTTTTAAAGATTTTATTTATTTATTTGACACAGAGAGAGAGATCACAAGTAGGCAGAGAGGCAGGCAGAGAGAGAGGGGGAAGAAGGCTCCCTGCCAAGCAGAGAGCCCGATATGGGCCTTGATCCCAGGACCCTGAGATCATGACCTGAGCCGAAGGCAGAGGCTTTAACCCACTGAGCCACCCAGGTGCCCTCATTGATTAAAATTTTAATGCCAAAAATTTCCTCTAAACACTGTTTTAGCTGCATTTTATAGACTTGACTTGTAGCATTTTCATTTTTATTGCTTTCTAAAAATTGTATTTAAGAGTTTTAACATTTCTAGGTAGAAAAGCCTTCTATTATTTTATTTTGTATTTAAGTTCTATTTTCATTCCATTTGCAAAAAGGTATATTCTCTATTTTTAAGATGGAGAGGTCAATAAATATCAGTCAAGTCTACCTCATAATGATTTGGATATTTTATATCTTTATTTTTTCCCTGCTCAGGTTTCATGAACTGAGAAGGGGAAATTCAAATCTCCTATTTTTAAGCATTTATATTTACCTTTGTATCCTTTATAACAAATTTTAAAGGATTAAATAGAATCTCTATCTGTTCTTTTTTACTGCACAGCTCAGTAACTACTTCAAAGCTTGCATTATAAAACAACCACTATTTACTTAGTTCTCCATTCTGTGGGTCAGTTAGTCAATTCTTAATGCCTGGGCCAGTTCAGCTGATCCTGCTAGGCTCTCCATATGTCTGCAACCAGCTCATAGATTGAGTGGCAGCTGACGCATCCAGGATGACCGGGATGTATATCCTTCATTATGTGCTGGCTATCCTCTTGAGGCCTAGCCTTGGTCCTTACACAATGTATCCTCTTTGCTGTTTCCTATGGGTCAGAGCAGTTAACTAAACTATTCTAGATTCACATGACTATCCCAGAGTAGGGAACAGACTCCATGTCTTGATGGCAGGAGCTGCAAAGTACTATTGCCATTTTTGCAACCAAACACATTAACAGTGTGGTCACTGTACTTAGAATGAAGATTAGAGATTTTTTCTAGGAAGAATAGTTAGAAATTCAGGAATAGTAGTAGTCTGGGCAGAGAAAAATTATCAGTAGGATGTGGAAAATAAGAGTGAGGAATTAAAGACTCTTTACAATTTCTTGCTTTGATTACGTGTCATTGTCAAACTCATTATTGGTCATTAGGAGTGTGTTGCTCCACAGATGCTCATACTTCTCCCACTCTCTTCTGCTATTCTCAAGTATCAGAGTATATTTACAGAATGGTCAAATTAGAAATCACTTAACTGAGTCACATTTTTAGAGGTTGAGTCTTAGAAATTTAAAAAATGATCCTGTAGTATGGAATTGCACTGTGTGTCTTGCTGATGCCTGTGGTCCTTCATATTGGAATAGATTTGGGTACTATGGTGGAAGTTGGCAGGACAGCACTTTTTCCTACACTCATTTTAAGCCATTCATGTAAAGGAATTCATCCTGGATCTGGTATAACTCCCTGGGCATCTAAGACTGGGTTCCTTGATTATGATAAACCATTTTCCCCTTTGTCCTGGGAAGAGACTTAGTGCTTATAATGTGTTTGACACCATTATAAGTGCTTTCTGTATTTTAAATAATTTAATTGTTTTAATAACCCATTTAGGGGGCTGATAGATTATCATTATCATTTATAAGTTGAAGAAACTGAGATACTGAGAGCTTACCAAACTGGTGAATTCAGGAGTCAGAATGCCTGGTTTGCATTTGAGGTCTGCCACTGACTAACTGCGCTTCTCTTGGGACACCCACTATGTTGGTGTGTTGGTGGAAATAAAGCAAAGGTAGAGGAAATGGTTCCCATTCCCAGGACATTTTTCTTAGTCAGGGGTGGTTCTAAGATAAGTGAGCTCTACCTTCTACTTCCCCTCCAGGGTGACATTAGGAAGAGCAGTAGTGTTGGCACTTTTACAATGTTATTCCTAGTTAGATCATTTGATATATCATTTTTGGTATTGCAGTCCTAAAATCTACTCTTTGACTATGTCAGTCTTTTCTGGTGAAGATCATGCTTTTATCTTTAAATTTTATTTATTTGGGAGAGAGAGAGAGAGAACACATGTGCAAGTGTGTACACAGGGGAAGGGCGGGGGGAGAGGAAGAGAGAGAATTCGAAGCAGACTCCACACTGAGTGCAAAGCATGACATTGGGGGCTCAATCCCAGGACCCCAAGATCACGATCTGAGTCAAAACTAAGAGTTGGACACTTAACCAACTGAGTGTCCCAGGTGCCCCAAAGATCATGCTTGAATATTTTTCTTCTTTTAACTAAAATCATGATTATTCACCTCCATCGGTTTAATAAATTTCTGTCTTATCTCAGATTGTTTTTTGTGTGTTTTATTGCTCTCCACATAAGCATTCAGTTTGGGCAATAACACCTCCCTCTCTGATAAGTTGTTCACCCCTTTGGCTTTGTTTTTGTGTGACTGGATTTAGGCAATAGTTCAGATTTGCTCATTATTCTGGAAGCAAAAACTAGGAATTGGCTTCTCAGTGTACTATTTAATAAGCTTTTCTTCTTTTAAATAATTTTCCTATTGATAATACAAAACATGAGTACACAATAGGAGAAGAGAAAAAAGAAAGCTTGAGAACTGCTGGGAAAATACCCAACCTTTTGTTTGTTATGTTTGGTGATGGAAACTGATTACATAACTTGCCATCATTTGTTTCACACGGACTAGAAAAAGGAATTAAACAATGGGGATTTAAACATGGGAGGTTGTTCTTTATCAGGGGAGTCTAGAAAAAGAATTTTGCGTAATGAAGACTATATTTTCAGTATTATAAGGTGAGGGGGGAATAAAGGAGGAGGATAGAGTTGAAAGGGGGAGGATTTTTTTTTATTATATTTCCCAAGTGTTTCTCAAATTAAACTGAAATTTTACTGGGAGTAATATTTTCCTCAGGATCAAGTTACTTAATATTGGTACCATTTGTGTTATTTATATTTTTATGTGGTTCTCAGCATCAGCATCAAACTTGTTAAAGTCCAAAATTCCTATAGGGAAAAGTGGCAGGGCCCACCTGATAAAGAATAGTTTGATATTTGGCCTTCATGAATATATTAGCAAATTATCTATAAGAAGTAATCCAAAGGCTTCCAGAGGCATTTCCTCCTTGTTTCCTCCTCTGTTCTTGAGAACTCACTGGGGATTTGTTTCATTTGCTTAGTTTTCACTTTGTATTCCAGATTCTGTGTGTGTGTGGGGGGGAAGGGCATCAATTACTTGCCACAAAATGACAATTACTTGTCATGTGGCATGGCTGAAAAATGAAAAAAAGGAGATCATTTCAATGAATGAGTATTCCTTTAATATGCACACATGCAAAAATACCACCCGGGATGGTTTTACCTTCCTTTTGCTTTTTTTGAAGTTGCTCATCTGGAAGCACTGTCTCAAGATTTCTCTCTCTGCAACACACGCATATGATGACTTCTCTTTCCTCATCCTAAATGAGAGGTGCATTATTGGGACAGAATGAAGTGTTTGGTTCTGTGCCACTGGGCAGGGCCAACTCCTAACAGAACTTTGATGTGAAATGATCTGATTCTCAGCACAGCCACTGTCCTTGCACTCTCCATTCTTATAGGGGGTATAAGATAAACACACAATAACAGCAGGAAGTATATGATAAGAATAGACATTTGAATCATAGTTTTTCAGAAGGCTTTACACAGAATCTAGACTTAGAGCTGAGCACTGAAGCATGGGTACACTTTAGATAGGATTGCATTCCTTTTTCCTCCTTACTAAAGCCTACTTTTCAGAAAGAGTATTGTATAAGCCATCTATTTGTTGGCATGCATTTTTGAAATTATCTTTTACAGAGTTATACACATTTAAAACAATGACTTTAGGTATACTGTAAGAAACATACCCTTAGAGGCATTACTGAGCAGGGAATAGAGATTATTTTTCAGCCGGAGGATCTTCCTAGAACTTCTAAAATGATATTATGTATACTCATTATATATTTTATCAGCTACGAAAATCATGCTTAACTCTAGTCATATTGGATAAACAGTTTCCACCTAGGAGAAATTGGCAAGCTAATTCTTCCCTTTTGCTGAATTAGAGTCAGTCTCTTCTTTTTTTTTTTTAAGATTTTATTTATTCATTTGACACAGAGAGAGAGATTACAAGTAGGCAGAAAGGCAGGAGAGAGAGAGGAGAGAGGAGGAAGCAGGCTCCCTGCTGAGCAGAGAGCCCGATGCGGGCCTCGATCCCAGGACCCTGGGATCATGACCTGAGCCGAAGGCAGCGGCTTTAACCCACTGAGCCACCCAGGCGCCCTAGAGTCAGTCTCTTCTTAAAATGCAGTGAGTTCTTCCGCAGCTGAGGAGTTGTTTGTTCCAGGGCCATATTAAAGGACAGTAGGACTACTTTCCTTCATAGCAGCTGTAGAGTATAATAGGGTGAAATAATTTCAGAACTAATATTATGAGGAATACATGACTCTGTTCATAAATGCTCAGGCATATCTATGTTTTCCCCTATTCATTGGAGGGAAGAGAAAATTAAGGTCAATATGGAATTGTTAAAAATAATGTATTCTGTGGTGCTTGGGTAGCTGTCAGTTAGGCATCTGCTTTTGGCTCAGGTCATGATCTTCGGCTCCTTACTATGGTAAACACACTCATTCACACATAAGCTGACCAAATTACCACACTACTTAAAAGTCATCAGTGGTACTCTGCTACCTACTAAATAAAGTTGAACTCTAATTTTCAATGTCCTTTGTAATTTCTTTCCTTTTGCTTCCACAGCTTAAAGTAGTACCTATTTCTTTCTTACTGTTTTCCAGTGATACAAAACTGAATGCAATCTTGTGATACAACTCTGCAACCAAAAAGAGAATTCCAAAGATTTCTAAATAAATTTCTCTTTATCCTTTGGAGGGCAGTGCAGCAATTTAAGTAATTCAATAATTCAAGTAATTCAATAATTCAAGTAATTATTTTTTTATTTTTATATTATTTGCTTCAGGGGTACAGGTCTGTGAATCATCACGCTTACACCTTTCACCTTTCACAGCACTTACCATAGCACAAACCCTCCCCAATGTCCATAACCCATCCACCCCATCCCTACCCTCCCACCCCCCAATAACTATTGACCACCTGAGTTCTACACTAGAGATTGTGACAGATACAAATAACATAGGGTGACAATTAGTCTTGGTTTGCCAGGGACAGCCCTTGCTTGTATCTGAATTCCAAAACCTATTACTAATATCTTCTTTTTGCTCTCATTTTGGATGATAAATTAAGAGAGCACCCATCATATAGGGCACAGTTCCTGCTATTATAGAGATGTCATTTGAACATGCGTGCAGGAAATTATTGAAGAAAAACACAAGATTTGATACAATCGAACATTAAATTTTCTGATGGAACACAAAATGTTATATTCTTGAGGGATAGTGAGAGAGCTGAAGCTATTAGGAAAGGTTTTCAATTGTAGGAAACTGAAGGCTGGATAGACAGAGAAGGAGAGCTGACATTCCTAGTGAGGAGTCATAGGGGTGGGTATACACATGATAATTTTGTGCTCCACTAAGGAAAGTGACTTGAATGGAGTGGGGAGAATGGTTTGTGGGATGAGGTATGCTATTTGATGGGGAAGCATAGACTCTTCTTGGACAATAGAAGTAGTGGCATTCAGTGCACAGGAATAAGAAAACATAGCAAGAGTGATGATTTTGGAAAACTGGTCAAGAGTGGTCAGTGGGAGATGGCTACTGGTCCTGTGTGGGGAAGAGAAATTGAGATACTAAACTCAGGAGGAGAAATTCTCCCTTTACATAGCCTCACTTGAGGGAATTGTATTGAAGAGGAAATCCATGTTAGCAATTCTCAGGTAGGCTTCTGTTATCCCATGGGACACAGTTACATGGCACAGACTAATCTTATTGTTGTCACAGGACTAACTGGATGGAAATAAATTCCTGCAGAAAACTGTTTTGTGTGAGATGATAGGTATCTTATAAGTAAATAACCAATAAAGTCATTATTATTCCTTTTTTTAATGAGAGGAAGAACAGAAATAAAAATACAGTGATGTGTTACATGTGGTTTACTGCTGCATTTGATAATGCACTCATAGGTGATCAATCTATGTATCTTGCACACTCATCACACACAAGGCAAATATTTCTTTTAATCTTCTAACTCTCTTTCCACACTGAAAATTTTACATATTCAGGATCTTATTTTAATTATATTTTGTCTTCAAGTGCCTTGCATAATGCACTCCATGAATAGCAAATAGATGACATTGATTTTCTGCTTTTGATGTTCGGTTTTCACACAAAAAGATTAAAAGATCCTCAAAGAACCAGATAAAGGAATACGATGTACTTTTAGGGCTAAACATGGTCAAGACTTATAAATGGCTTCACTACTTAGTTCAGGCTATTGTGATTTTTGTCATGGATTTGACTATGCATAAAATTATCACCTGAAGGATGATAACCTTAAGATGTTTTTCTTCTCAGCTAAGACATGACATTTCCTGTTTGGCTATTGATATATTTTACCCTTTTTAATGTTAGTTTCTAATATTACCTAAATTGACAGTCAATAAATATTAAAGTTTAGGTACAGAATTTGTCCTTTATTGCCCTCTCCAATGCTTATTATTATTTGTAACCCTAAGGCCACAAACAGTCATATTAGGAACTCTGATGGGCCTTGGAATCAGATGGACTGGCTTAAATTATTCTATTTCACTAATTAGCTTTGTGACCATTCATAACTTCTTTCTTTTCTCCAAGCCTTCATTTCTGTTCTGTAAAATAGTGATAATAATAGAACATATCTTATCAAGTTGTGATTATTAAATGAGATATATATTTAAAAAGAATATTGTAGGAAGGTGATTATCATTAAGATGGTGACAGGTCATTTCTGACTTCAGTTTTGCTTACAAGACAACAAACTAGAAATTACACCTGGATAAGACCCCAGAACTTGGGGGTAAGGCTGAAACACCCCTCAGGAATACAAACACTGAGAAAGTCTTCATTTGAAGGGTAAGAGCAGCAATTTCTCTTTGACCACATTGCTCCTTTCTCAGGCTGGCACAGCACAGCAATGAGAGGGCCCTTTTTAGGCCTATGGTTTTTCCAGTGGGTAAAGAGTGCCCAAAGTAGGTATCTAGCTTCCCCAGCATGGTAGGACACTTCCTTGGAAGCCCATATCTTTCGCCTCACAGGGATCAGATGGGGAGTCTATAAGGGTTAACCACTGGGAATCAGAGATGGAAGAAGAGCGTAGAGCTTATAGCACTCACCAATCATATTTTAGTGGACCATGCTCCTGCTTGCAGTGGCACTCAAGCAGAAATCCCAGCCAGCAGCTCTGTCCAACTGCAGAGTTGAGCTGGTGGCCCCATCTTGCCAGGGAGCTTGATTAGCAGTTCTGTCTGATTTAGATTCCCAGTCAACTGACTATACCGCTTGTGGAGCCCATTCTACATGTTGGGCATGGAAATAAATTTGCAGCCCTGATAGTGAAGTATAGTCTCTAATTCTGCCTGACCAGAAAACCTGGCCAGAGAACCTGAGTAGTTGTGGAACCCATCCTATAGCCCTGCTTGAGCAGAGAGCCAAGTCGGCAGCCCTTTCTAACTGTTGAGCCTCTAGTCCTGCATAATCAGGGATCCTAAACAGTGACCCTGGGAAGCCTCAGAACCCAGCCTATGATATTGCCCAGCTGTGGAGACCAGACTATAGCCCTACTCAGCAATGGAGACCAACACATGGCCCTGTCCATTTGCTGTGGACTCACCCAGGCAAAAAGTCCAAATAGTGATCCCTCCTAATCACGGAGCATAGCTTGCTGTCCTACCTGACCAGAGTCTAGATTGTGACCTTACCCAACTGTGGAGCTTAGCTCCTAGCACCACCCAACTGCTGGAAAACCTATCTGCACAGAGAGGCTGGCAAGTAACTTTGCCTTACAATAGAGCTTAGCCAATGCTAACTTATCACAGGACAGCTGTAGCACTGCCTGACTTTGGGTCATAGTCTGTGGCCCCACCTGATCACAGAGCAAGGCCTGAGTTCCTATCTGATCATGGAGCCCTGCTTGTGGCTTTGCATGAACACACAGTCCAGCCAACAGCATTACGCAGATAGGTAGCATAGCCTGAGGCCTCACCCAGCCAGAAGCAATTGTGGAGTCCAGCTCACATCCTGCCCAGTAGCATTGCCCTGCCAAGGAACATAGCCTGCAACTCTGCCCAACCACGTGTGAATGTAGAGCCTAGCTAGTGAAGCAGAACCAGCAGCCATTCCTGATCAAACAGCTCACCTAGTGGCTCTACTTGAACATGGAGCTCAGCCAGCAGCATCATTTCCCACCTTAGAAAATAGGCAGTGGCCTTGCTTAACTAGAGACCCCAATATGAAACCACACCTACCTGTGGATGCTGCCAGCTAACTCATCCAGTACCACATCCTGAGCTGGTTGGTGAAGGTCTTTTTCCTGTCATAGCAAACCTGTAAAGTCAGGAAGAAGAGATTGCTTATAGATATCAATGCAAAGGTATGGGATCATGAAAAATCAGGTAAACATTATACCACCAAAGGAAACTAATAATACTCTGATAACTGACCCTAAAGAAATGGAGATCCATGAACTATCTGAATTCAAAATATCATCTTAAAGAGGTTCAGTAAATACACAGACAACTAAATGAAATTAGGAAAATAATGCATAAACAAAATAAATTCAACAACAAAATAAAAACTGTCAATAAAGAAACCTAAACAAATCTTAGAGCTGAAGACTCCAATGACTATACTGCAGATATCAATAGAGAAATTAAATAGCAGATCCAAAAACAGAAGAAAGGTCACTGAACTTGTAGATCATTGAAATTATTCCCAAATATACAAAAAGAAAAAAAAGGATGAAAAAGAGAAAGAAAAGATTATAGGACTTATGAAATACATAACTGGAAACCATGTACATATTATGGGAAACCAGAGAAGAGAAAAGGACAAAGTCTATTTAAAGCAATAATGGAGGGACAGAAAGACTATTTAAAGCAATAATGGCTGTAACCTGGAGAGAGAAACAGATCCAGATCCATCAGCCCAAAAGATTCCAAACAGGTTAGAGCCAAAAAAGGCCACAAAGAAACACATTATAATTACATTATTAAAAGTCAGAGATAAAAAGAAAAATTTTAAGCAGTAAAACAAAAGTGACTCATTACATACACAGGAGCCTTCATAAGACTATCAAAAGAAACTCTGCAGACCAGGAAAAAGTAGAATGACATATTCAAAATATTGAAAGAAAAAACTGTCATTGAAAGACTACATCAAGGAAAGCTGTCCTTCAGAAATAAAAGAGAGATAAAGACTTTCCCAAAGAAACATAAGCTGAGAGTTTGTCACCGCTAGAACCACCTTACAAGAAATATGAAAGGGTGTCCTTCAAACTAAAATAAAATAATACCAATTAATATTATAAAACATATGAATGTATAAAACTCACTGAAGTAAATATGTAGTCAAAGCTAGATTCTCTAATATTATAAAGGTGGTGCACAAATCACAACTTGAAAACTTAAAAAACAAATGTATTAAAGATAACTATACTTAATAATTTGTTATTAGATACACGATATTAAGAAATGGAAATTATAACATGAATAACCTAAAATAAGAGGAGGTAAAAGTATAAAGTTTCTGTATGCTATTGAAGTTGTTACAGCTTAAAATAAGTAAGACAGGAAGCAAGGAACAAAGGACCTGCAAGAAAGTAAAAAAACAGACAAAACAGACTTAAAGCTAAAAATGATTGATGATAAAGAAGGCAATTATATAATAATAAAGGGGTCAATCCATCAAGAAATATAACAATTTTAAGTACTTATGCACCCAACATCAGACCACCCAAATATACAAAGAAAATACTAATAAATACAAATAAACTAATACCAATAAGCAGCAATACAATAGTAGTCAGAGACTTTAATACATTACTACCAACAATGATAGGTCATTCAGAGAGGGAACCAATGAATTTGAACAACAACATAGAGCAAATGGATATAACAGACATATACAGAACATTCTATCCAGGAACAGAAACGTACACAATCTTCTCACAAGCACAGAACATATTCTAGGATAGATCATATGTTACACCACAAAAAAGTCTCAATAAATTCAAGAAGATAGAAATTGTATCATGTTTTTTTCAATTACAACAGTATGAAACTAAAAATCAATAAACAGAGGAAACCTGGAAATCCATAAATACATAGAAATTACATAACACTTCTGAATAATGAACGGATCAAGGAAGAAATCAAAAAATTTATTGAGATAAACAAAAACAATATATGCAATATATTGTTATAATTGCAATTGCAATTGTTATAAATGCAATATACCGAAACTTATGGGTTGTAGGAAAAGCGATTCTAAGAAGGAAGTTTAAAGCTATAAATATATACATCAAGAAAGAAAATTAAGATCTCAGACAATTTTACATCACACCTCAAGGAACTAGAAAAGGAAAAACAAACTAAGCCCAAAGCTGGCAGATGATGGGGAATAATATAAATTAGAATAGAAATAAATGGAATAGGACACAGGAAAACTATAGAAAAGATTAACAAAATTAAGACATTTCCTTGAAAAGATAAATGAAATTGACATTAAGGCTAACCAAGAAAAAAAAAGACAAATAAAATTCTGAATGAAAGAAGAGACATCACATCAGATTCCACAGAAATAGTCATAAAAGTATTAACAATTATATGTCAACAAACTGGACAACCTAAAAGAAATGGATTAATTTCTAGAAACATAAAACATACCAAGACTGAAAAAGAATAAATAGAATATCTGGGGAGATCAATGAGTAAGGAGAGTGAATCAATAATCAGAAACCTCCCAACAAAGATAAGCCCAGGACCAGATAGCTCCATTGGTGAATTCTACCAAAAATTTAAAGAGGAATTAACACCAATCCTTCTCAAGCTCTTCCAAAACATTGAAGGGCAGGAAACATTCCCAAATTCATTTTATGAGGACAACATTATCTTGATACCAAGGCCAGATAAGGACACAACAAGAGTACTATCAACTAATATGCTTGGTGGATATATATACAAAAAAATCTCAATACTAAGAAACTGAATTCAACAGCATATTAAATGATCATACAATGTGGTCAAGTGGGATTCACCCCTGGAATGAAAAGATGTTTTAACATATGTAAATCAAGAAACATATCACATTAATAAAAGATAAAAATTATGTGATCATCTCAATAGGTGCAGAAAAAACATTGACAAAATTTAACATCCATTAATGGTAAAAACTCTCAACAAATTGGATATAGAAGGAATGTACCTCAACACGATAAAGGTCATATATGACAAAGCCACAAGTATTATAATACTTAATGGTAAAAATGGAAAGATTTTCCTCTAAGATCAGGAACAAGACAAGAGTGCCCACACTTAACACACCTATTCAATACAGTACCTCAGCCAGAGAAATTAGGCAAGAAAAAGAAATAAAAGGCATCCAAATGGAAAATAAATAAAATGGTCTCTGTAGATGACATGATCTTATGTATAGAAATCCCTGAAGACTACCAAAAACAAAACAAAAAACAACAAAAACCTGTTAGAATAAATGAACTCAATAAAGTTACACATTACAAATTGACATACAAAAATTAGCTATATTTTATACACAAACAATGAATTATCTAAAAATATCTAAAAATATATAAATCCAGTTTAAATGGCATCAAAAATAAACAAAAATACTTAGGAATGAATTTGACTAAGGATGTGAAAGATCTCTACAGTAAAAACAATAAGACATTGATAAAAGAAATTGAAAGAGACACAAAAAAATGAAAATGTATCCTGTTTTTATAGATCGGAAGAATTAGTATTATGAAAATGTCCATACTACACAAAGCCAACTAGATTCAATGCAATGTTTTTCAAAATTCCAATGACATTTTTTTATGCAAGTAGAGGAAACAATTATAAAATTCATAGCCAAGACATAGATACAACCTAAACATTTATTGACAGGTGACCATTGGATAAACAATGGGCAAGTATCCACTGGATAAACAAAACATCACATACACACACATGAATATTATTCAGCTTTCAAAAATGAAATATTTGGGACACCTGGGTGGCTCAGTTGGCTAAGCAGCTGCCTTCGGCTCAGGTCATGATCACAGGCTCCTGGGATCAAGTCCTGCATCAGGCTCCTTGCTCAGCAGGGAGCCT
This sequence comes from Ailurus styani, assembly GCA_002007465.1. Lineage (NCBI taxonomy): Eukaryota > Metazoa > Chordata > Mammalia > Carnivora > Ailuridae > Ailurus > Ailurus styani. Next base: position 39,671 of record LNAC01000711.1, read on the forward strand.
GCTTCTCCATCTGCCTCTGCCTGCCACTCTGCCTGCTTGTGCTCTCTCTCTCTGACAAATAAATAAATAAAATCTTTAAAAAAAAAGAAATATTTGCCACAACACAACATGGGTGAGCCATAAAGTTGTCATACTAAGGGAAATAAGACAGATAAAGACTGCATGATCTTATATATGTGTGGGATTTGAAAAAAACTGTACTCATAGAAACATAGTAGATTGGTGGTTGTCAAGAGAGACAGTTGCAGGATATGAGAGAAATGGGTAAAGCTGATGAAATGGTATACACTTCCAGTTATTAGATGAGTGAGTCCTGGGGATATAATGGTGACTAAAGTCAACAATACTATGTAGTATACTTAAAAGCTGGTAAGAGGATAGATCTTAAAAGTTCTCACCACACATACACAATAACTACCAGATATGATTGATATATTATCTAAACTTGTGGTACTAATTATTTCATAATATAGACATAAACCATCCTATTGTACATCTTAAACTTAAACAATGCTAAAAGTCAATTACATGTCAAAACTTGAAAAAAAGAATGTTGTACAGTGTAGCAAATTGTAAGTCATTAATATTAGCTATTGATATTTTGTAGGAAAACAATCTCCAACAAGAAAATATATCTCAGTTGTCCTAGAAGTAGCAGTTTTGATATGTGGCATTGGAAATTAAGGAAACTATTTGAGCAAAAATATACCTTAAGGAAGATGAATGTAAACTCAAGATTCAGGAGATACAGGGAAATGAAGATATGTTCTTATTTTTCTAAAACATTCTTAGCCCTTTTTTTTTTCTTACATCTTGGTTTCCAATATTTCAGGGAGCCAAGATATACTGCTTCTTTAAAGAAAATTAGGGCTTCTCCATCTAGGTTGGCAACTGTGAAAACTGTAAAAGTCTTCTTTTACTTAATAACTAGACCTAGACAGACACCTGGCTTAAAAATAAAATGAAAAAAGGGGAAAATCTGGATATTCAATATTCATTGAAAATGACAGGTTTGGCAGACTAGATGTGAATGGCTAAAGCCAGATGTGGGGTCCATATGTTCCATGGGTCCTTTTGCTTTTTGAGCAGGACTGGGAAGTAGTGTGGTTATGAACTATTTCCTAGGGAATTCAAGTGGTAGAAAAGTAAGGTAGGTCATTTAGGCCAAAGCTTCATTGTTAGATTTTTCTCTAAATTAATCTTTGGGTTTAAGAATTAAGGCTGGACTGAGCTTTGAGGTACACTGCGAGGAAAGGCATCCTATTTTCAACTAAAGGATGTGGCTATACACTGGGAGGCATAGACATGCTTGCCTAGGATGTTTCTAAGAAGTTAATCTTGAACCAAACATTGGGGTCTTAGATAAGAATGGAGATTTGTGTGCCAAACATTATATCCAAACTCAGTAAATTTGTAATTAGGACATTCCACACTTAGGTTGTTTTCTTCTTAGCATTGATACAGAAAGAATACTCCTCTGAAACATATTGCTTTTCCTGCAATTTTTCAACTTACACTCTATTTCTTTTACATTCTAGTGATTTTATTGGTAAAATAGAAAAACATTAGAATCTAATTATTATATTTAAAAATTACTTAACTCACTTATTTATTCATTTATTCCTCTGCTTTTATCCATAAGCATCTTGAACAGTTAATAATCAGAAGAAACTTTGCCTCTTTCTAAGAACTTATTGGTAAAGAATATATGCTTTTAACATTTCAGGCATCTGTGAAAGATACATATATCATTGTTGTGTTTGTCAAACTCTTAAGAAATGTAATTCCTATGAATTCCCCCCCCACTGGAGTTTGCCAGGGGAAGTGTCCTATACTCAACAATTTTTAGCATAACTCTTTAATCATACATGGGCATAAGAAGGACAATTTTGACCTCTAATAAAATAACTATGTGGTTTATAATGGCACTTCTGTGGATAGAGTAAGCTAGCTGCTATTGACACAGTATTTTCTTTACATATAAATTGAGACCTTTTTTTTGTTAATGTGTTCTTACAAACTATCTAATTAGATGTTTGAAGACCATGATTTGTTTTGATACAATTATCCAATTGATTTGTTTGCTATTTCCAGCTTCTTACATCCAGTATACCAACATAAGAACACCTTACCTGGTGCCAAAGATAACAGAGGACTTAGCAGAACTGGCTGCCTTGACAGTGTATCAACAACAGAGTTGATCTGGCACCTGATGGTTGGGCTTATTTCAGCAAATCCATTATTAAAATTTTATTAGCCAATGATGAATAAACAGGTTTGGAGCTTTACTCTCCCTCTTTCTATCTTATTTTATATAATCAGCATTGTGTGGAAATTTTGTTTTTCTGGGTCCACATTAGTGTTTTCAAAGTAAAGTAGCCAGTAAATCTTTATAATTGACTCAAATTGTACGAGGACCACAGGCCAAACATAGAGGGCTACTGATGTGTTTTATAAAGTTGAGAAGGAAGCCAATGAACTCAAGCACAAGAACCCTGGTTACTGGTACTAACAAAATATATGGTGAATTCAAAATAAAACAGTTTGGCTCAGGAGAAGCAGTGGTGTTTGTGTGACTTGAGAAATATTAACCAGATAGATTACTTTTGAATAGAGACCTACATATAATCAGTGATGTATTATCTGGCATATACAAACACATGTAATCACAAAGGCTTTGGGTCTTTCTAAGGCAATGCCATGCCAGGCATCTTGTCTGGTAACAGAATGATGCTTCAGGTTGAAGTACAGTTAAGGTCTCACACATCTTGTGTATGATAAACACACATTTGTGTTTTTGCAGCTGATAGGAAAGAAAAACCTCTTCCCCCATCAGAAGCATTTCAGATGTCAATACTCTACTAATTTCAGAATATTAGAAAACAAGATATTAAAGTGGTGAGAAAGACTACTATTTCTGAATCCATTTATTAAAATCAAATAATTTCAACAAAGATAGAATTGAGTTAGGGACAGTATGAAAGGTAAGTTATAATCCAAGATCCCACATTCTCTGATAAAAACCCTATTAGGACACTAAACAAAATATCTTATTGGTTAATTTGACAGTGGATAAATACACTAACAACCATTATTTCTGTTATCTTTGTATCCTTTATCTTATATGATTATTGTAGCCACTCTGTGTTATTAATACATACTAATCATAGGTATTATTATTAGCCCATTTTAAGGATTGGGAAATAAGCCTTAGAAAAGTTAAATGACTTACCCAAAACAACCCAGCTACTACCAAGTGGTAGTGCTGGAATTTGAACCTAAGTCCTGTGTGTGTGTGGAGAAACCATCTTTATTTTTAATTTTTTAAATTTAAATTCCATTAGACAACATATAGTAGATAGTTTCATATGTAGTGTTCAAAGATTCATCAGTACCAAAATCTTTTTACTAGTATGCTCTCTTTACTCTAAAGTTCTGCTTCTGTTTTAATTTAATTTATTTTATTTTTAAGGAGATCATTCTATTTATTATTCATTCATACACTCATCCATTCCTTTGATAAGTATATATTTAGACTCTATTGTGATCCAGGCATTATTCTTGTATCTTTTTATTAGTGAGAAAACAGATAAAAACCTTTGCTCTCTTAAATCTTGCATTCTGGGGATGGTAGAGACTATAACTGTTGCATATGGGATGCTTAGTAAGTCTTTTAATTTAATTTTTTCAGTGTTCCAATATTCACTTTTTATGCATCACACCCAGTGCTCCATGCAATACATGCCCTCCTTAATACCCACCACAAGGCTTGCCCATTCCCTACCCTCCTCCCCTCCAAAACCCTCAATTTGTTTCTCAGAGTCCACAGTCTCTCATGATTTCTATCCCCCCCCCATTTTCCCAATTCACTTTTCCTTTCCTTCTCCTAATGTCCTCCATGTTATTCCTTATGCTCCACAAGTAAGTGAAACCATATGATAATTGACCTTCTCTGCTTGACTTATTTTACTCAGCATAATCTCCCCCAGTCCTGTCCATGTTGATACAAAAGTTGGATATTCATCCTTTCTGATGGCTGAGTAATATTCCATTGTATATATGGACCATATCTTCTTTATCGATTCGTCTGTTGAAGGGTGTCTTGGTTCTTTCCACAGTTTAGTGATTGTGGACATTGCCGCTAAGATCATTGGTGTACAGATGGCCCTTCTTCTCACTACATCTGTATCTTTGGGGTAAATACCCAGTAGTGCAATTGCAGGGTCATAAGGTAGCTCTATTTTTAATTTTTTGAGGAATCTCCATACTGTTTTCCAAAGTGGCTTCACCAACTTGCAATCCCACCAAAAATGTAAGAGGGTTGCCCTTTCTCCACATCCTCTCCAACACTTGTTGTTTCCTGCCCTGTTAATTTTGGCCATTCTAACTGGTGTAAGGTGGTATCTCAATGTGGTTTTGATTTGAATTTCCCTGATGGCTGATGATGAACATTTTTTCATGTCTGCTAGCCATTTGTATGTCTTCTTTGGAGAAGTGTCTGTTCATGTCTTCTGCCCATTTTTTTAAATTTTATTTTTATTCTTTGCCCAAGGGGTACAGGTCTGTGAATCATCAGGCTTACATCTTTCACAGCATTCACCAAAGTACAAACCCTCCCCAATGTCCATAACCCATCCACCCTATCCCTACCCTCCCACCCCCCAGTAACCCTCAGTTTGTTTTGTGAGATTAGGAGTCTCTTATGGTTTGTGTCCTTCCCCATCCCATCTTGTTTCATTATTTTTCCCTCCCTACCCCTCACAACCTCCCACCTTACCCCTCAAGTTCCTCATATCAGAGAGATCATATGATAATTGTCTTTCTCTGATTGACTTATTTCGCTCAGCATAATACCCTCCAGTTCCATCCATGTCGTTGCAAATGGCAAGATTTCATTTCTTTTGATAGCTGCATAATATTCCATTGTATATATATATACCACATCTTCTTCATTTTTTGACATGATTATCTGTTTTTTGGGTGTTGAGTCTGAGGAGTTCTTTATAGATCTTGGATATCAGCCATTTGTCTGTAGTGTCATTTGCAAATATCTTCTCCCATTCCGTGGGTTGCCTCCTTGTTTTGTTGACTGTTTCCTTTGCTGTGCAGAAACTTTTTATCTTGATGAAGTCCAAAAAGTTCATTTTTGCTTTTGTTTCCTTTGCCTTTCGAGNGGAGACATGTCTTGGTATTCTCAGAGCACAGTGCTTTGAAACGGAATTCAACCACAAGAAAAAGTTTGGAAGGAATTCGAACACTTGAAAGCTAAAGACCATCCTGCTCGAGTGTTTGGATCAACCAAGAAATCAAAGAAGAACTTAAACAATTCATGGAAACCAATGAGAATGAAGACACATCAGTCCAAAACCTATGGGATATGGTAAAGGTAGTCCTAAGGGGAAATACATAGCCATCCCAGCCTCACTCAAAAAAATTAAAAAATAGTGAATACAATGACTCTCTTTACACCTTAAAGAAATGGAAAATCAACAACAAATTAAGCTAACCCATGCACAGGAAGGGAAATAATTAAGATTAGAGCAGAGATCAATGAGTTAGAAACTAGAGATACAGTAGAACACATCAACAAAACTAGAAGCTGGTTCTTTGAAAGAATTAATAAGATCAATAAACCACAGACCAAACTAATCCAAAAGAAAAGAGAGAGGACCCAAATTAATAAAGTTATGAATGAAAGGGGAGAGATCACGACTAACACCAAGGAAATAGAAACAATCATCAGAAATTATTATCAACAGCTATATGCCAATAAGTTAAGCAACCTAGAAGAAATGGATACATTCCTGGAAACCTATAAACTTCCAAGACTGAAAGAGAAAGAAATTGACAACCTGACTAGACCAATATCTAGTAATGATGCTGAAGCAATGACCAAAAACCTCTCAAAAAACGAGTCCAGGACCTGACAGATTCCCTGGGGAATTCTACCAAACATTCAAAGAAGAAATAATACCTATTCTCCTGAAGTTGTTTCAAAAAACAGAAACAGAAGGAAGACTTCCAGACTCTTTCTATGAAACCAGCATTACCTTGATCCCCAAACTGGGCAAAGACCCCATCAAAAAGGAGAATTTCAGATCAATATCCCTGATGAATATGATGCCAAGATTCTCAACAAGACCCAAGCTAATAGGATCCAACAGTACATTAAAAAGATTATTCACCACAACCAGGTGGGATTCATCCCTGGGATGCAAGGGTAGTTCAACATTCACAAATCAATCAATGTGATAGAACAAATCAGTAAGAGAAGAACCACATGGTCCTCTCAATTGATGCAGAAAAAGCATTTGACGAAATACAGCATCCTTTCCTGATTAAAACTCTTCAAAGTATAGGGATAAAGGGAACATTCCTCACCTTCATAAAATCTGTCTATGAAAAACCCACAGCGAATATCATTCTCAATGGGGAAAAGCTGACAGCCTTCCCATTAAGATCAGGAACAGAACGAGGATGTCTACTCTTGCCGCTGTCATTCAACGAAGTACTAGAAGTCCTAGCAACAGCAATCAGACAACAAAAATAAATAAAATGTATTCAAATTGGCAAAGAAGAAGTCCAACTCTTTCTCTTTGCAAATGACATGATACTTTATATGGAAAACCAAAAAGACTCCACTGCCAAATTACTAGAACTCATAAAGCAATTCAGTAATGTGGCAGGATACAAAATCAATGCACAGAAATCAATTGCTTTCTTTTACACTAACAATGAAACTATAGAAAGGGAAATTAGAGAATCGATTCCATTTACTATAGCACCAAGAACCATAAGATACCTTGGAATGAACCTAACCAAAGAAGTAAAGGATCTCTACTCAAGGAACTACAGAACACTCATGAAAGAAATTGAAGACACAAAAAGATGGAAAAACATTCCATGCTCATGGATTGGAAGAATAAACATTGTTAAAATGTCTATACAGCCCAGAGCAATCTATACTTTCAATATCATCCTGATTAAAATTCCACCAGCATTTTTCAAAGTGCTGGAACAAACAACCCTAAAATTCATATAGAACCAGAAAAGACCCCCAAATCGCTAAGGTAATGTCGACAAAGAAAAACAAAACTGGGGGCATCATGTTGCCTGATATCAATCTTTATTACAAAGCTGTGATTACCAAGACAGCATGGTACTGGCACAAAAACAGACACATAGGCCAATGGAACAGAGTAGAGAACCCAGATATGGACCTCAGCTCTATGGTCAAATAATCTTCAACAAAGCAGGAAAAAATATCCAGTGGAAAAAAGACAGTCTTTTCAATAAATGGTGCTGGGAAAATTGGACAGCTATGTGTAGAAGAATGAAACTGGGCCATTCTCTTACATCACACACAAAGATAAACTCAAAATGGATGAAAGACCTCAAAGACCACAAGAAAGCCTTGTGTCTTAAGGACCTTCTCCATCACTGAGTTTAGGGGACAGAAATGAAAACAATTTTACCATCGGTTTATGTCTCTTTTTAGCATTTTAGTTCCTTTTTGTTCAAGGCATGTAATATGACAATCCTTCAATCACACGCTTTGTGGTATTGGTCAAGAGTTTCTGCCTTCTCCTACTCTTGAAAGCTGTGGTAAATGGTCAACAGTATGGGAAACTGGTTCCCTCTCACTTCTTCCTGTAGTCCAGAGCTTAGAGCAAATCCTCAGCACCTAGCTGCCTGCTTCCTTCCTCTGGTGCTACATCTGGCTGTTTAGGTCCTCAGTGGCACCATGTGCTCAAAAATTCAGATTTTTGGCTTCTCTTGAAAATAATCAGAAGTCTCAGTATTCTAAGCCTCTGATCCTATGTGGCACTAGTGGCTGGAACTGCATAACTGTTGTCCTGTTTGGATGGAGTTCTCTTCCTCTAGTTTCCTAACCTGTCTGCTTCCCTCACTCATGTCCCTATTTGTCTGTTGAGCTTGTTATTTCTGGTAACTCCTTATAGCTCTCTTGTTTTGTTGTGTATCTTTTGTGCTGATGGCTAGGGTGACTGGGGAGAGGCATAGGCCAGCCCCTCCCTGATGTCTTTCTTCTCTAATGAAGATCATGCTCAATAGGTAAACATTATTTAAACTCATAGAAAACTATGCCAAGGCTTAGAGTTTCTATGTTAAAAGGTAGGGGCTGTAGGAATCAACTGAAGGTTAGACTGGGTGAGATGGATTAAGTGACATTCAAAAGATAGGACACACTGTTTTAATTATAGAAAGACGTACTTTGCCTCTCCCATGCCTGTGTAACACAAAGTGCCATTTCAGAACTTATAAATTCCTACCTTGCTTCATAAAAACTTCAAATTCAGGCCAGTTATATCTTTTAAGTAAAGGAAAAGCCAACTGTCATAAGTTTCCTCTGGCAGAGGCTTGCTAGCCAAGTCATAGGCTCAATTAATTCATTTTGATTCTTAAATACCTCATCTTCTTTTTGTTTTATTTTAATGAGGCAAATTTATCATCTATAGTATAATTTTAAGATACTCTCAAATCTTACTTGAGCTCCTTCTTTGGCTCAGTGAAGAACTGTGTCCTACATTCTAGAAACCCATGTTTTCACAAGTGTAATCAGTTCACTGGATCCGAGAATGCAGTAGACTCAGAGAGCTGGATTTTGTGACTCTGTCAGCATCTCTCAGGATGCCTTTCAGGTCATTGATCTCTAAAAGTGCTGACAAATTAGTTTTTATTTATTTATTTATTTATTTATTTATTTATTTATTTATTTATTTATTTAAAGATTTTATTTATTTATTTCACAGAGGGAGAGAGATCACAAGGAGGCAGAGAGGCAGGCAGAGAGAGAGAGAGGGGGAAGCAGGCTCCCCACTGAGCAGGGAGCCTTATGCGGGCCTCGATCCCAGGACCCTGAGATCATGACCTGAGCCGAAAGCAGAGGCTTTAACCCACTGAGCCACCCAGGCGCCCGACAAATTAGTTTTTAATTGACATTTCTTTAGTACTATTATATCTACTTTTTTTACAACATGATTATGGCATATTTTTTTCATTTTTTTCATCAGTAAAATTTTTAGTATAAGTTTTCAGAAGACATTAAGTTGGGGATGCATTAGTCAGTGCCAGAATCAGGATCTTCTCAGATATTGCAAGAATGGAATGATGGATAAAATTATTAAAATTATATTTAAGGAGAAAATCTGTACTCTTCCACATTCATGCATCAGGAAATACATGTATATGCAAAAACATCACTGTACAAACCTAGGATGGAGATGGGGCTTTGTAGTCACATGTGTGAAGAAGGTTATAGTTAACTGAAAACTACTTAGAGTCACTAATTATTATCACCAATATGATGTGTCCCAAAAGCAATGGGAGCACATTAATAAATATACTAATAGAAAGATTTTGGTCCAGAAAAAGGCAAATGATGTTCCCACTTTACTAAACATCGGTAAGGCCACACCTATATCTGATTTTCATTTCTGATACCATGGCTCTCAGTGGGACACTGAGAGACTAGAGTGTGTTTGAAAGGCAGGGACTAGGGCGCCTGGGTGGCTCAGTGGGTTAAAGCCACTGCCTTCGGCTCAGGTCATGATCCCAGGGTCCTGGGATCAAGGCCCACATCAGGCTCTCTGCTCATTGGGGAGCCTGCTTCCTCCTCTCTCCTCTCTCTCTGCCTGTCTCTCTGCCTACTTGTAATCTCTCTCTCTGTGTCAAATGAATAAATAAAATCTTAAAAAAAAAAGGCAGGGACTAGATGAGGAAGCCTTGGATACTATAAGTAGCCTGTAGATGGAAGACTAAAGGCAGACATAATGGCTTTTAAACATCTCAAGTGCTATTACGTAGAAGCTAGAACAAATATATGCTGTATTGCACTCAGAGAATCAACTGTGGTCAACAAGACAACATTAGAAGGGGAGAGTGATATTTATTTTTATATAAGGAAATACTTTACATTTATACTGGATGACATGGATACATACTTTTATTTCCTAAATATTAAACTTATCCAAAACTGCACTAGGCTGACTCAGGAGGTATTTTCATTATTACTTGTGAGGTATTCCAGAAAAGCAGAGAAACACAGATATTTAACAGTAACAAAGAGTTTTTATTAGCTGATCTCCAAGTATCTTTTAAAGTTCTGAAGAGTTTGAGTCTTAGAATCATCAGTACTAAATGATCTCTACTTGGCTTGATTTTGAAATAAGGCCCAACTTCCAAACTCTAATTTCCACTGAAGAATATATAATCAAACCATTCATTCCAGTGCTTGATGTCTTATTAGGTCACAGTCCTAATCATTCATCTCCAATCCTTCTGTCCAGCACAAAATGAAGTCTGAATTTGTGTTTCTTAGGTGAATGTAAACATTTGAATTACAAAAATCCTTTGGTGATGTTGCAGTCACTACTAACCACTTTCATAGATATGACAGTGGAGACTTCCTTTTATAGACACTTTAAGTTGTTGGGTTTTTTTTAATCACTCTATTCCTCTGTTCTTCTCCATACTCTATTGATCAAAGTATGGTCTGGACAATGCTGGGGTCCCATGTTGTGATTTATCTATCTTAAAATTTGCAGGAAATGTATTAGTTTTATAGCAAAGTGTGGTTATATAACTTTATTCACAAATACTGCCCATTTTTGAGATATGAGAATTGAGATCTTCCCCCAAATCTTGTAAGTGTCTTAATCATTTCATTTTGAAAATGCTCATCTACTGTAAAGACTATATTATTTTATCTTGTCTACTATTTTCATGTAATGAAATCACTTTCATTATATTTGCATATTCATTGTTACTACAGTTTTTGTGATAGCTCTTATGCACAAAAGTGATTTGGTGGCTCAAAAGCTGCTTATTAATGTGTAAAAGTAATGATAAAAACAGTAAATCCTAAAATTAATAACTTCTAAACATAAGTAGCAAACAGACTTCAATATTGAGTATGAATATGTATAGACTGGAGCAAGCAATTCTGCAAATGTTATTGTTTTGCACAAGAAAAAACTAAAAATGTGAATAGGATGTATAATAAATAACTAGAAATGGGATATTGCTGCAACAACAGTCCATTTAATTCTTGCTCTTGAGTGGTGTTATAAACCCTCTCTGAAATGGAGGGATAAAACCTTGGAAAATTTGCATAATTATGAACCAAAGGAGAATGGGTTCTCTGGCCCAAAATGAACAAATAACTTGCAGTATGAAATATATAAATTTTGTTGCTAAAGATAGCGATGAGCCCAAAACTTCCTTGTAGCCATAGTTACATTTACCATGGTGAAAATCAGATACAAAGGATACCATTTCTGAGATAATTTTAAAATGCCACAAAATTAAAGCTAACTTCTATGCTTGAAGACAAAGCAGAAAAGCAGTGTGTAAAATCCCTTTGTCAAATGACAGAGTTAGAGACTGAATAATATCAATGGCATGCAAACTAGATATCCATGTATGCATCAGTGGATGCAGGTACATGGTACTTCTGGGATGCAAAATAAAGATGCTTTCTTGCATATATGAGAGAGAAGGTCCTGATGCCTTCTGTCTCCTTGTCACTAAAAAATCCTCTCATGGTGGAGATTTTCTAAATTAATTATTGTTTTGTGATCCACGTTAGAACCTGGAAAGGATATGGTGAGATCAGCAGTCATGGGAAATCCACTGTATCAGGGAAAGGTTTAAGAAGAAAATTCTGGTCACAGGTCAGGATAGTGACACAGGAAGATCCTGAACTCACATCCTTCCATAGGCACACCAAATCTACTATACTGTGGAAAAACTTCCTTTGAAAAGAACCTAAAAACTGGCAGAGTGACCCCTTCACATCAGGTAAATGAAAGGGAAACTACATTAAAGTAGGTAGGGAAGACTGAGAGGCTTTGTCACATTAAACCATGCCCCTGGCACAGTGACCCCCACTCAAGAAGGAAATCAAAACCTAGAGCTTGTCTCTGAGAAGCAAAGAGTTCATCAGGCACCCCAACTTTTAAGATTGGCACCTGAGAGATAAGCCCCCCAAAACATCTGGTTTTGAAGACTAACAGGGCTCATGTCAACAAGACCCCCTCTGCTGGTGTATACAGAGAAAGGGTTCCTAAAGAGAGTGGTTGCAGACTCACCTACCTCAGGGCTTAGTGCAGGAGCAGCCCTTGCAAAGCACCCAGACTTGATGCTAAAAAAGATGCATTTGCACATTCTAAAACTTTAGTCTAAGGGGTGGTGTCCTCCTAGGTTACTCAATGGGGACACTGGCTGGTGGGTGTCATCTTTTCTTCTCTCTTTGCTTTGTTAAAGCCAGCAGAACCACCTCTTCTTAAAATTCTTTTCTTTTTTTTTTGGTGGATGCCACCCCCTCTCTTTGCTCTAGTCAGTGGTCACCATTTTTATGTTTCCTCTGCTACACTCCAAGGTGCCAGTATCTCATGAAGGGTGGCTTACACACATGTCTGGTGCCCTGGTCTTAGATCTGGTGACCCAGTTTTTGCAGCTGCAACCCAGGGGACATCTCTTGATTGCCTGGCTCTAAAGGTCAGTGGGTTTGTGTTCCTTGGTGCCATGGGACTCTAACAATTAAAAAGAGGGTTTACCATCATTACCCCCAGGCACTGCACAGATAGCAAGCTGAAATACACCCCCAATCTTTCTGAGAGAGAGGCCTATTTGCTTGACCGGGAACTGTGGCCTGAGAAGTAGATTTTTGGTTTGGCACATTTATGGGGCCTATAGAGATATTTTTAGGAAATCAAAGCTGGTGAACACAATTACTATACTTTACCTCTGCCTCACTTCAGCTGATATCTTAAAGAAAGAAAAGATCTTATACCCTTTTCTCTTGCCCTGATATTTTCAGCTGCTACCGGGGAACACCTCTACATCATTTGGCTTTGGAGGTCAATGGGACTTATGCTCAGGGGTTCCCACAAGACTATAACCAATAGAGAAAAATTTCCTAACAGCTACCATCCAGGGTACCCCAAGAGGCAACAGATCCAAGAACTCAGTCTTCCTATGAAAGAGACCTATTAGCTAATCCACACAGATGCAGCCTGATTGGCAGACTTCTCCATTAAGCACACATCTAAGGGCTGCCTTTAAATCTTTCCTGAGCCTTGAAGGGCTGATGCTATCTTCACACTTTCCCTCCGCTGCTATCTAGACTGCCAGCATCTCTTGGAGAAGAGCTCTTATACATGTCTAGTGTCCCCAATTTTTACATTTGGGGCCCTGTTTACAGCCACTGCCCAAGGGATAACCCTTTATTACCTGGCCCTAGTGGCCAAGGGACTTGCATTCCCAGAGCACTGTAAGAGTTAGAGAGATAGTTCTGGTGGGCTACTTCCCCCAGGGCACAGACAGCAAACAAACACCCTCCCAGGTTTTCTGTGAAGGAGGCCTACTTTCTAATCCTGTAGCTTTGGCCTAAGGTTCAGGCTTCATGTCTGGCACACATCTAGTGGCTACAGAGGTAGTTTGAGAGAACATAAGCCAGAGGATGTCATATTTGTGCTCCCTTTCTGCCTCATTGTATCTCAACTGTATCTCCAAGAAAAGAATGTATATACTAGTGTTCAGCCCCAATTTTTGTGACTGCCATCTGAGAAATATTCAGATCACCTGGGACTTATTTTTGCATTCTTTGAAAGCTGCTGCACCTGTGTCTGGATTCTAATCTGTCTAACTCTAGGTGCAAAGCTGCTTTGTGAGTGTCTGGATTCCAATCTACCTAACTCTAGGTGCTGACAGAGATCTTCCCTTTTGGGACACCAAGTAGTCTTAGCACACCCTCAACTACTGGGACCATTAAAAGTAATATAGGCTGCATGGACAATCACAGTTTTGTGAGGAAACCAAGAGCCAGGGCAGGATTGAGCAAGATTTGATATGCTACACAGGCTGACCTTTCAAGAATGGGAGAGGTGGCTCCTTTTTCCTCAATAGAGAGTCAAGAAAAATAGAGAAACTGAGACATATGTTTGAAATAAAAGAAAAGATAAAACCTCAGGGGAAAAAAATCAAATGGAGATAAGTAATTTACCTGATAAAGAGTACAAAATCATAGTCAAAGAGATGCTCACCGAGCTCAGAAGAAAAATGGATAAACACAATGAGAACTCCAACAAAGAGAGGGTATAAGAAAGTACCAAACAGAAGTCCAGAACTGAAAAATGTAATAACTAAAAACAACAACAACAACAAAACCCAACCAAACAAAAAACAAAACAACCCAATGTTAGAATGATTCAATAGCAGACTAGATGAAGCAGAAGAAAGGATCAGTGAACTCAAACAGGGCAGAGGAACTTATCCAGTCAGAAAAGGAAAACAAAAACAAAAACAAAAACAAACCTGAAGATAGCCTAAGGAGTTTATGGGACAACATTAATCATACTAATAGTCACAATAAAAGAACCTGAGAAGGAGAAAAAAGTGGGGCAGAAAACTTATTTAGAGAAATAATCCTGAAATCTTCCCAAGCTTGAGAAAGGAAAAAGACATCCAGACCAGAAAGCCAGAGAGTTTCAAATAGCATGATCCAAAGAGACTGACACCAAGACATATAATTAAAATGTCAAAAGTTAAAGGCAAAGAGATAAGCTTAAAAGCATCAAGAGAAAAACAACTTTTTACATACAAGGCAAACCCTGTAGGTTTACAAGCAGATTTTGCAGGAGAAACTTTGCAGGCAGGAAGACAATGGCATGATAATACTCAATGTACTGAAAGAAAAATCTTCCAACCAAGAATGCTCGTCCTGGCAAAGTTATCATTCAGAACTGTAGGAAAGATAGAGTTTTTTAGATAAACAAGAGTGAAAGGGCTTCATCACCACTAAATTGGCTTTATAAGAATGGGTTAAAGAGACTTTTTAAGCTGAAAAGAAAGGGTGCTAATTAGTAACAAGAAAACATGAAAGAGTAAATCTCACTGGAAAGGTAAATATATAGTAAGGGTAGTGGATTAAACATTTATAAGTGGATTTAAGACATGAAGTTAATGTGAAGGTTAAATACAAACTTGGTATAAATAACCTGTCACTACAAAAATTAGTTAAGGGGTACACAAGATAAAAAGATGAAATGTGACATCAAAAAATAAAATATGGGGAAGAGAGAAAAAAGTAGAACTTTAGAGTGCTTTCAAGTTGTCATCAACTTAAAATAGACAGTGATAAATATAAGTTGTTATGTGTAAGTTGCATGGTAACTGTATAGCAAAAACCTATGTAGATACACAAAAGAGAGAAAGGAACCTAAGCTTTCCACTAAAGTAATCTTCAAAACCACAAGGCAAGGGCAGAGAGCAAAAAAAAGGAACAGAGGAATTATAAAACAGCAAAATTAGTAAATGGCAGTAAGAACACACCTATCAATAATTACTTTAAATGTAAATGAACTAAATTCTCTAATCAAAAGGCAGAGTGGTTAAATGAATAAAAAACAAAACAACAGCAAAAAAAACCCCACAAAAAATAAACAAATAAACAAAACAAGATCCACCTGCAGACAGCCTACAGGAGGCTCCAGGTATAATGACACACATAGGCTGAAAGTGAAGGGATAGAAAAAGATATTTCATATGAAAGAAACTAAAAGAAAGCTGGGGTAACAATACCTAGACTGGACAAAATGGGCTTTTAAACAAAGACTATAATAAGAGACAAAGAAGGGTTTTACGTAATGAAAAAGGGGTCAACAAATACAATAATACAAGAAAAGGATATAACATTTATAAATATTTATGCACACAACATAGGAGAACCTAAATATATAAAGTAAATATTATATTTACTATCTATCTAAAGGGATTTATCTAAAGGGATCTAAAGGGAGAAGTAGACAATAATACAATAATGGTAGGGAACTTTAATAGCCTGCTTATGTCAATGAATAGATCATCCAGACAGAAAATCAGTAAGAAAATGTTGGCCTTAAATGACACATTAGACCAAATGGGCTTACCAGATATATACAGAACATTACCTCCAAAAGCAATATACTATACATTCTTTTCAAGTGCTTATGGAACATTCTCCAGCATAGATCAAATATTAGATCACAAAAAAATTCTTAACAAATTTCAAAAGACTGAAATCATACCGACTGTCTTTTTTGACCACAATGATATTAAGGTAGAAATCAATTACTCAATTCCTCAATCCATCAATCACAAAGAAAACTGGAAGACTCACAAATATGTGAAAATTAAACAACATGCTACTGAACAAACATGTCAATGAAGAAATCAAAAGAGAAAAAAAAATAAGACAAATGAAAATGCAAATACAACATACCAAGACTTGTGGAATGCAGAAAAAGCAGTTCTAAGAGGAAAATTCATAGCAGTAAATGTCTACCTCAAGAAACAAGACAAATATCAATTAGAAAACCTAACTTTATACTTAAAAGAATTAAAGGGGAAAAAAAGAACAAAACCCAAAGTTAGTACCAGGAAGGAAATAACATATATCAGAGCAGAAATAAGTGAAAGACTAAAAACCAAACAAACAAAAGATCAATGAAATCAAGAGCTGATTCTTTAAAAAGATAAAATTGACAAGCTTTTAGCTTGAGTCATCAGGAAAAAAAAAGGAAAGAGAACTCAAATAAAATTTAAAAAAGAGAAGACATTAATAAGTGAGTGATACCATAGAAATACAAAGGATAAGAGACTATAGGAACAATTGTACATCACAAAATTGGACAGTCTGCAAAAAATTGATGAATTTCTAGTATCATATAACCTTCCAAGACTGAATCATGAAGAAATAGAAAATCTGAATAGACCAATTACTAATAAGAAGATTGAATAAGTAATCAAAAACCTCTCAACAAAAGGCCATGACCAAATCATTTCACTAGTAAAAACATTCAAAGAAGAATACCAGTTCTTTTCAAAATCTTCCAAAAATAGATCAAACACTTCCTAACTCATTGTACAAGGCCAGCATCAACCTATACCAAAACCAGATAAGGACACCCCCCCCCAAAAATTAAGGCTATCCCTGAACATAAATGCAGAAATCATTAGCAAAATATTAACAGGGGCGCCTGGTGGCTCAGCAGGTTAAAGCCTCTGCCTTTGGCTCAGGTCATGATCGCAGGGTCCTGGGATTGAGCCCTGCATCGGGCTCTCTGCTCAGCGGAGAGCCTGCTTCCCCCTCTCCCTCTGCCTGCCTCTCTGCCTACTTGTGATCTTTGTCTGTCAAATAAATAAAAATAAAAATCTAAAAAAAATATTAACAAACTAAATTCAAAAATACATTAAAATGATCATAAGCTATGATCATGTGGGATTTTTCCAGTACACAAAGTTGGTTCAACATCCATAAACCAATCAATATAATACATCACATTAACAAAATGAAGTATAAAAATTATATGATCATTTCAATCGATTCAGAAAAAGCACTTATAAAATTTAATATCAGTCTATGATTAAAAATATCCACAAAGTGGGCATAGAGGGAACATGCTTCAAGATAATAAAGGCCATGTGGGAAAAGCCCATAGCAAACTTCATACTTGATGGCAAAAAAGTGAGAATTTTTTCTCCAAGNAGGCCATCTGGGAAAAGCCCATAGCAAACTTCATACTTGATGGCAAAAAAGTGAGAATTTTTTCTCCAAGATCAGGAATAGGAGAAGTCTGCCCACTTATGCCCATTTTTATTCAATATAGTATTGGGAGCCCTAGCCAGAGAAATTAGGTTAGAAAAAGGAAACAAGACATCCAAATTGGAAAGGAAGAATTAAAACTGTTACTGTTCACATATGACATGATATTATATGTAGAAAACCCTAAAGACTTCACCAAAACCTGTTAGAACTAATCAGTAGGTTCAGTAAAGTTTCGGGATATAGAAATCTGTTGCATTGTTGTATACTGATAATGAACCAGCAGAAAAAGAAATTAAGAAAACAATCTCATTTGTAATTGCATCAAAACATAAAAATACATTAGTAATACGGGGATCCTGGTTGGCTCAGTGGGTTAAAGCCTCTGCCTTCAGCTCAGGTCATTATCTCAGGGTCCTGGGATCGAGCCCCACATGGTGCTCTCTTCTCAGCAGAGAGCCTGCTTCCCCCTTTCCCTCTGCCTGCAGCTCTGCCTACTTGTGATCTCTCTCTCTGTCAAATAAATAAATAAAAATAAAAAAATACATTAGTAATAAATGTAACTAAGGAAGTGTAAGACCTGTACACTGAAAACAATAAGACACTGATGACAGAAATAGAGGACACAAACAAATGGAAAGGTAATTCTGAATTGATTGGAAGAATATTGTTAAAATGTCCATATTACCCAAAGCAATCTACAGATTTGATGCAATCCCTATGAAAATGTTAGTGGTATTTTTTTCCACACAAAAAAGAAACAATCCTAAAACTCGTATGGATCCAAGAAAGACCTAAATATCCAAGCAATTCTGAGAAGGAAAAACAAAGCTGTAGGCACCACACTCCTTGATTTCAAACTATATTACAAAGTTTTAGTAATCAAAACAGTATGGTAATGGCATTAAAACAAACAAATAGATCAATAGCACAGAGTGGAGTCCAGAAATATACCCATGCATGTATGGTTATTTAATCTATGACAAAAAGGACAAGAATGTACAGTGGAGAAACAGTAGTCTCTTGAACAAATGATTTTGGGAAAACTGGACCACTACCTTACTCCAAACATAAAAGTTAACTCAAAATGGATTAAAGACTTGAACCTTAGTTTTGAAATTATTAAATTCCTGAAGGAACCATAGTCATTAAGCTCCCTGACATTGGTCTTGGTGATAATTTCTTGTATTTGACACCAAAAGCAAAGGCAATAAAAACAAAAATAAACAAGTGGAGCTCTATTAAACTAAAAAGCTTTGTGCAGCCAAGGAAACTATCAATGAAATGAAAAGAGAACCTTCTAAATGAGAGAAGATATTTGCAAATCATATATAAGATAAAGGTTGATATCCAAAGAATTTATACAACTCAATAGCAAAGTACTAAACAATTTGATTTAAAGATGTGTTGAAGATATTAATAGACATTTTTTTGAAAGATATAGAGATTACCAGCAGGTACATGACACATGTTAGAAAGACTTATAAAAAGACAAGAGATAGTAAGTGTTGGTGAGGCTGTGAAGCAAGGGAACCTTTGTGCACTGCTGGTGAGAAGGCGAATTGGGGCAATGACTATGGAAACCTGTACAGAGTTTCCTCAAAAAGTTAAAAATAAAACTACCATATGACCCAGCAAGTCCATTTCTGGGTACTTACCCAAAGAAAATAAAACACTAACTTGAAAAGATATATGCCTCCCTATGTTCATTGCAGCATTATTTATAATTACCAAGATATGGAAACAACTCAAGTATCCTATTGATGGATGAATAAAGAAAACGTTGTGTGTGTGTGTGTGTGTGTGTGCGCGCGCGCGCGCGCACGCCCACGTGCATGCATGGCAAGATCTTGCCATTTGTGACTACATGGATGGTCTTCAAGGGCATTATGCTAAACTAAGCCAGACAGAGAAAGACAAACACTGTATGTTCTCCCTTGTATATGTAATCATAAAAAAAACAAGCCAAGACAAAATAAAACAAAAAAAACAAGCTCACAATAAAAAAAAATTCCTTAACTATGTATGATGATAGATGTTAACTAGACTTATTGTGGTGATTTCACGATATATACAGATACTGAACTGTTATTTTGTACAACTGAAAAAATATAGTATTGCATGTCAATCATTCCTCAGGGGGGAAAAAAGGAAAAAAGACAAGTTGTACTTCAATGTCTGTCTACTTTATTTGGGTTAGTGGTTAATAGTTTTTTTCTCTCAATTTACTTTTGAAGGAAAGAATGAAAATCAGAAATATGATCAAATCATGACCAATAAGTATGTAGCCTTTCATTGTTCAATGCAAAGAAATGTATCATAAAAGTCTTTATTTTTACACACTGAAGTATGGTGATTGGGGGGATAAAGTTGCTCACATTTTTTTGTTTTGGTGTTTTGTTTTGTTTTATTTTTGACTATTTTAGTTCACAGTGAAACTGAGTAGAAGGTACAGAAATATCCTATATACTACCTATCCCTATAGGCATAGCCTATAGGAGACATAGCCTCTCCCATGATCAATGTCACTCACCAGTGACATTTATTATAACTGATGAAACTACATTGTCACATCATTATCACCCCAAGTCTATCATTTACATTAGGGTTTGCTCTGGGTGTTGTATATTTTATGTGTTTGGTTAAATTGGCTTCTTTCACTTAGTAATATGCACATGTTTCCTCCATGCTTTTTCAGACTTTACAATTTTTTTAACCATTGAATATTTTGAATATTTTCCATTGTCTGGATATACTGCAGTTTGTTTATCCATTCACTCAGTGAAGTACATCTTGGTTTTTTCTAAGTTTTGGCAATGATGAATAAGGCTGCTATAAACGTCTGTGTGCAGGTTTTTGGGTGGACTTGTCTTTTCAACTCTTTCTGGTAAGCACCAAGGAGAGTGACTACTGTACTGTACAGTAAGAATATGTTTCATAAGAAACCAACAGATTGTCTTCCAAAGTGGCTGTATCATTTTGCATTCCCATTAGGAGTGAAAGAAAGTTCATGTTGTCCCATGTCCTCACTAACATTTGGTGTTTTCGGTGTTCCAGATTTTGGCCATTCTAATAGGTGTGCAGTGGTATTTCACTCTTGTTTTACTTTGTATTTTCTTGATGACATTGGATGTGGAGTATCTTTTCGTATGCTTATTTGTTATCTGTATATCTTTTTTGGTGAGGTGTCTGTTAAAGTAATCCATTTTTAATCAGGTTGTTTTGTTATCATTGAGCTCTAAGAGTTCTTTATATATTTTTTATAATAGTCTTTAACATATGTGTCTTGCAAATGTTTTCTCATAGTCTATGGCTTATCTTATAATTCTCTTGACTTTGTGTTTTGCAGAGAAGAAAATTTTAATTTCAATGTAGTTCAGCTTATTGATTCTTTTATAGCTGGTGCTTTTGGTGCTTTATCTAAAACGTCATTGCCAAACACAAGGTCATCCAGATTTTCTTCTATATTATTTTTTAAGAGTTTCATAATTTTGAATTTTATGTTTAGGCCTGTGATCCATTTTGAGTACATTTTTTGAGGAATGTAAAACTTATGTCTAGATTGAATACTTTGGCCAAAGTGAATGATCAGTTGTTCCAGCAACATTTTTGAAAAATCCATCTTTACTTCATTGTATTTCTTTTAGTCCTTTGTCAAAGATGAATTGAATTTTGATTAAAAATTTTGATAGAAAAGTCTGTTTCTAGTCTTTCTATTCTGTTTAATCAATCTGTCTACTCTTTCATCTTGATTACTATAGCTTTATATGAAGTCTTAAAGTCAGGTTGTGTTAGTCCTCCAACTTTGTTGTTTTCTTCCAATACTGTGTTGGCTATTCTGGGTCTTTTGCCTCTCCACATAAACTTTAGAATCATTTTGTCAATATCCATAAAATAACACATTGGGATTTTGATTTGGATTGCATTGACTCTATAGACCAAGTTGAGAAGAACTGACATCTTGACAATATTGAGTCTATCCATAAACATGGACTATCTCTCCATTTATTGGTTCTTTAACTTATCAGAGCTTTTCAGTGCTTCTCATATAGATCTGGTACATAGTTTTAGATTCTTACCTGAGCATTTTATTTTTTGATAACATAAATGTGATTGTATTTTTAGTGTCAAATTTCACTTGCTCAGGCTTATACATAGGAAAGTGATTGAATTTTGTATGTTAACCTTGTATCTTGCTGCCATTGCTATAATTATTGTTTTCAGTAGGTTTTCTTAAAAAAATTCTTTTGGATTTTCTGCATGGATGATCATGTCATCTTTGAACAAAGATAAAATTTTTATACATTGTTGGATTTGACTAATACTTTGTTGAGGACTTTTACATCTATGTTTATCAGAGCTATTAGTCTATAGTATTTTTTCTCTTGTGAGGTCTTTGATTTTGGTATTAGAGCCTTATAAAATGTGTCAGTATTTCATCTGCTTCTATTGTCTGAAATATATTTTAAAGAATTTGTTTTAATTTCTTCCTTAAAGTTTGGGAGAATTTACTGGTGAATCCATCTGGGCCCAGTGCTTTCTATCTTGGAAGGTTATTAATTATTGATTCAATTTCTGTAATGGCTATAGATAAGCCTAATCACATTGTTTATTCTTGTGTGAGTTTTGACATATCATGCATTTCAAGGAATTGGTTTATCTAAATTATCAAATTTGTCATCAGAGTTGTTCACAGCACTCTTTTATTACTCTTTTAATATCAGTGAGATCTGTAGTGATATCCCCAATGCCTAGTATTAGTAGTTTGTTTCTTGTTTTCCTCAGTTAGCCTGGATAGAGTCTTATCAATCTTATCTTTTCAAAAAACCAGCTTTTGTTTTAAGTGATTTTCTCTCTTGATTTCTTGTTTTCAATTTCATTGATATCTTCTCCAATTTATTTCCTTTCTTGTACTTACATTGGATCTACTTTTTTTTTTGGTGCTTTAAGATGAAAGTTTAGATGATTGATTTTAAATGTTGTCCTTTTCTAATATATCATTCATTGTATGTTATGAACTTTTCTATAAGCACTGTTTTCAGGGCATCTTACAAATTTTGTTAAGTTGTACTTTTACTTTCATATAGCTGAAATACCCTTTAATTTCTCATGAGATTTCTTCCTGGGCTTGTGTTACTTAGAAACATGTTGTTTAATCTCCACATAACTTAGAATTTTTCATCCATCTTTGTTATTGATTTCTACTTTAATTCCATTGTGTTCTGAGAGCAAATTTTGTATGATTTTTATTCTTTAAAATTTGTTAAGGTGTATTTTATGGCCCAGAATATGATCTTGTTGAATGTTCCATGTGAGCTTGAGAATGAAGTGTATATTCAACTAGAAAGGAATTCCTATGATGAGAATCTTTCTTTAGAAAATAAAAATTTGGGGAGCTCCACTAGTGCAATCAGTTAGTGAACAATCCTTATACAGAAAATATCAAATTTGAAACTCAGATTACAGTGTTATAGAGATGCAGTGATACAAATGGTTAGTTAAGTATTCTGGTCCAAAAAAAAAAATGGAAAGAAAAACAGCTAATTAATTTAATCCTTGTGGTCAAAATACCTATGGTGTATTGTTCCTCACAGTTCCAAATTTTTATGATTTGTCAACTCTTGTCTCTACTTTCTATTACTCTCCACTCCTCTTCTCTCTGTTCCCCCATTTAAGATCTGATGTGAAAACTTCCTTTCTTGATTTTTCTCAAGCCAAACGTTATGTTCATGAATTTCATCTTCTTTTTTTTCATTTGCACCTACAAAATAATTTTATCTTTCTTCCACAATGTTTCATAAATTAATGTCTTTTTTATTATTGCCATTGTCTGATTTCATGACTTTTTTTCTGTAAGCCCCGATAGATCTAGGCTCATAATAAGACTGAAAGACTTGAAGCACTGAAAAGATTGGGAGCTGGTTCCCAGATGTATTTCAAAATAAAAACATTATAAACTGTAAGTGTAAGATACTCAACATAATGACAATTTCAGACATTTTTAAATACAACATTATCCAAGAGAGGCTCTGGGTTAATGTCTGTACTTCTTTTTAAGTTGTTCTGAACAAAGCTCATAGGGGCAAAAGGGCACAAAATACAGTTCTGGATTCTTAGGGCCTGCTACATAGTTGCCCCCAAATAATAGAGCAAGAGATGTTTGCTTTTTTCTCTAAGTTCTATTATTTTTTTAAGACATACATTCCATGTATTGCATTATCACAGTATTACTTTGAATCTGCATACCTCTAAATTTCTGACCCCAATCCTTACATTTTCTTTCTCCCCACTACAGTTTCTAATAGTTTATTAAAAGTTAAGTAGTATAGAAGAGCTTATAATAATACCCCCCAACATTTCTTGCCTCTTTCCTACATTTTATTTGGCCTGCTTCTTATAGAAAATCAATTTTACCTGCTTGTCTGTAAGCTTTCTAATCAATAAACATAATATATACTACCTTTAGATACTGTCTATTAACTTTCCACAATGAACCATGGAATCTCCTTAATCCCATAACAGTTTTTATACTCTTGATATTTTGTCTCATGTCTTCTTTTTCCATTTTGTAAAACTTTGTATACATCTTCATTTCACAAACTTTAAAATATTCTCTTTCTAGATTTGGGGACAATGAAGATTTTCTGGTTTGATATGTTTGGTAATTCTCCTTCTTTGTGGTTTGTTCTTATGGTTTGATTTTTGTTTTCATCGTAAGCTTAGTGTGTGGAAGTTTTTTTCTCTGGGAATCTTGTATGCCTCAGACTATAGAAGAATCTCAACAGACTGGTTTTGCATTTACCTGGGTTCTTAACTGGCTCATTTCAAAGTTAGGGGTTCTTGCCCCACTTTGTTGGTATAAATATGAACCTTTTATGCAAGCATGGGATCATCTTGGGTTTCTAGTTTCTTGCCAGTAACTTTTTTTTCTACCTGGAGCACTGGCAGATGACAAGCTGCTGTACTGTTTTCTGCTCAGCAAGGCAGAGTTTATAGGGCACATTAGTTGTATTTTGTTTCATGAAGAGGACACTTCTCTGAGGTCTCAGCTTAACCAGAGCTGAGAAACACCAATGGCATTTTGCTTTAAAATTTAAAATAAAACACCAAAGGTGTTTTGCTCTGAAATATACAGCCCTGTGCCCCCATCTCCAATGTCCAGAGGGTCATTAAAAATTCATCCACCAGTGCCTAATATATACATCCGAGTCCTATACTTGTTTGGGCTCCAGTTATTTAAGCTTTTTCTTATAACTCTGACATTGAGCTCTATCTTCATTTCTGGCATATATAGATTTCTCTTTTTTACTTTCTGAGAATGGTTCTGATTTTAAAAAATGTTTATACCATGTAATTCCAATTCCATGTAATTCCATGTAATTCAAAGTAAGATGGAATTTTTGCTAATTAACTTCCAAATGTTGACTGAAAAACCCAATTGAATTTTACCTTAATCTTAAAATTTTAAATCAAAGTCACAACCATAGCTAAAAAAAATCAAATAACATACAAGGCTAATAAATTATAGGGATCAGATAATAAATGTAATTCTAAAGTCCACTGGGTCTGAAGACCCACCCAGTGACCATTTCTCCTGTCCTTAAATGTATAATTGGGGTTGATATTCCTGACAGTTGGCTCAACCTCCATATTGTATCTTATTCTGAAGGGAAAGATATATCATAGTGGGGAAGACAAAGAGAAAGTCTCTAAAACTACCCCCACACTCCACCACCACCAGAGACAAGGTGGTTAATCAGTAACTATATCACATCCTAGGGTGGAGAGATGGTAGAGATACGTTAATAGTATCTTAAAAATCTGAAGAAGGACTTGGAAAACTACAGAGCCTGGACAAAATCTGATGCATAACAAGCTTTTGCACAGACTGCAAGCTAATAATGGTTTTCATGTTTTAAAGGATTGTAAAATAAATAAAAACAAACAAACAAATATGCCACAGAGACTATATGTAGTCTGCAGTCTAAAATATTTACAACCTGAGTCTTCACAGAAAGTTTTTTGCCTCTTTGTCTAAAGGATGTAAGGGTAGTAGTCACATTACATTTATTTATTTCACCTGTTTGGCCCTTGAAGAAAATAAATGGGTCTTACAGGTTGATAGCAGTCTGCAGCAAGATCAACTAAGTTATATTCCTGATCTAAGTCTTCATATCAGGTATACCTAATGTCTTTGCTACAGCTGATTAATATGACATCAGATAAAAGTATATAGTTTTGATTTGGGTAAACACAAGTTATTTTATTTGCTAAATTACAATCAAAATAGTTTGTATTTAGATAGAATGAACAATAATACATATTTACACTTTTGCCTCAGCGCTATATTCTGCTCTCTGTCATAATATAGTCCAAACATATTTGGAGTATCTTGGCACCCTGAAGTCCTTATTCATTACACTGAGGACTTTGCTTATTAGTGAGATGAAGTGAAAGGCAGTCACATTGGAAACCTTGATGAGACACCTGAGATTCAGAAAGTGGAGATAAATATTGCAAAGTTTTAGGGCCATCCATATTTGAAAAAAACATTTATAGATCTCAGGTGAGGTGTGGTCATGCCAGGATATCTCCTCTGAAATGAAATACAAATTAGTGCATTTTCCCCCTTCTACCATGAAGAAGGAAACACCAGCTCTGTTGGGTGATAAGCAGAGTGTGAGCAGTTAGTCCAGATGTCATCCATCATGGTTATACCAGCACGCCTTCTTCAGCTTGTGTCTATGACTGTATGGGGAGTCCTGTATGACCAGCTGACACAGGAGTAAAAAGCCTGAGCTTGATTTTACTGATGGGCTAGCTTGGTATGTGGATTCAAGCTGAAAATGGAAGGCAGCTGCACCAAGGCCTTACGGGTGGTCTTAAAAGACAGTAGTAAGGAAAAATCCTCCTGGCGAACCACTTTGTGGGTAAAAAGAAATGGTTGGAGATTAGAAGATATATAGGTCTCTAATTAAGGATCTGAAATAGGGTAAAAAAGACTAAGGAGATCTGGGGTAAAGGCATGTAGATTAACACATGGGAGTGGGCACAAAGTGTGCAGATTATTATTTATGTTATATCCACCAGAGAACATCCTTCTTGGAAAAAACAGTAAATAGCAATGTAGACAAAATCACCAGGCTGATTGATGTTCGCCAGCCTCCGCCACTGGCTGCTCCAGTGCTGGTATGGAGGGCTCATGGGAGAAGTGGTTGAGATGGCAGATATGGAGGCTACACATAGGTGGACCACCATTTATCACCAGTTCCTAAGGCTGATCTATTTGCTGCCATTTTCAAATGTCCAACTTGCCAGAAATAGACTGCCCTCAACTCCCAACATGGTAGCATTCCTGTGGAGACCAACAGACCATTGATGACAAATAGACCACAATGGAACCTTTCAACTTGGAAACGTTAGTGATTTGTTCTCACAGGAATAGACATGCATTCAGGTGTGGATTTATATTTCCTGAACCATTAACTAAAGACTTAGAGTACTTGGATCCATCAGCATGAGATCCCACATAACATTGCATTGGACCATAAAACCCACTTTATAAGAAACCAGGTGTGAAAGTGGACTCATGACCATGAGATTCACTCACTACATCACATATCACACCACCCAGAAGTTGCCAGCATTTTAGAGGTTTGAAGTGGTTTGCTCAAAACACAGCTGGAACACCAGCTTAGAGTCATTTTATGTGGGGAATGGGGCAACATTCTCCAGGATGCCAACATATACATTGCTATATGTATAAGAACTAAGAAAAGAATTTATTTGAATGCATAACTCTAGTCTGTATTCCTTTTCTTGGTTTTGGATAAAATTTGAGATTAACTTAATAGTATACCTTATAGGAAAGCAGAGTTATGCCAAAATAACTACAAGTGAAACAGGCACAGCCTATAAATCCATCCATTCATTGGGAATCTATTTTCTATTTTGATTTGCTTCATAAAAAAAAAACATTGGAAAAGAACCTAACCCTGATCTATATAGCTGTGGACTACATAATTATTTAATCAACCTACTGCTCTTGATGATTCAATGGTACCTCACAGGGTTTTGAAATGTGTCTATGGATTCCTGGTTTCCTTAAAGTCTCTGCTGCTTCCTCAGCCTTTGGAGAGTTTTCAGATGACATGTTATTGACTCATGCTAATGGTCTAAATCTGTCTACTGCGAAATTTACTAGCTGGATCAAAAACAATAAAGGTGTTTTGTGTTAAGACTTAAAGTTTTGTTTGGAAATAATACATCTTTTCTTTTGGAAATAATAAAAATTTTCTTTTACTACTTGTTAAGGCTGAGTTGAAAATACATTTTACTTTTGCCAAATTCTCCCTAAAGAAAGGTAAGCTCTTCATTCACTAATTTTACAACTTCTGATTAAAGTCAACTTTCTGTCAAAAATTTCCTCTCTGTAAAATGCATTTTGTATCCAGCTTTCACATTGGGAAAATCATTTACCCTATACAACCGCCCTTTAAAATGTTTCTGTGTCACTTCAGGTTGAAATCCCCAGTTTTACCATGGGAAGAGACTTGCTTTCCAAAGGTCCAATCTTCCTTCAGGATTATACACTCTACACTTTTTTGATATGTACAAAGTGTTCCCATACACTAGAGCTACCTGTGTATAGTAGAATTAATGAATTAGTGCAATTATCCAGAATATTTACAGTAAATATTGGGAAAAAGCTTAGACATTTTTGCTTGAATACCTACAGTGATTTCCTTGACTGACCAAACCCAGAGGAAGCTTGCACAATTTTTCACAGTACAGAAGCAAAAATTCTCGTATTAAAGATTGAGGTGTTTAAAGATAGGCATAACAGAAAGTTAATTAGTAGAAGACTAGAATGTACCCAGGTCTGGGTGCAGTCCCCTTCAGATATTGAGCTAGTCCTCCTGACTTCTTCATTTCTTTTCTGCAGGCCATGAAGAATCACCCTGTTTTTTTATCTCTCTGTTTGTCACAGCCCTATCTACTTCTTGGAATTCTGTTCCCTCAAATCTTGACTGATGGTTTCTGTAGTTCCCTTTTCTTACTTTTGCCAAAGAGATACACATAAATCTTCCAATTTTCAGTGTGACACTGGTAATTATCTATGTAGTCCTACAGAAGATGCTTAACCTTTTGGAAGTTCAAATCTTCACAGTTAATTAAATCAAGAAAATGACTACTTCATAATGTTATGAGTATTAAATGAGATGCCTTGCTTAGCAATTTTTGTAGGTATGTAGTAAGCAGTTCTCTCCAACTTTTCTGCTTCATTTTGTTCCTATACACAATCTGAAACATGCAAGATCTAAAAAATGGTCAGTAATATTTTATATTGGTATGACAGTTGATAATTTACAAAAATATTTCCTTATGTCTCATCTTATTTGCTGTTCCCACATTGGTTCGAAATAGATAAGATAATTATTTATTGTAGCTGTTCCCACATTGGTTCGAAATAGATAAGATAATTATTTATTGTAGCTACTTTAAAATAAAGAAATTGAAGCCCAAGGACATTAAGAGAAGTGTCCAGATTCATAATGCTTTTCACAGAGTAGAAATGAGAGGAAGGTATGATACTTATTTCCTGGGTTATGGTGTTTAGTAGGGACAGCACTACCTTGTTTTACCACTGGAAACCAAAGTGTAAATCCTGGGAACAATGTTCCTGAATACTGGTGGATTAAGCCAGGGAAACAGTCCAAAACCAGATTGCTCTCTAAAAGGCTGAACAAATTTAGGCAACCCAAGCAAGTGAAGAAACCATAGCTGGAAGAATTCCTCAGGAAAAGCTTAGGTTCCATGTGGACAGGGTATATTCAGAAATGAACAATTTTGAATGGAAAGATGATTAAAATATTTCCACTGGAACTAATTACTTTTTTCTAACAAATTAGCTCAAGTTGATTATATGTGTAGGTCCTGCCTAAAACTATTTTTCTGATTAACATCAAAATCAACTGAAAAGAGATTTAATGCATATGCAAACATGGAAAACCATTTGGGACTTTTATGAATTACATATCAATGAATGTATAAGATTAACTTTTTCTCTGCCAGATATTTGAGAGTTCATTCTTATATACATAGACTGTGTCGATCACTCTGCTTGGTACAAGGGCTATGACCCACAAACACTGTCATTAAACTTAAATGAGTGGAAAAGATGTTTATAGCTTAATAATAGGAAGACAATTCTATACAAAAAATAGAAAATTTTTTCTTGAGTGAAAAATAGAAAGAAGAAACTATAAATATGGTTGGCTTAATCAGAATTTCCTTGTACCGGAGGTCATTAAATTGGCATTATGTACCTTATTTTTTCTAAAAGTAATAGCAAATGGAAACAAGCTTATTATTTTTTTGCAATAATTTTATTTGTATAAACTATTTTTGTTTTAATATTTCAAGTGAATATATTTAATGTGAAGAATACATTATTAATTATTCTCTACTAATATTAGCTTGCCTATAGTGCTGAACAAGATAAATACAAATATTCTAATTGCAATGTATTAATATTGCAATACACTAGTATACTAATTTTGAGATTTATAAGCAAATGTTTGTTGCATGATAGAGAATACTTTTTTTCTACTTTCACTAAGTACCCAATAGGTTTCTTAATTTTAAAAATTTTATAATAATGTTATGGTATAGGAAATATTTCTATTATCAATTTGTTATCGGATAAAAACCATAGAGAAGTTAATTTATTTGATCAAAGTCACAGAGCTAAAAACTTCTTCAATAACTGTATGGGTGCATTTCCAAGTTCGATTATTCCATTATTTCACTCTTTGTTTATTTCAATAAGAAGTTTTACTTTACTAAAATATGGTATGTTGATATAATCATATGAAATCCATGGATTTGTAATTTAAAATTATTACAAGCTTGTACATGACTGCAGGGAATTCATTCGATGAATATTAAGAAACTATTGTGTATTAGACACTTTTATACTTTGGAAATTTGAAAAATAAAATATAAGACTACCTGGCTATTACTTTTTCCAGCAGAAAATCTGTTCAATTGAATCTGCATATACAATTTCCAAATTTTCTATATTTTATTAAATGGAACTAGTTGGAAATTAAAATTTTAAGTTATTATAAAATAAACCTAGGATTATACATTACCAAAAAAATCCCAGTCATTTAAAGTAATAAATAATCAAGTAATTTCATGGAAAGAGCCATTTTGAAAAATATTTTTTCATTATTAACATTCTAGTTGCAACTAAAATTATTAAGCTAAAATGTTTGAGTTTTATTTTAATTAGGTTAAACATTTGTTTCCAATTATGTTTGTTTATTACAAATATTCTTAGTGGGCCTGTTCTTTCATATGATAAACTCCAATTGGCTTCAAGTCAAATTTTCAAAAGAATCTGAATTAGTTGATGGTGTATGTGTGTATTCCTGCACACCAAGTGAATTCTAAATTATTTTTTCTTTAAGAATTAAAAACATGAGTATGGAATCAATGGTCACTTTACTTCACAAAGACCCAGGTAGATTTAATGTAAGTGTCATGTAAAGCCCATAATTCGCTCTGTCTTTGTTCTTTTCCAAACAAACCTGATTGAGTAGGGGCAGCATAGAGGGAGTCAAGAAAATAGTATTCCTGGATGCATGTTTCATAGTTGGAATCTTTGAGCAAAATAGAGATTTTTATGTGCAGATGAGCACATTATTCAATGTACATTTTGACAGATGGAAAGGGTGGAATTTTAGTTTTTGGTAAATGGGGCCAGATTTCATCAAATTTAAGAGTCTTGGTAAGAGTCTCTAGATGGGAAATAATAGGAAAGATGTACTCTAGCTTTATTTCCTATAGACAGCAACATGTTAGAATCAGAAGGGACTTTGGTGTACTTTCAGTCTGACTCTCTAGATAGGAGAAAACAGATGTCGAGAGGCCATAATGGCTTGTTCAAAGTAACTTTGATGATCGAGGAGCCACCTATACATGATCTGATGATCTCTCAAAATTCTTTCCATTGCTGGGACTCCTTGTAGGGTAATTCAAAAGTAATTCAAATCATTAAGGACCTCCAAATACATGTCTTTCTTTTCCTTAGAATACGGCAACTATAAATTAATTTTTTGAATCAGTGATACAGAGTGTTAAATAATACAATTCTTTATAAGCCAGTCTAGTCTAGACAGTCATCTAGAGGAGATAGGCAGAAACAAAAGACCTGATTGCTAATAGATGAGAGGCAAAGAAGATTACATAACATGCAAAGCATGTATAAACTATGAAATTTATAATATTGACTTTGATTCATGTTGAAGAACACAAAGTATATTCAGTACATTCTGTTAAATAATTTGGGAAAGTATAATACATTTTATAATAGTGATTTTCAAAAAATTAAATATTGGTCCTTAAAATTATAGACCTTAGATTTTTAGAGAATACATTTATATTGAGTACTTAAGTCCCCAGGAATGTTAGAGAAATTAATTATTTAGATTGAAAATAAGTGACAACATATATTTAAAAGGAAAATGCAGTTACTTTATATGTATCCAATGGTTTTATTACAAATTCGGGGCTTTTTTGCAAGTTAAATGAGGTAAAGCATTTGATGGTGTTGGTAGGAAACAATTAACGTGGGTAAAATGGCAATGAGTTCCATTTTGCGTTTAACATATGTCCAAATTTTGTTTCAGAAAATAGGTTATCTTTAATCAGCTGTAGTTCAATTTTATTCAATATACTGCCACTTAGAAGAGAGATAGCAAATATTTTGGTTACTTCTGTCATTTTCAAATGACTGGTAAGGAGTTATTATTCTGTATGCTATTCATTATGGAAAATTTTGAGGCTGGATCTATCTAGATTTGGTGAGGGAAAAATGTTGTGAATGATTAGCCATGTGTGAAGAAAAAAAAGCATGGAAAGGGGAGAATATTTGTGCCATTTATTTGCAATCTCTGGCTTAGATCAGCCATAAGCCATGTCCTTTTCCTGTAATTCCAAATTTCAAGTTACTACAATTAACCAGTTCTGTGTGCCTGAACTCTAGTAAACTTTAGTATTATTCTATTTTGTAGTGGGAAAAATAGGTAGATTGGATTTGAACCTCATCTTCCCTAAGGACAAAGATTAGCATGAGCAAGTTACTGAACTTCCACAAGTCTCAGTTTAATCATGTATAAAATAGGCAGAATATCAATTTTCTATGGATTTGAGTGAAGCAAATTGGAATTTTAAGTAAAAATGCAGTACTTTAAGTTACTTAACTTCCCCAGCCAGTGCCTTTGTGAGCTTAAGGAATATAATGACATTTTGATACTGGTTTTAAATGGAATTTTCTTGGGGAAAATAATTCTGTTATCCAATACTTCATACATTCTAAAGAATATACAGATGAGGTTTAAATATTGGCACATCTCTTCACCTACAATAATGTAGACAACTGAGAAATATCTACTTAATTAATATAAGACATGTGACTTTGTAAAATTGATGTGCCAAGATAATTTATCTAGTCACTCATTAAGAAAACACCTTGGGAGAAAAAATTATAAATACACAGTTTAAATCAGTTAAAAGAAAATTAAGTATATAATATATAGGCTTATAAAATTATAGATTTTGGCAATTCCATTTACTATGAATTTAAGCAAAGCCCATGTAGAGAGCTGAAGTGTCGTCTCACATAGTTTTCTCTTTCGCTGACCACAAACATGAGTTTTATTTTCAGAACTGCAGCCTGTCCTAGCTTGCCCTCTACTGGTTAATGTTTTTGATGCACCAATGCTTAGGTCCTAAGAGGAGACCTAACAAAGGAGGACCACTAACTTTTAGAGTAAAAGCAGGTATAATCAGAAGGAAAGCAAACACACACACACACAGGTTGTATTTCAGATGCTTGTCTTTTAGTATCTTATCTTATATACATGATTTTCTCCATGAATTTTTCGTTCTAGCAGTCTATACCACCTCTAAAGGCTTACAACCAGGATATCGTCATTTCATTTTTACGTTTAACAGACACACGCGTGGAGTTCACACCTTATTTACATATAGCTCAAGAAAAGAAAGACGGACAAAATCTCTGCCTTCATGGAGAATCCAGTTTAAGTGAATTCAATTTCAGATGGAGATAAGTATTCTGCAGAAAAGAACACTGGAATGAGACAGCACCTGTGCAGGTCAGCATCTGTAGTTACGATAGGGTCATCAATGAAGACCTCTCAAAAGAGATGAATGTGAGAGAAGAGGTTGAAACTAAGTGAAAGCAGTAGGCAGGGGTCAGATTACTGTAGGGTCTGCAGATTATTTTAAAGTTTATTTTTTTCAAGTGCATTGGGAAGCTGTTTGAAGTTTTAAGAATTGCCATTCATTTTATATTTTTAAAATGTGACTCTGAATCAACATGCAATGGGAAAAGATGTCAGAGTAGGAGGATCCTGAGCTTACTCCCTCCCAGAAACACACTAAGGCAACAAATATATGTAATGCAGCTCACTCTGAAAATGACCTGAAAACTGGCAGAATAGATCTTCCATAGCTAAAGACATAAAGAGAAGGCCACATTGAGAAGAGTAGGAGGGACAGAGATGTGGTCAGGAACAAAATCTCCTGTGTGGTGACCTACTTACTGCAAGAGGGATATCATAAGTGTGGGAGAGTGAATGGATTAGGCCCCACAATGGGTACCTTTGGCTTTGGACACTGGCACAAGGAAGATGAGTCCCCAAAAGTCTGTTTTTGAGATTATCTCTGAAAGATCCAGAGGGGTATAGAAAACCATTTCTGCTCTTAAAGGGCTAGCACTCTATATCACTTTTCCTGAGATCCAACACAGAAGTAGCAATTTGAAAAGCATCTGGGTTATACATGAGAGAGAATTATTGAGTATTTTTAGGACATGTAATGGAGCAGCAGGGATCTGTAGGAGTTGCTCCAGGAATGAAAGTGTCAGTAGGTGCCATTTATCTTGCCCTCCTTCAGCCTAACTGCCCAGATGCTGTGGGAGCTGGTTTTGGCCCTTTTTTCTACCTTATGAGCACTGTTTGCCTTGCCCCGGCATTCCCTTGTGGACCCACTACACTCAATGTGCCCACTCCACCAGACACACCTCCAAAGTGGCTTCTGCCCTGATATATCTGATAGGCAGCCCCAACAAGGACCACCATCCCCCATCCCCTACCCCCAGAATGACTTCAGGTAGGAGGGAAGTTAGCCCCACCAACTGGCATGCCTGCAGTATATGCAGCTGGGACACTTAGCCAGCTATACCAGGGACCAGCCTGGTCCATCAGTGTACCAACAGTAGTTTTAGCCAGTTATTGCTGATAGTGGGTTGAGAGTCAGCTCTACCCACCAGCATGTCCACAGCAGTCATGATCTAGTCATAACAAGATGGTACATGCAGCCCACAAAGTGGACACTCTTAGAGCACCTCTTTTGGTAACCAGGGATATTGTACTACTGGGCCCCACAGGACACCTTCTATACAGAGCCACTGCCTTCAAGACCAGAAGATACAGCTGATCTACCTAACATATGTATAACAGAGTCAGAGAAAAAGAGAAGACAGAGGGATGTGACCTCAATGAAAATGAAGACTAAAGCTCAGAAAAAGATAAATAAAATGGAGATAAGCAATCTATATGATAAACCATTCAAAGTAATTATCATAAAGATACTCACTCGATTTGAGATTAGTATGCATGAACACAATGAGAATTTTAACAAAAAGATAGAAAAGATAAAAGAGAACCAGTCAGAGCTGAAATATAATAATGGGAATGAAAAATACAGTAGAGGAATCAGTAGCAGATTATAGGATGAGGAAGAACCAGTTGGTGATCTGGAAGACAAGGTAGGAGAAAGCAACCAAGCTCAACAGGCCAAAAAAAAAAAAATTGCAATCTCCAGGACAACATCAAGCATACTATTATTTGCATTACAGGGGTCCGAGAAGGATAAAAAGAGACAGATAAAGAGATGCAAAACTTACTAAAGAATAGCTAAATCCCCCTTACCTGGAAAAGGAAACAGACACTGAGATCCAGAAAGTACAGAGAGTCCCAAACAAGATGAACTCAAGTAGATTTACAATAAGACATAATAAAATTAAAAATTTCAAAGATAAAAAGAGAATCCATGATATTTTCCGAAGTGCTAAGAGAAAAGCCTATAACCAAGACTACACAATAAGGTTATCATTTAGAATTGTAGGAGAGATAAAAAGTTTCCCAGACCAACAAAAATTAAAGGAGTTCATCATCACTAAACTGGCCTTACAAAAATGTTCAAGGGACTTCTTTAAGTGAAAAAAAAAAGACCATTAAAGGAAAATATTTCACTGCTGAAAGCAAATATACAGTAAAGGTAGTAGATCAGTCACTTATAAAGCTAATATGAAGATTAAAAGACAAAAGAGGGAGTTGAGGGGAAGACCCTAGGTCCTGTCCCATAACTACAACTAGATACCTGCCAAATCATCCTAAATACCCCAGAAATTCATCTGAAATTTGGTAGGAAGAAGGTAGAAGTGTGGAGATGTGGCTTGGGAGAGATATGGTCTGTAGCTGCTGCTGTGGGGACAAAACTGACCTAGAGGACAAAGTGATGTCAGCAATCAAGCTGAATAAAAAAAAACACACACAAAAAAAACCCATGCAACATGAGAATAGACCTAGGGAACTCCTTGACTCCATCAACTATAGCA
Organism: Ailurus styani; assembly: GCA_002007465.1. Classification (NCBI taxonomy): domain Eukaryota; kingdom Metazoa; phylum Chordata; class Mammalia; order Carnivora; family Ailuridae; genus Ailurus; species Ailurus styani. The sequence goes on from LNAC01000711.1 coordinate 75,991, forward strand.
ACATTTGCACTATAGGGATCCCAGAAAAAGAGAGAAAAAGGGGCAGAGAGTTTATTTGAAGAAATAATATCTGAAAACTTCCCTAATCTGGGGAAGGAAATAGATATCCAGATCCAGAAGGCACAAAAATCAACAAAAACAGATCCACACCAAGATATATTGCAGTTAAAATGGCAAAATATAGTGATAAATAAAAATATTAAAGTTAAATATTAAAAATTTTAATATTAAAAATATTAAAAGCAGCAAGGCAAAGAAGATATTTACTTATAAAGGGAACCCCATGAAGCTATCAGTGATTTTTCAGCAAGAGCTGTGCAAGCCAGAAGGGAGTGGCATAATAAATTAAAAATTCTGAATGGGACAAACCTGCAGCCAATACTCTATCCAGCAAGGCTATCTTTCAGAATAGAAGGAGAGGATAAAGAGTTTCCCAAATAAAAACTAAAGGAGTTCATGACCACTATGCCAGTCCTGCAAGAAATTTTAAAGGAGACTTCTTGAGTGAAAAGGAAATACCAAAAAATGGAAGTATGAGGGTAGGAAACACACAAGAAATAAAAATGAATATTTCTGTAAAAAAAATCAGTTAAGGAGCTTACAAAAGAAAAAGATGTAAATTATAATACCATCTACCTAAAACGTGAGGAGGAGTAAAGAATGGGATCAAACTTATATGGCCATCAATTTAATATAGTCTGCTAAATGCAGAAGATGTTATACACGGTCGTAATGGTAACCAAAAATAAAAAAAAAACACTAATAAATATGCAAAGAATAAAGAGAAAGAAATAAAAATATATCACTAAAGAAAACCAGTAAACTACGAAAGACAAGAAAGATCAGAGAAAATTTATGGAAACAATCACAAAATAAATTATAAAATGGCAATAAACATGTCTATCAATAATTACTTTGAATGTAAATGGACTAAATGTTCTAATCAAAAGGCATGCAGTGACAAAATGGATTAAAAAAAAAAGACCCATCTCTATGCCACCTATAAGAGACTCACTTTAGACCTGAAGACACCTGCACACTGAAATTGAGGCTATGCAGAAACACTTATCATGCAAATGAATGTAAAAAGAAAGCAGGAGCAGCAATATTTATATCAGACAAAACAGACTTTAAAACAAAGACTGTAACAAGAATCAAAAAGGACACTATATAATAAAGGGGACAACCCAACAAGAAGACAATTGTAAATATTTATGTACCCAACATGGGAACACACAAATACTTAAGACAGTTAATAACAAACAAAAAGGAACCAATCAAAAATAATAACAAAAATGGTATGTGACTTTAACACCTCTCTTAGATCAATGGACAGATCATCTAAATAGAAAATCAACAAGGAAACAATGGTTTTGAATGAGACACTGGACAAGATGGATTTAACAGATATATTCAGAACATTCCATCTTAAAACAGAAGAATACACATACTTCTAAAGTGCACATGAAACATTCTCCAGAATAGGTCACGTAACCTCAAAAATTCAAGAATATTAAAGTCCTATCATGCATCTTTTCTGACCACAATGCTATGGAACTAGAAGTCAACCACAAGAGAGAAATCTGGAAAAACCACAAATGGAGGTTAAATAACATGCTTCAAAACAATGAATAAGTCAACCAGGAAATAAAAGAAATAAAAATGTACATGGAAACAGATTAAAATGAAAACACAATGTTTCAAAACCTTTGGGATGCAGTAAAAGCAGTTCTAAAAGGGGAGTAGATAGCAATGCAGGCCTACCTCAAGAAGAAAAATCTCAAATAACCTAAATTTACATCAAAAGGAGCTAGAAAAAGCAAAAAAACCCAAAATCTAAAACCAGCAGAAGGAAGGAAATAAAGATTAGAGCAGAAATAAATGCTATAGAAACTTAACAAAAACAAAACCAAAACAACAATAGAACAGATCAATGAAACCAGGAATGGTTTCTTTGAAAAATAAAAAGTAAAAAAAAAATTTGATAAAATCTCTAGGCAAATTTATCAAGAAAAAAAGGAGTAAGGACCCAAATAAAATTACAAATAAGAGAAGAGAAATAGCAACCAACACCACAAAAATATAAACAATTATGAAAATAGTATGAAAAACTATATCCCAACAAATTGGGCAACTCAGAAGGAATGGGTAAATTACTAAAAGTCCAGGACCAGAAGCCTTCACAGGGAAATTCTACCAAACATTTAAAGAATTAATATCTATTCTTCTTAAACTCTTCTAAAAATGGAAGAGGAAGAAAAATTTCCAAATTCACTGTATGAAGCCAACATTATCCTGATACCAAAACCAGATAAGGACACCACTAAAAAAGACAGAGACATGCCAATATCCCGGATGAAACTGGAGGCAAAAATGCTCAACAAAATACTAGCAAACAGAATCCAGCAATGGATTTAAAAAAATCATCCACTACGATCAAGTGGGATTGTTTAATACTCATAAATCAATCAATGTGATACATCATATTAATAAGAGAAAGGAGGACCACAAGATCTCTTCAATAGACACAGAAAAAGCATTTGATAAAGTACAACATCCATTCATTATAAAAACCCTTAACAGAGTACACCAACATAATACCTTAATATAATACAGGGCATATACAAAAAACCCACAGCTAACATCGTCCACAATAGGGAATAACTAAGAGATTTTCCCTTAAGGTCAGATACAAGACAAGAATGTCAACTCTCACGACTTTTATTCAGCACAGTACTGGAAGTCTTTGCTACAGCAGTCAGACAACATAAATAAATAAAATGCATCCAAATTGGTAATGAAGAAATAACTTTCATTATTTGCAGATGGCGTGATACTATATATAGAATATATAGTATACTATATATATTAAATATATGTATATATATACTATACATATAATACTATATATATAATCCAAAGACTCTACCAGAAAACTGCTAGAACAGATAAACAAATTTGGTAGAGTTGCAGGATACAAAATCAATATACAGAAAACTGTTGCATTTCTGTAGACCAATAATGGAACAGCACAAAGAGAAATTAAGAAAACAATCCCATTTACAATTGCACCAAAAACAATAAAACACCTGGAATAAAACTAACAAAAGAGGTGAAAGATCTATACTCTGAAAACTATAAAACACTGTGATCAAGGAAATTGAAGATGACACAGGAAATGGAATGACATTCCATGCTTATGAATTGGAAGAATATTGGTAAATTTCTCTATACTACCCAAAGCAATGTACATACTTTATGAAATTTTTGTTAAAATACCAACAGCACTTTTCACAGAGCTAGAACAAACATAGAAGACATCCAAATTGGTAATTTAGAAGTAAATGGTCACTATTTGCTGATGACATATTGTATATAGTAAACTCTAAAGACTCTACCAAAAGTCTATTAGAACTAAGATATGAATTCAGCAAAGTTGCGGTATATAAAATTAATATACAGAATTCTTTTGTGTTTCTGTACACTAATAACAAAGTAGCAGGGAGAAATTGCAAAAACAATCCCATTTACAATTGCACCAAAGTCAATAAAATATCTAGGGATAAAGTTAATGAATTAGGTGAAAGACCTATACTATGAAAACCGTAAGACACTAATGAAAGAAATTGAAGACACCAACAAATAGAAGATACATGATACTCATGGATTGGAAAAAATAGTATCATTAAAATGTCTATGCTACCCAAAGCAATCTATAGATTTGATGAAATTCTATCAAAATACCAATGGCATTTTTCAAAGCACTATAACAAATAATCCTAAAACTTGTATGGAACCACAAACGACCCCACATAGACAAAGCAATCTTGAAAAAGAACAAAGCTGGAGGTATCACAATCCCAGATTTCAAGCTATCCTACAAAGCCATAGTTTATCAAGACAGCATGGTACTGGCACAAAAGTGGACACATGTATCAATGGAAGAGAACAGACAACCCTGAAATAAACCCATGCTTATATGGTAAATAGACTTGTGACAAAGAAGAAAAGAATATATGATGGAGAAAAGATAGGCTCTTTAATAAATGGTGTTGGGAAAACTGCACAGATACCTATAAAGGAATGAAAGTGGACCACTTTCTTACACCACACAGAAAAATAAATTTAAAAAGGATTTAAGGATTTAACCAAAGCTGGGGACATCATAATGCCTGACTTCAAGCTATATAACAAAGCTGTGATCATCAAGACAGCATGATATTGGCACAATACAGACATATAGATCAATGGAACAGAATAGAGACTCCAGAAATGGACCCTTAACTCTATGGTCAACTAATCTTTGACAAATCAGGAAAGAATATCCAATGGAGAAAAGATAGTCTCTTCAATAAATGGTGAGGGGAAAACAGGACAGCCGCGTGCAGAAGAATGAACCTAGACCATTCTCTTATACCACACACAAAAATAAACTCAAAATAGATGAAAGAGCTCAACTGGAGACACCAATCCACCAAAACTGTAGAGGAGAATATAGGCAGTAACCTCTTAGACATTGGCCACAGTGACTTCTTTCAAAACACATCTTTAAAGGCAAGGGAAACAAAAGCAAAAATGAACTTTTGGGACTTCATCAGGATAAAAAGATTTTGTACAGCAAAGGAAACAGCCAACAAAACTAAGAGGCAACCTATGGAATGGGAGAAGATATTTGCAAATGATATTACAGATAAAGGGCTGGTATCCAAGATCTATAATGAACTTACCAAACTCAACACACAAAAAAAACAAATAATCCAGTCAAGAAATGGGCTGAAGACATGAACAGACACTTCTTCAAAGAACACATATAGATGGCTAACAGACACATGTAAAAGTGCTCAACATCACTAGCCATCAGGGAAATGCAAATCAAAACTATAAGATACCACCTTACACCAGTTAGAATGGCAAAAATTAAGAACACAGGAAACAACAAGTGTTGGTGAGGATGTGGAGAAAGGGGAGCCCTCTTACACTGTTGGTGGGAATGCAAGCTATTTTGCTTTGTTTTGTTTGTTTGTTTTTTAAGATTTTATTTATTTATTTGACACAGAGAGATCACAAGTAGGCAGAAAGGCAGGCAGAGAGAGAGAGAGAGAGAGGGAAGCAGGTTCCCTGCTGAGCAGAGAGCCCGATGTGGGCCTCAATCCCAGGATCCTGAGATCATGACCTGAGCTGAAGGCAGAGGCTTTAACCCACTGAGCCAACCAGGTGTCCGGGAATGCAAGCTGTTACAGCCACACTGGAAAACAGTATGGAGGTTCCTCAGACATTAAAAATAGAGCTGCCCTATAACCCAGTAATTGCACTACTAGGTCTTTACCCCAAAGATACAGGTGTAATGAAAAGGGGCACATGTACCCCAATGTTCATAGCAAAAATGTCCACACGAGTCAAACTGTGGAAGGAGCTGGGATGTCCTTCAACAAATGGATGGATAAAGATGTGGTCCATATATACAATGGAATATTACTCAGCCATCAGAAAGGATGAATACCCACCATTTGCATCCACATGGATGGTACTGAAGGGTATTATGCTTAGTGAAATAAGTCAAGCAGACAAAGACAATTATCATAAGGTTTCACTCATATGTGGAATATAAGGAATAACGTGGAGAATCATAGGGGAAAGGAAGAAAAACTGAATGGGAAGAAATCTGAGAGGGAGCAAAGCATGAAAGACTCTGGACTTGGAACCAAGTGGGGGGATGTGGTTGGCTGGTGATGGGTATTGAGGGCACGCGTGATGAACACTGGGTGTTATATTCAACTAATAAATTACCGAACAATAACTCAAAAACTAATGATGTACTACTATATGCTGGCTAATTGAACATAATAAAAAAATAAAACTACACATAAACATAGCTGTACACCATTAGACGTAAGAGCAGGTTTAAAAATAAAAGGATAGAAAAAACATTGATTATGTTAAGATTAATTGAAAAAAGGTGAAAGCTAAATTAATACCAGATGAGGAGACTTTAAGCTAAAAATATTACCAGAGATGATAAAAAGCTTTTCATAATGATAAAATGATTTTATCCACTAGAAAATAAAGTGACTCTAAATTTATATGCACCTAATGACATAGCTTTAAAATATACATAGCAAAAGTGACAGAACTAAGAGAATAGACAAATTCACAATCATAGCTGATTTTAAAATATCTCTCTCACTGGGCGCTTGGGTGGCTCAGTGGGTTAAAGCCTCTGCTTTTGGCTCAGGTCATGATCTCAGGGTCCTGGGATCGAGGCCCACATCGGGCTCTCTGCTCAGCAGGGAACCTGCTTCCCTCTCTCTCTCTCTGCCTGCCTTTCTGCCTACTTGTGATCTCTCTCTCTGTGTCAAATAAATAAATAAAATCTTAAAAAATAAATAAATAAAATATCTCTCTCATTAACTGATAGGACAGAACAATGGCAAGATTGGGAACATTAAAAAAAAGATCATTTAATTTCTTCTCGTGATAGAACTGGTTTAGTAATCTGCTTTCTCCTCCATATTCCCACGTGGTAAATTTTAAGGGGCATTTACCATTTGTGACTGTGAGATAGAAATGGCTTTTAGACCATGCTTATCAGCCCTGAGAGTTGATAGTGGTGCTGTGGCTAACTTTTTATAATTTTTTTTCAAGTACTTTTTATAAAATTTCCATATCAGTGATAGTTATCTTCCTTTTGTAGATTAGAATGTGTTGGCTTTGACAGAGTAAATTTCTACTGGTTCCACAAATAATACATGTTTGTGGTAATGTTAAGACCCAAGTTTCTTGACTCTAAGTCTTCTTTCTATGAAAACATTGTAATAAAAAAGATGGCTTGAACACATTTAATTAGGACCCCTTTATGTTGAATAAGCATCTGTTGCTTTTCATTAAGCACTTGCTCCATGCCTTGTTTTGGAGGGCTGTTGTATAACAGAACAAGATGGATGTCGAGTGTGAAGACCAAGGTCTGGGAATTACCTGGTTGGTATGGGGAAGAAACATAGATTTCCCTGATTCTCAGTTTTCTCATCTTTAAAGTGGGGGTGATATTGCCAACTTATAAAGCATTATTCTGTCTTAAGAATAACAAAAATCATTGTTTCTTTGGCTCCACCCTGACTTGCTCTGTGAGAATCCTGGCATCTTCAATTCTGGATGCCACCAGTAACATTTGAGACTATTTAGTCCTTTTGAAAAATAGTAAGTATTAGGAAAAGGAAGTAACCTGTTAAGGATATAAAATAACATAAATAAACATTAAAAGTTTACTATATATGAAACTTTGTGAATTCTAAAGCAATGTATTAAAAACTGTTGAGTTCCTCTTTAGTCTCTAGATATTATAAGGATACAAAAATAGTATCTGGGACCCACAAGAATATTATAATGTTCCATTTTCCTAGGGCTTTAAGTAGGATACTAAACAGAAACACAATTTTAAGGCAGTAATATCTGAAGGAGTGATAATCTACAGTTCAGTGTGTGAGCTAAACTTGGTCTGATGCTTCAAACAGAGGGCTATACTAGATTAATGCTACTCAAACATTAATGTACATATAAGCCTTCTGAAAATCTTGTTAAAAATGCAGATTCTGATTGAATAGATCTGAGGAAGGATCTGAGATTCTGCATTTCTAACCAGCTCCTAGGTGATATCAATGAGGCTGGCCCAAGAATCACACTCTAAAAAGAAAGATCCTACATACCTCGTGAAGGTAATAATTTCTGCTGGTACAGGTTCTATTTATCCTTGTTAGGGTGCTTCATTACAATCAATGGTAATGTTAAACTCTGGTAATGTTAAACAAAAAAGGAATTTATTAAAAGGATATCAGACAGTTCATAGCATTGATGGAAATGCTGGCAAACCATGTTTAAGAAAATGAGAATAAAAGGTGATCAAGATCATCTCAGGAGCAGCCTACTTAGAACTGTTCAACTAGCACCAGGTCGGCTACACCCTCCCCACAGGCAGGGCTGGATTCTTGGTTGCCATAAATGTGGTAAGTCATCTTTGGCCTTGAAACTTTACATTTGCCCTCTAAACAGGTTCAAAATCATAGGGATTGAGACAATGACTCACTGTGCTAAGATAGAATCCTTCCCCTGTTAGAACTGCCCTCCCTTCAAGGTATGGTCCTGCCTTCCGCCTGTCTTGGATTTCTCCAAATGTCAAATGTCATTACATTCTTAAATCTTAGGGAGGTATAAGCAACAAAAGACCATGCAATTCAAATGCACCATTTTGATAAAAATGTGATTTCCAGAGATATTATAAAATGTAAGCTTTTTATATAAAATTAGGAGAAGTGGGAGAGATAAGACTATAGTTTTCCAATTGTTACCAATTTCCACCTTGTCCCACCTCCTGAATCCCTTGAGGACATTTTCTTCACTGACTTAATTCATATGTCTTATGAATGTTTAAGAGAAAAGATGAACAGATGGTAGATTTCAAAAGCCAATGTCATTTTATGGTTTGTGTTGTGAAACTATTGGATAAACAGAGTTTGTGTTACTCAAAAGATTGATAAGCTGTGACAATGGAGTAGTGAAACTAGATTTATTTAACTACACAGAAATTAGCAATCTATTTTATGAGGCTGGAAGAGAGATAAATAGATAAAGGAAAAGCTATATTATATTGAATAGTAAGGAATGTTTTAAATGAATTCACCTTTAAAGGATAGAGATGAAATTCTGAGTTAAAAATATTTCTATCACAGGGAAAATATTTTATGGTGTCTCTTTAAGAATTGTCAAATCAATGTCTTTTTAAAGGTACATAAACACACTTACACACAACTATTTCCTTCATGGCTGAGTCTTAGAGATTCCAAGTTATTTTTGGTGCCAGATTTCAACCCAGAGGAAGTTTTATGGCTGAGTTAAAACCCCCTGAAAGCAAAGGTTACAATGGAAATGCTGACAGAGTCCGTGCCATGGCAACATTTGTGAGTGTAGTTTTATTAGAACAATAAACAACTTTTGTTCAAGTGCAAGTGAATGTAAAAACAAACAGAAAAAGGGCCCCTTCCTGTGTCTAATGCTTAATTTCTCTCTGTTATTTCCTTGCTGGGGCTCTGATCTGAGCTTGCTGGGTCACACAAGCAATTATGGTCTGAAATCAACTCTTGCACCCCAGATCCTTATAAAATAGCCTATAAAACACCAGGAGAGAGAACTCACCCCTGACCTTATTAAAGTGGATGCTGAGTGTATGCTCAGTTGGGGCATTGGGCATACTTATAACTGGCACTAGAATTGGGTTTTTATTTCCTAATTGACTTTATATGTATTTCTGTGCCAGATTATCTAACAAATTATATGTGTTTCCTCCTTTATTGCCAAGTAACACATCAAGGTCTAAATGATGTCTTATGTGGTACACACCGTGCTTGCTCAGGAACAGATGGAAGAAAAGAGGTAGATCAGAAGTCTCACCTCCTTACACAATGCAGTCAGCTGGACCAGTCAGAGCCGGTTAATGGCTTTTCACATTTGAAGTTTACAAAGAGTCTCAGTGACCCTAGGAAGTGTGGAATTGTGAAGAGAATAAGAATGCTGTATTCCCCTCGCCCTCCTTCTCCCCAAAGTACTATTGTGCATAGTGCTTGCAAATGACATACATCTAGCAGGAGAATAAGGACCATCCAAGAAATACTTTCCAAAGAATGAACACACGAGTAAATATCAATGGAGCCAAACTAAAATATGAAGGAAATCAGATCAAATACGTGAATTTCTCCAAAAAAGACATTAAAAATAACCTCTGTGTTTATAGAAAGTTGCAGAATATAACAAAAGGGAATGAGAGGTTTGAAAAGTGATGGTAGGCTAGAGGCAAAAGGGCAGGGGATCAGTGAGAAATTTTCCATTGCTCAGAGAACTGCCTGAACTTACCAGACAAATGAGTTCAAATTTGCTCTAAATAATTATATCATGAGGCTCTGTGCTCACATCTTTCAACTACCAAGTCTTATCCATTTAGAACATTCTCAAGCCATACTGAAGATTAGAATCACTCGGGGATGGTTAAAAATCACAGTGGTTATGCACAATTAAATGAGATTCTGGGGCTGGGGGTGAAATGTACATCAGTTTTGTTGTTGGTGGTGGTGTTTTTTTTTTTAAAGCTCCTAGGTGATTCCAGGGTGCAGTAAAAAAATGTAGACCACTCTAGACAGACCCTACAACCCTAGACATACTGACCTTTCAACAGGAAAAAAAAAAAAAACAAACAAAACCCAAAACAAAAAACCACAGATGTTTGTGGCAGGACGCTTCCTCTAGGCAACTCATTGGGCACCTCTGACTATTAGCAACATTCACAATTTGGTTCTCTGGCTCTAAGCCCAATTGGTAGAATGTCTATAGCAGATGTTTGAAAGACATTCACAAATAGACTTCCAATCCTTTTCTTGTTTAACAAGTAACAGCAGGACCTTATTTAAATAAAGATCAGTAGTGATCATTTAATCCCCTTAAAATTACCTTTTCTTCCTCTCTCCTATAAGCTAGCTGACCTTTGGATGCACAAAGCAAGACTGCAGACATCTGCAAGTTGCCTTCTGGAGTAACTGAGCAGTCAATTGAATTGCTATGCGCTCCGTCGAGTTTAGTTATTAAGACTAAAATTACGGAGGTGGTTGATTATTCCAGCCATCTGAAGGACAATCAATTCTGAATCAGTTCTGAATTCAATCAATCATTTTTGCATCAGCTGTTCTCAGGGCCAAAATGCTGAACAGAGTGGGATAACACTTGGAATGTGGAAAGGACAAAGCAAGCCCAAATGGGACTCAGTGAAGCTGGTGGAAATAGTCTTTTTCCTCATGTGCTTTTAACGTTTTATGTTTTATCCACATTTTCATGATTATAAACTATTACTTTGGGCAAAGAGTTTCTTTTAAGTAGCCAATGACTATGTACACAATGTATATATTTACACAAGCTCGTTTTGGATGCATTTGCAGGAAACACCTTTGAGCCCTCCTGCCTCCAATGCTCCTGCTGCTTTTATTAGTACACATGCACCAGAAGCACATACGGTGGCCACTCTGAGCCCGTTTTTTACAACCCTTGCTGTGCTCTGTGTATAGGGTGCTTTGGAAGCACCTTGAAAAATCTGAATCAAAACCAAGAGCTCCTGAGGATTGTTGGTTACTCTTTACTTGCAACTGGACCACAATACATTGATCAGCAAATGCTAGCATCTAGCAAGGAAGCTTCTCTGCACTCTAATCTAGACACAGGACTAATGAAGCAGGATGTATAACACTTTTAGTTTTCATTCTTCTTGGAGACATCTCATCAAAATAATTCCATTCTTTCTCTCCAATTCCTTCGGGAGCAATCCATTTAGCAGTGAATGCTTCTTTGGGAGAATTTTTTTGAAAAGTGAAAATCATGGCTCCCCTTTTGAACTACCTTAGTTTTTGAAGCATAATTTAAGTGAGATGATGGATTTGACAACACTATATTTATTATGATTTATTGTTCACAAAGAATTTTTATACAGTTGACCCTTGAATAATGAGAGGGTTAGGGGTGCCAACCCCCAAGTAGTCAAAAATTTGTGTATAACTTTTGACTCCCCCCAAAATGTAGCTATTAATAGCCTACTATTGACTGGAAGCCTTGCCAATAGCAAAAAAGTTAACATTTTTTTTTCTGTTGTATGTATTTTACACTGTATTTCTCACAACTTCCTTTATGAAGCTTTTAGAGTAGATATTGCTAGCCTTTCTAGACAGATAGGGAAACCAGCTTAAGAGACTTGCTTCACCAGTCAAATTCATTTTAAGGCATTTTATCAATTTTATGTGATTTTAAAAACATTTTTTTCAGTTGACATACGGTTATATTAGTTTCACATGTGCAACATAAGGACTTGACATTTCTATACATTACTAAACACTCACCATATGTATAGTTACCATATGTATAGTTACCACCACAGTTATTACAATGTTATTGACTATATTCCCTATGCTGTATATTTTTAATCCCCATGACTTATTTTGCAACTGGAAGTTTGTACCTCTTAATCCCCTTCATCCATTTCACTCATCCATCCCTACCCCCCACCCAGCAACCACTGGTTTGTTCTCTGTATTTATGAATCTGTTATTTGTTTTTCAATTTCACATTTAAGTGAAATCATATAGCATTTTTCTCAGACTTATCTCTCTTGGCATAATACCCCCTAGGTCCATCCATGTTGTCACAATTGGTAAGATCTCATTATTTTCATGGCTGAGTAGGACTTTGTTTTGTTTTTAAGCACAGGAAGGGAGTAGCCACTGTAGAGATCACAACACACTATTTTGAACAAAAGAAACCCAGGTAAAATGTGACTTCATGACATTTGAATTCTTTGTAAAGTAATTTTGAAGTTGAGGTGAGATGCCCCATTTAGAAGCCTTAGCTAGTGGCATGGCCTGCCCATTTGTGTTCTGCTATTCCATGATCCTCTGTTTTAGTCTCCAAAGGTGGTCTAGTTATAGACTTCCTGCTTCTTCACAACAAACCACCTATTACTTTAAGTAAGCTTTCAACTACAAAGCCCAATCCACAGGGTATTCCTAAGTGGCTTCACTCACCTAGTCAAAGAGAAGGCCAAAGTGGCAACAAGAAAGAGTGTTATACTGACCTGTGAGAGGTAGTGACTGGTGGCTAGTGGATTTCCCAAAAGCATGTGGTCAGGTAGATCACGGTGAAGGCAGCAAGGAAGCAGTGCTAACAGTGGTGGAGAGGATGGGCTCATGCAAGGTTCTGAGAGGGTTTTCTTGCTTATCTCTGACCTCTCAGTATGAACACTTGCAAGAGTTTACCCAGAAGTCAAATATCATGTGTTCCTCATAAGAGATGCAAACACTGTGTGTCTTTGAGGAAGAGAGTCAACCACAAAGGAATTCTAAAAAAAAGAAAAAAAAAGTGGGGTATAAATAGAAGTGGGTGCCAAGTGTTTCACATCATGTGGAAAATGCAAGTTCTGTAACTGGCAATAAGTGGGTAATCTCCAAGGTCAAGACTGCCATGGTCTCTTTAGGCTCTGCTTGTAGCTCTCTTAACTTATTTTCAATGTATTTCAAAAAAGTTCACATTAATAATTTATCCTCAGAATTCCAGAAAAGGGATAAGATATACTTTCATATTATTTGGGAAATTATGTACAATGTGTTTTTAGAAGTGATATGCGAGGGATCTATAAATATGTTTTTGATAGTTATGGTAAAAAGAGGATGATAACATACTTTAGGAGAAATTGTATTTTTCATTATAATCTTTGTTATAAGATGACTGAGTATTAGAACCAAGAGGGACATAATTATTTAGCCAAAACTCGTATTTGGCAGAAACCAAACCGAAGATCAGAGAAGTTACATGATTTGCCCAATGTCACACACCTAGTTAGAGGCAGACCTAGGACTAAAACCAAGGAAAATATACAGTGGATTCTTATTCTTGCTTTTTCTTGAGTCTTTCCAAATAAGCATATTGAGTGAAAACCACTCATAAAACAGGTCAAAAAGACAGAAAAGGATGTGTGAAATACAGGGTTATGGTCAGAATGCCACAAACTCCTAAAATCAGCAATGAACACCTTTGACTGACCTTAGTCCTTTCAAGATATTTCTTTGGACACCTTTTATAAGTCTGGCTGCCATCTCTCTGAACTTTTTGTGCATCCTAATTGTCAATTTATAGAGTACCAACAATTTAATCACTCTTTCTTTTCCACTAAAATTAAAAAAGGAAATACAGGGATTTAATAATTCAATTTACTTGTGTCCCCTTATTTTGTAAATCTTCATGAAGACAGGGAATGAATTTTGTTCATTGTTGTATTCCTGGTGCTTGACACAATGCAAGTATTCAATAAATATTGGTGCAATTTGCAAACCTCTAACTACCTGCCTTGAAAACTAGTCAATACTTGGGTATGCATTTAAAATATCTGACCACATAAAATGTCTTTCAAGTCTAGGACCAACATGCTTTTAAGAATCTCCCTAAAGAGGCTAGCATAAACATTTTCCTTTCTATATTTGTGTTAACATTTTGAGAGCAACTTTTCTAGCAGTGAGAACAATGTCCACTCATAGTAGGTATGGTTTCACCTAGAAAATAATTGTATTTTGGCAATCGCTGAGTTAACACTCCTTGCTTATCATTTCCAAAGTGATTTTGCATGCAACCTCTTATGATTTTTTATAAAATTCCTATGAAACACATGAGACTTGTATTATTTTATTATATTTAGTTGATGTAAAAAAAATTCTAAAGTCATTGGGAATATAGACACAGATCTTCTGACTCTAAATACCATATACTTCTCCAAACCTCAGCCTTCCTTCCAGATAGGAGCTATGGCTATGGTAAATTACTCATAATAATTTCCTCTCTTTTAAGTGCATTGGAGATTATGGCACTTCTGTGCCTGCAGGGGACTATAGAGTTTACTCAATGGAGAAGGTCAAATTTTTAGTGGCTTCATGGGAGTTTTCTTCTTACCTATGCAGTCTCCTCATCAACATGAAATTTAGCAGACTTTGTTACATGACTTGATGTCAACTCTCTTCATCTAAAATTTCATAATCACAAAAATCTCAGATAACAAGCCAAACATTGGTCTTGGGGAAAAATTATTACAACCAAATGTTGAGATGACAATAAAATTTGGATAGTTCCTTTGAATTTACAGTAGTGATAAGATTTTCAATCAGTTCAACAAATAGTTGAGTACTCTCTATGATAAAAGTAGACTTTATATTTACAAACATAAGGCACATTTCCTGTCTTTGGGAAATATGCAGTTTCAGGGAAAAGACTGGCCTAAGTAATTAACTGTGCAATATGGCACTTGTTGAACAACTGGTATAACCAAACTGCTATGGGGTAAAGAGGAGGGATTCATTTTGCAAGTGACATATAATCTAGCCTTTAAAAGAGCAATAACCATCATTCCAGGTGAAGGATGTGTGACACAATAATGCAAATATGAAAACGCACTGTGTTGGTGCTACTCCTGTGCAATCCTAGGGTATAAAAAGTAGTTTCTACTTGAAAAAGTTACATTTATTTTGAGAGTTGTTGCAAGTTGCGCTCTCTAAGAAGTGGATTCTAAGGTGAAGATTGGCAAGCAGAAGATTTATTAGAGAGTGTTCTTGGGATCCATACCTTAGAAGGAAAGGAAGCAGGACTGGGCTGAGGAAGGAGGTGAGCAGTGAGGTGGTGTCAAGGGAGGCCTCTGTTAACACTAAGGGGAGCGCTGAAGCTGGAGTGATCCTTCAGAGTTGTCTAAGGTGGGGCAAAATGCTCTACTTCTACCAGCCATTGGATGTGGACATCACTGGGAAGGGGGCTTGATCTTGAACAAGGTGGATTGACAGTGTTAAGCCATCTACCAGAAGCATTTCCAGTGGGGAGAGTACATTATTCTAGGTGGGTATTCTGGATAAAAAAAAATGTTCTTTATCTAAAATAGTAGGGTTATCAAATATTCTTTTATTTAGGCTGCATCGTATTAGTGTCTCACAGTATTTTTTCAGATTTCTACTTAGATAATAAGACTCACATTAAATTTTTTTCTCACGAATACAGATAGGATGGTATTTTCTGAGAATTGATATTCCTAATTCCAAGAAACCATATTTTGTTCTAAATTTTATAATAAATTTATAAAAGTGATATTTTTAATTAGTTTATTTATAATTAGTTTAGTATATTATAATAAAAATATTTGATGACTTAAGAATCTTGCAGGACCCATAGCTGCCTTTCTGAGAAAGGGTGAGCATGCATATTATTGTACTCTATATGTCACGACAATATTGTCATCTTCCACACAGAGAACACTTCACTTAATAGGATAAGCCATGAGATACTCAGGGTGCTATTGGTCTTCCCATTTTATAGGTGATGAAATTAAGTTTCAGAGAACTGACATGATTTTCACAAGGTCACAATGATAGAAAATGTCAAAACCAGTGTAATGACTCAGTTTTCTGCCTTGAAGTACAGTAGTGCAGTTATCTCTTCATTGCAACACATTCTCTTAAAGTAAAAGATTATTCCCCATAGGCATGAACTTCTCATAAGAGTTCTGAGCATTACTTTATTCCATTATGGGAGTGATGATAGGCTATTTCCCCTACCCCAAATCTTCTATCTCCTGAAATTAAGGTAGAGTAATGTTTATTCATCTGTTCATTCAATTAATAAATATTTTGAGTATTTATAAAGTGACAAGTATCATGCTAGTTAGGCCCTGGGTTATAAACATAGACAAGATATAGCTCCTTCTCTCAAGAAGACTAGTTCTGGTCTAACACCTGCTTAGGGTAGTTTTTGGACATAGAGAGGGTTTTCCTTCCATTGAACTAGAAAAGAAGCACTTGGTTATGTACTTTCACTTAAGAATTGTGGTGACTCTTGGTTCTTATAGCAGAAATGTCCATCAACAGAGGAATGGATAAAGAAGATGTGGTATATATATACAATGGAATACTATGCAGCCATCAAAAAACCAGAATTCTCACCATTTGCAATGCCGTGGATGGAACTAGAGGGTATTATGCTAAGAGAAATAAGTCAATCAGAGAAAGACAATTATCATATGATCTCTCTGATATGAGGAATTTGAGAGGCAGGGCAGGGGTTGTGGGGGATAGGGAGAGAAAAAATGAAACAAGATGGGATTGGGAGGGAGACAAACCATAAGAGACTCTTAATCTCAGGAAATAAACTGAGGGTTGCTGGAAGTGCTTGGGGGAGGGATAGGGTGGCTGGTTATGGACATTGGGAGGGTATGTGCTATGGTGAGTGCTGTGAATTGTGTAAGACTGATGATTCACAGACCTATACCCCTGAGGCAAATAGTACACTATATGTTACAATAAATAAATAAAGTAAATAAATCAAAAAATAATAATAAAAAAGAGAATTGTGGTGGCTTATAGACACAAACTGCCACAGAGTGCACAGAGTGCAGAGATGTAGACTTGCCAGACTCTCATGAGGAGTGTAGGTAAAAGACAAAAGTAAAGATTTCTAGAATGTTGTGATTTTTATTTCTGAAAAATAAATTCTGAATAGCTACATATATTTTATAATTCAAAGAGTGAATATATTCCACATTATTTTCTTGAGAACACTTCTGCTCTAACATTTCAATTTGTAATTTGGGGTACTTTCTCATTTTTGGTAGCTCAATAAGGGCATGGAGTAATGATTTTGTAATGATTGCATAACCAAAATATAGAAAGGGTCTGGAGAATGCTAAAAAACTACAGATTAACTTAAAAACTATCAGTAAGTGGTTTAAAAGTGAATACATTCTAAAAAAGATAAAGTGAATACATTCCTAATGTCTATGTCTTTTGTAATTATGTTTAAAGTTGCCAAAAATGTGCCAAGTAGAGCCATCTGTGCCAACTGTTCCAGCTAAAGCTGGAAAAAGGCTTTGACTAAGGTAGTGATTGGAGGGGAGAAAGGCCTGTTTAAAGCTGACTGAAATCATTTGCTTCCTAGTGAGGGGGCCTACACACTGAAATATGTTCATTTTCCTATTTGTTGCTGGCTTATATGTCAGTAATCAGGATGGACTCTTCTATTAAAGGGTATTAAAATGGCTTTACACGAGCCAGCCGGATTAAATGATCTTATTTCAATTGAAGTGGGAATGTAAGTCATCTTGTTTTCTTTGCTCCTTTACCTTTTATTTCAATTTAAAATACTTAGCTGATTTCCAGAAATCTATATTTTTGAGATAAATAGTAAAAAGCATAAAGAAGATGATGTAAATATTTTCCAGATACAACAACTTGATTATCAAAATGAACATTTATGGGAACAGGAGTCTACCATTACATATCCTAAGGGATAATCTTAAACAGTGGGAACTTCTCATTTTAGAAATAATCCAAAGTTACATAATTAGTAAGTACTTTTTATTGTCAAATCTTTAAAAGCAGGTAGCATTGACTGAGTCAGGGTTTATCACTCATGTGCACAACTTCCTTTATGGTGACAACAGTTCTATTCAGAATTAAATTGTTGTTGTTATTGGCTTAGTTAACTCAGACGTTAGATTAGTAAGTTACATTGATGTGATTATTTTAGTACATGAACATGCACTGTTGGAGGAAAAAATATTAGATGTATCTGTAAAAAAAAAAAAGTGTCATCTGTTATCTAAAACTCCCAGCCCCTGAGATTAGATTTTATATTATAGACAAGTTCCACATTTGTTGACTGTAAGACATTTTGTATTTTAAATATTCAGAAAAAAGAATAAGAAAAGGTACTTTTCTTCTTTTCAAAAAAAAAATCTTTTGTAAGTTATTAGTATTGGACTCTCTTATGGAGAAATTAGGTCATTTTTGGCTCATTTGGGTGTATTAAGAGAATAACCTGTTCTAGTTCTTTTCTTCAAGAGGCTAAATTTTCTCCAGTCCACACACTGCAAACATGAAACATACATTCTATCTGTAACACTAGTTTCCAGTATACAGAAAGAGGCTAGAATTTTTACAAAATCTTTAAAGTTTTTTAATCACCAACTTTTAAAAAGGTTCTGTATTTTCTAGACTACTTTTTGAACACTATATCCCCCCACCCTAAAATAGCATCAACTGATTATTTGACTAATAATGATGAATAAATGAAGAACTTATTTTCAGAGGTAAGGAAATATCTTGGGCTTCAAGCTAAGTAACAGATTAAAAAAATATCTGCACTTCCCCTACTATATTAGTTATGTTCCTGACAACAATTTGTGAAGAGAATGAGATCATTGTGGATAATAGCACTGGTTAGAAGGTAACAGTGTGATTGATCTATCTGCTAACCAATTCATAATTGCAGATTGAATAGATATATGAAATCAGGATACTGGGTGATATCCAGAGTATTGGTTATAAGATCTTATAGGATCTTATCATCTCCATCTTCTGAGTTGGAATAGGAGGTCAAAGAAATTAAAGAGGTTTTCATAGAAATATGCTAATTCATTTTATGTAAACAAATGTTTGTATATTATTGAGTTTATGTACGATGGGGTGGGTAGGAAGGAAGGATGAAAAGTTATCATCCCTGAATCAAGACTGGGGTAGGAGAGACTTTTTGATACTAACTGAAACTATTAAATCATAGCTTAATGAAGTCAGATTCTCTCTCTCTCTCTCACTCACACACACACACACACACACATGTGTCATTAATTATTAATACCCATCATTAATACCCATTATTAATACAATGCCTGACTCCTAAGTGCTCAATAAATATTTATTGAATTTTATTTTTAAGAAAGTATGAGATAAGAAAGAAGGAAAGGGAAGGGAAGGGAAAATTTTAAAACATACATTCTGAAGAGGCTGAAACCCTGGGTTCTCCAAGTGTTTGCTTTTTCTGATCTAATTTCTCTGATCTCAGTTTTCTCAGCTGACAAATGAGGATGATAAGGTAATCTACTTCATAGGACAGTTGCCTGGAATAGTGAGATAATATGCAGAAAAGCTCTCTGTAAAACAAAGCGCTATTCAGGCAGATGTAATTGGTGTTATCAGAGTAATAGCAGTTGGAAAAATCTTAGTGGATGCTTCCTTTCATAATGTGCATGAAAAAGAGCTGTTTTGGCAGATAGGGGATGGGTAAAATAGATAAAGGGGATTAAGATTATGCTTATCTCAGTGAGCACTGAGAAATGTATAGAATTGGTGAATCATTATATTATATACCTAAAATTAATATAATACTATATGTTAATTATATTTCAATAAAAAATAAACAAGTAATCTAGTAAAAAAAAGCACAACTTAATAAAGGTATTATGTCAGATCATATCAACTGTGAGCCTAGTTCTTGTAGGAAAATATGTACTCTGTATATGATTTCATCCACTTAGCCAAAATTAGGTGAAAAATAAGCTTCTGTTGCATATTGGAGACTATTTACTCTGTCATCTACATGGTTTAAACCAACTGTATTATTCAACTTCATTTTGATCTGTGCCAATCCCAAGTGTTCTGGGGTTTTGTTTTATCTTTTCCTACTCCCAAATCCAGCTTATTTAGATAACAGATTATTAACTTGAGATAACTATTTACATTTTTATCTTTAGCAATGTGTCAAGGAATTCCAAAGAGAACAAATAGAAGAATGTTTGAACTGGTGGGGGGTTGGTAACTAAACTAACTCACTCCCTTATTATACGGATGAGACAGTTTGTGAAGATGTCAAGTTATTTTACACACATCATACAGTTACTTGATAGAACTTGGAATAGAATCTAGAAACATGGAGTCTTAATTCATCTTTTCATTAAACTGATTCCCCAAAGGATAGAAACTTTGAAATCCTGCATGGAAAAAAAATTAGATAACTGCTAGATATTTGGAAGAATATAATAACATCGCATTTATCCTTTCTTTTTTCCAAGGAGAGTGATGAAGTCCACAAAAACAAAAAACAAAAAACAAAAAACAAAACAAAACAAACAAACAAAAAAAACAAAACAAAATATCCAAACTCTTAACTTTGCTCCCCTGGAAAGAGATTACACACTAGCACTTTGATTTTAGCTTGTATTATGAATTTTTCTTCTTTTCCTATTTCTAATTGTAGGACTAAATCTAAACACAAAAAGTCATCCCTGACACTTGAAAGGGTAAGCATTAATGTAATTGGGTATTTGGTTGATCCTGATACACAATATATTCTCAGATTACACTTTATTCTGTACCTATCAACAAGAAGACCAAATGCTTAACTTTGAGGTTTGAGGTCACTCATTGTCCCTAATATTAAAATATAGCTATGTCTCCAATTGACAGATTAACCAGATAGCAGTGTATTAGAAATGTATTGGCAAGCAGGTTAGATACTGGAAATAGCAGAAAAAGAGTTGGCATTTGTTGGAAAAAGTGTATGCAAAGATCTTGCATCATGGGGCTGGCACCCACTGCTTGGCTCCACTGCTTGTCTTAACATGGGTTCTGTTATGAGTAAACCAGTATCAGGGCCCTCTCTTTTGTCTGAAAAGCTATTCCAGGCTGGAAAACATTGAAGAAGCAAGATAATTCTAAGGGAAAGAGCAGAATAACTTCGAGTCAGCACTGTGTCTGAGACCTGATCTTTACAAGCATTATAAAACATCAAAGCCAAAACTGAATAAATGGAAAAATGTGGTACTTATTGGTTCTAGAAATATTCCACAATATAAACTCTTCACACATACAATGATATTCAAATATTGTTCCCTTTATGTACTGACAGATAACTTAGAGTGAAATAAAGGTTTATAGGAATGGGTAATGTTAAGAAATAGATCCTGAATGATTTACAGGAAAAACATCATTTGCACAAGGTTTTAATTAATGTCTGGAGTCAGGTTACTTGACGTTTTAAGATGCTTGGTCTAAACTAAGCAGAAGAAACCTACTTTTCCCTGGAATATAAGTTTAATGAGGGAAGAATGGTTTCAATTTCCCAATTAGAAGATTTGAGACTAATTTTTGATATTTAGTAATAAAAACTAGCAATTTATCATGTCTTTTCAAAAGTAATACATGGTACTTCACATAGTCATGTGAAGTATGAGACCTAATTGTCTCATGAAGTCAGGCAGGTATTATCACCATTATCATTTATTTTTACATGAGGAAACAGTTTTGTAAAATGACACAACTGACAATTGGCACAATCAAGATTTGAATCCAGGATTCCACACTCTAAATTCTAGCTCTTCCTCTCCATTGTGCTGATTCAATACCTCCTTTCTCATGTGGAAAGTCATTATTCCTGTGATCTTCTGGAAAATGTAGGTTCACCCAATCGTATAGCCAAGGTTGTCAAAACCAACCTCCCACTTATTATGTGATTTCCTTTCTTGCTAGAGATAGATGCCTCACAGTATCAGTCAAGTTGTTTATGTTCTATCCTATTAATACAGCTGTATTTTCTAGAAAGTTTGTCCTTAAATGGAGTGAAATGTACTTCTTGGTAATGCCTTACTGCTTCTAGTTCTGCTCTCTGGACATAATTTGGGTGAAGCTTCATTACTCTTCCACTTTACTAACCCTGAAATCCTTTAAGACAGTATCCTGTCCCTTATTCAACTCTTAAAATATAACTCTTTAGACACTTCACCTTTCTTGGTATTCTCCTTATATTGCTCAAGTTTACCAATTTCCTTGTAAAATCAAATATCTAAAATGAAGTCAACCCTTCAAATGTGTCCTGACCAGTGAAAATTATGATGGATTTTTTTTTCTGCCAAGATTTTGAAGTTTAACTTTTATTAATGTGGCCCAGGTTTACATGTTGGTTTTACTGAACTTGGGATTCAATGAAAACCTCAGTTATATTTTTTCATATGAAGTATTATGAAAACAAGTTTATAAACATTTACATTTAAAAATACTTCTTGGGCTTTTCTTATTTTAGTTACTTGAGAAAATTTTGAATTCTGATTTCAATCCTCCCCCCACCTGCCAGACTAAGGAACTCCACATTTGTTTTTTATTTGACAAGCTGTTTTCCATGTGTTTAATCCTGGGCATTGATAAAAAAAACTGGACAGAAGTGAGACATGGTCAGGGCATTCTGACACCATAAGAAGAGTGTTGAGTGACATGGAGCCCTTCCTCATCCTCTGTTACTCTTGTTCTCTAGATTTCCTTGTGGAATGAGTAAGAATGATGGAAATCACTTAACCTTATTCCTCTCAGGTGTCATTGCCACCTTTAGCAATTATCATAAACACCACCTTAAGTGTCAGTTTTCCTCCATGATACTTTGTTTTCAACACAGATTTTTATAAGTGATGATTCATTTATTCAATTTCTATTTATTATAGCTTAAGGCAGTATGGTATGGGGCTTGAGAGCATGGCTTTCAGAGTCAGACCTAAAATTGGTTCTAACAGTGGCTCACCACCATTTAGCTCTGTAATCTTGGACAAGTTGTTTAAACCTTTCAAAATCCCAGTTTTCTTACTTGAAGGTACATATGGTTATTCCTACCCTCATAGTGGTTTTAAGCTCTGGATGAAGCACATGCTCCAGCACTTGGACCATGTTTACAAGTCAAAAAAGGATAGAAATATTTTCTTTCATTGATCTCTTACTGTGTGGTAGGCAATCTGCAAGGAACTGGGGAGATAAATGAGAAAGAATATTTCTCCTTAAGGAATTTAGGACAAGGTAGTTTTGTTAAATATAATCTTCAGACCCTTTAAAAATGGTGCAATCCAGAAAATAACCAGAGTTCCTGGGAATCACTATAACCCACTCCACAGGACTGATTATAGTGGCATTTGACTGGGGAGCCCAACCAGTGGCCCTGCATCTAAAAAGCCAAGATGGTGTCCCTCTCTGGCCAGAGCATAGTGTGCACTTCTGCCTGATTCAGTCCCAAAGAACTCTGCCAGCCTGTTCTGCAGCCTCAACTGGGCAGGAAAGCTTATTTATAACCCACCCACCCCCCAAAGCAAAATACAGCCTCCAGCTGGTCTGACCAGGAAATCAAAGCAGAGCTTCTGGGAATCTGCATAGCCCATCTGAATGGAGACTCCAGCTGGTGGCCCACCTGCAGAACCAGGACAGTGACCCATCAGGCCAGGGAGTGTGGGGGCAGAATTTTGCCTAATTTGATCCCCATACAAGAGTCTTGTTGGCTTTGGAGCCTGTACAGTGGGCTCTACCAGGCCAGGAAACTAATTCACAGCCCTGCCCACTATTGGATACAGGCCTCAGCTCATCCAACCTGGGAACAACTAGAGCCACAAAGTTGGGTAGCCCATCTTATAGTCTTACAGTGGTGTTTAAGCAGAGAGCAAAGCCAGCAGCTCTCCATGCCTGCAGAGCAAAACCAGTGTCTCCACTGAGCCAAGAAATTCAGTGTGCTTTCTACCTAATTCTGGTCCACACGCTGTCCCTGGGGCCCATTCTGCGGTCCCACTGGGCAGGGATGATAATATACAACCTTACCTACTACAGAGTATGGTTCTTAGTCCTGACCATCAAGGAAGCCTGACCAGAAAAACTGAACCATGGAGCCCATCCCACAGCCTCCATTAGATAGGGAACCACTAGCAGCACTATTCAACTGTTTTCAGCCAATGCAGCACCACCCAAAAAGACCCTGATAGCAAGCTCCATGGGCCCCAAGGATGCCATCAGCTAACATATCCAGAACTCTTAGCTGAGCTGACTGGTGAAGTACAGTCAAAACAAATCTATCAAGTCTAAAAGAGGATTCTGCTTTCTCCAATGTGCAGATACAATGTAGGGAATCAAGAATCACAAAAAGGACAGATAAATAGGACACAACCAAAAGAGATTAATAAAGCTCCAGTAAGTGACACGAAAGAAATAGAGATCTATGAACTTGAAAAGAATTCAGAATAGTCACATTGAAGAAGTTCAGTGAACCACTAGACACTCAGCAACTAAATAAAATTAGGAAAACAGTGCATGGACAAAACAAGTGGTTCAACAAAGAAATAAAATCATAAATGAATAAACCAAACAGAAATTCTAGAACTGAAGAATGACCGAAAAATTCAATAGATAGTTTCAATAACAGGCTTGACCATGCAGAATAACCAAAAACCCAGAACACTGATTGAAGTTCTCTAGGCAGAGAAGCAAAAATAGAATGAAAAAAATGAAGAAAGCTTTGAGGACTTCTGGAATACCACAAATATAAATACACACATTATGGAAGTATTAGAGATGAACACAAAGAGAAAAGGCCAGAATGTCTATTTAAAGCAATAATGGCCAAAATGTCCCCAAACTGGGGAAAAGAAATGGACATGCAGTCCACAAGCCCCAAAGAATACCAAATTGGTTGAATCTGAAAAAGGCTACACTGAGACATATTATAATTAAACTGTTAAAAGTCAAAGACAAAGTATTTTGAAAGCAGCAAGGGAAAAGTAACAGGGCACATACGAAGAAGAAGCAGCAGCAGCAGCTAAGTGAGTCAGAATCCCTAGATCTCTCTCTTACAGGAAATGCAGGAAATGCAAACAAGAGTTCTTCAACCAGAAATAAAAGGATTTAATTAATATCATAAAACATAAGAAGTTAGTGTAAAATTCACTGGTAAATGTAAGTTTTGTCAAAGTCAGTTTCTCTATTATGGTAATGGTAGCAGGTACTTCACTTACAAATCTAAAGTTAAAAAAAGTATTAAAGTAACCATACAGGGGCACCTGGGTGGCTCAGTGGGTTAAGCCTCTGCCTTTGGCTCAGGTCATGATCTCAGGTTCCTGGGATTGAGCCCTGCATCAGGCTCTCTGCTCAGCAGGGAGCCTGCTTCCTTCTCTCCCTCTGCCTGCCTCTCTGCCTACTTGTGATCTCTCTCTCTCTCTGTGTCAAATAAGTAAAATGTTAAGAAAAGAAAATAAAATAACCATAACTATAATTGGTTATTAAATATACAATTGAAAAATATGCAAATTCTAATATCAATAACCTAAAATGGGGGGAGGGAATAAAAATTAAAGTAATATGTTAACAGCCTAAAGTAGAGTTTTATAAAGTATTTAAGTAAGTCTCATGGTAATCACAAAGAAAAAAACCTGTAGAAGTTACATAAAAGATTATGACAAAAGGATCAAAGTATACCATCACAAAGTGTCTTCACATCATAAAGGAAGCCAGAGTAGGAAGAAACATTCTAAAAAATAGTTAGAAAACAATTAACCAAGTGGCAATAGTTACTTCTCCTCTATCAATAATTACTTTAAACATAAATAGACTATACTTTCCAATCAAAAGTGCAGAATGGCAAATGGATAAAAAGAAGACCCAATGATATGTTGTCTATGACACTACCTACAGCATTAAGGAAACAAATAGATGGACAGCAAAGGGATGGAAAAAGATATTTCAAACAAATGGTAACCAAAAGAGAGCAGGAGTAGATATACCAAATGCATTGATCTTTAAATTAAAAATGGTCGCAAGAGACAAAGATCATTATATAATGATTAAAGAAGTTAATCCATCAAGAAATAAATATGTATGCACCCAACATCAAAGCACCTAAATATATAAAGCAAAAACTAACAGAACTGAAAGGAGAAATAAGCATGAATACAGTAATAGTTGAGAATTTTATTACCCTACTGTCAATAATAGATAGATAGTTTAGGCAGAGAATCAATAAGGCAACAGTGGATTTGAACAGCACTATACACCAAATGGACCTAATAGATTTATACAGAACATTTTATTTAGCTACAGCAGAATATACATTATTCGCCAGTAAAACATTTCTAGGATACATTTTCTAGGATAGAACAGAACATTTTCTAGGGTAGACCATATGTTAGGCCACAAAATAAGTCTTAGAAAGTTTAAGGGGAAGGAGCAAGATGGCAGAGGAGTAGGAGACCGATTATCATCAGGTCCCAGAAATTCACCCAGATAGTTATCAAACCATCCTGAACACTTACAAATTCAACAGGAGATTGAAGAGAAGAGCAGCAATTCTAGGAACAGAAAAGCGACCACTTACCGGAAGGTAGGACGTGCAGAGAAGTTAATCTGAAGCGATGGGAAGATAGACCCTGGGGGGAGGGACCATCTCCCGGCAAGTGAGAGAGAGCAGCGGAGTACAAATTTGGAACTTTTAGAAGTCTGTTCCACTGAGGGACATCGCCCCTGAAGCTAAGCAGGGGGTGAAGCCCTTGGGGGGGACAGTGTAGTCTCAGGACCCACGGGGACTCAAAAAGACCAGGGGTGTCTGAGAGCAACAGAGCTCCCAAGTATCAGATAGGAGAAGCCAACTGGAGAGACAGAGCCAGCTCTACTTGCTGGGCCACTGCTCTATGAGCGGGAACTCCACAGGTGGTGGATCCAGAGAGGCCCCCTCCTTCCTCCTCCAGGAGGGGTGGCACAGGAGCATGATGCAGGAATCTGCTGGGTTATGAGATTCTAAATGGGGCCATGTGCCAGAGATAGACATGCTTATTCACAGGCTGGGTGAGCTCGGAGAGCGGCCGGAAACCAGGGAGATGGGAGGGACTGACTGCTTTTCTCTGAGGGCGCACTGAGGGCAGGCCGAGCTCTCCACTCCTCCAGGTCAGATTTGGGAGGTCGCCATTTTCATTCTCGTCCTACAAAGCTGTAGGGAAAGCGTTCAGGGAACAAAAGCTCCAGAGAGCGAACCCGAGCAGATTACTTAGCCTGCCCCTGGCAAGGGCGGTGCAATTCTACCTCGGGCAAACACACTTGAGAATCACAGCAACAGGCCCCTGCCCCCAGAAGATCAGCAAGAACATCCAGCCAAGACCAAGTTCACCAATCACTGAGAATTGTGGAACTCCAGAGCTAGGGAAAAGCAACACATAGAATTCATGGCTTTTTCCCCATGATCCTTTAGTCTTTCAAAGTTAAATTCTTTGAATTTTGTTTTTTTCTTACTCTTTTCTTTTAAATTTTTCCATTTTTCCTGTTTTAGCATTTTTTAACTATTTTAACTTATAAATAACTTTTTTAAAAATCTTTTTTAATTTTCACTGTTATAGTTATATTTTATCCCATCATTGTATTTAACCTCATTTTTTGTATACATATAGGGTCTCTTCAATTCACCAGTCTAAGAGATATAGATAGAGAAAGAGATAGAGATAGACATAGAGATAGACATAGAGATAGAGATAGAGTCAGAGACAAGATAGATAGAGAAACAGAAATAGGTGATATAGATATAGATTGGATTTTGTTTGTTTTATTTTGTTTTTGTTTTTGTTTTCTGTTGTTGTTTGTTTTTTTTCCCTCTTTCTTCTCCCCCCAGTTTCAGGTCTCTTCTGATTTGGTTAGTGTATATTTTTCTGGGGTTGTTGCTACCCTTTAGTATTATGTTCTCTCATCCATCTATTCTTATCTGGATAAAATGAGAAGGCAGAAAAAAATCACTACAAAAAAAAAAAAAGAATAAGAAGCAGTAACGATGGCTAGGGACCTAATCAATGTGGACATTAGTAATATGTCAGAACTGGAGTTCAGAAACACAATTATCAAGGTGCTGGCTGTGCTTGAAAAAAGCATGGAAGATAACAGAGAATCCCTTTCTAGAGAAATAAAAACCCTTTCTGGAGAAATAAAAGAACTAAAATCTAACCAAGTGGAAATCAAATAAGCTATTAATGAGGTGCAATAAAAAATGGAAGCTCTTACTGCTAGGATAAATGAGGCAGAAGAGAGAACTAGTGATATAGAAGACCAAATTATAAAGGATAAAGAAGCTGAGGAAAGGAGAGACAAACAACTACTGGACCATGAGGGGAGAATTCAGGAGATAAGTGATACCATAAGATGAAACAATATTAGAATAATTGGGGTCCCAGAAGAAGAAGAAAGAGAGAGGGGGGCAGAAGGTATAATGGAGCAAATTATAGCGCAGAATTTCCCTAATTTGACGAAGGAAACAAGCATCAAAATCCAGGAAGCACAGAGAATGCCCCTCAAAATCAATAAAAATAGGTCCACACCCCATCATCTAATAGTTAAACTTACAAGTCTNCGAAGGAAACAAGCATCAAAATCCAGGAAGCACAGAGAATCCCCCTCAAAATCAATAAAAATAGGTCCACACCCCATCATCTAATAGTTAAACTTACAAGTCTTAGTGACAAAGAGAAAATCCTGAAAATAGCTCAGGGCAAGAGGTCTGTAACATACAATGGTAGAAATAGTAGACTGACAGCAGACCTATCCACAGAGACAGGGCAGGCCAGAAAGAATTGGCATGATATATTTACAGCAGTAAACGAGAAAAATATGCAGCCAAGAAGACTATATCCAGCTAGGCTCTGATTGAAAAGAGAAGGAGAGATAAAAATCTTCCAGGACAAACAAAAACTAAAGGAATTTGTGAACACCAAGTCAGCCCTACAGGAAATATTGAAAGGGGTCCTCTAAGCAAAGAGAGCCTAAAAGAAACATAGACCAGAAAGGAAGGCAATATACAGTAACAGGCACCTTACAGGAAATACAATGGCACTAAATTCATATCTCTCAATAGTTACCCTGAATGTAAATGGTCTAAATGTCCCAATCAAAAGACACAGGGTGTCAGAATGGATAAAAAAACAAGACCCATCAATTTGCTGTCTACAAGAAACTAATTTTAGACCCAAAGACACCTCCAGATTTGAAGTGAGGGGGTGGAAAACAATTTACCATGCTAATGGACATCAAAAGAAAGCTGGAGTGGCAATCCTTATATCAGATAAATTAGATTTTAAGCCAAAGAATATCATAAGAGATGAGGAAGGACACTATATCATACTAAAAGGATCTGNATCTGTCCAACAAGAAGATCTAACAATTTTTAAATATCTGTGCCCCTAACATGGGAGCAGCCAATTATATAAACCAAATTTAATAACAAAATCAAAGAAACACATTGACAATAATATAATGATAGTAGGCGACTTTAACACCCCTCTTACTGAAATGGACAGATCATCAAAGCAAAAGATCAACAAGGAAATAAAGGCTTTAAATGACACCCTGGACCAGTTGGACATCACAGATATATTCAGAACATTCCATCCCAAAACAACAGAATACACATTCTTCTCCAGTGCACATGGAACATTCTCCAGAATAGACCATATTCTGGGNCCACATGCTAGGGCACAAATCAGGTCTCAACTGGTACCAAAAGACTGGGATCATTCCTTGCACATTTTCAGACCATCATGCTCTAAAACTGCAACTCAATCACAAGAGGAAAGTTGGAAAGAACTCAAATACATGGAGGCTAAAGAATATCCTACTCAAGAATGAATGGGTCAACCAGGAAATTAAAGAAGAATTAAAATAAAAACTCTACACCAGCAAATATGACAATCTGGGAGAAATGGATAAATTCCTAGAGAAATAAAATAATTCATGGAAACAAATGAAAATGAAAACACAACTGTTCAAAATCTTTGGGACACAGCAAAAGCAGTCCTGAAAGTAAAGTATATAGCAATACAAGCCTTTCTCAAGAAACAAGAAAGGTCTCAGTACAAAACCTCACCCTACACCTAAAGGAGCTGGAGAAACAACAGCAAGAAAAGCCTAAACCCAGCAGGAGAAGAGAAATAAAGATCAGAGCAGAAATCAATGAAATAGAAACCAAAAAACAGTAGAACAAATCAAAGAAACTAGGAGCTGTTTCTTTGAAAGAATTAATAAGATAACCCCTGGCCAGATTTATTCAAAAGAAAAGAGAAAGGACTCAAATTAATAAAATCATGAATGAAAGAGGAGAGATCACAACCAACACCAAAGAAATACAAACAATTCTAAGAACATATTATGAGCAACTCTACACCAGCAAATATGACAATCTGGGAGAAATGGATAAATTCCTAGAGAAATATAAACTACTAAAACTGAACCAGGAAGAAATTGAAAACCTGAATAGAGCCATAACCAGTAAGAAGTCATCAGAAACCTCCCAACAAACAAGAGCCCAGGGCCAGATGGCTTCCCAGGGGAATTCTACCAAACATTTAAAGAAGAATTAATACCTATTCTCCTGAAACTGTTCCAAAAAATAGAAATGGAAGGAAAACTTCCAAACTCATTTTATGAGGTCAGCATTACCTGATCCCCCAAACCAGGCAAAGACCCCATCAAGAAGGAGAATTACAGACCAATATCTTTGATGAATACGGATGCAAAAATCCTCAACAAAATACTAGCCAATAGGATCCAATAGCACATTAAAAGGATTATTCATCATGACCAAGTGGGATTTGTTCCCGGGCTGCAAGGTTGGTTTAACATTTGCAAATCAATCAATGTGATACAAGGCATTAATAAAAGAAAGAACAAGAGCCATATGATGCTCTCAATAGATGCTGAAAAAGCATTTGACAAAGTACAACATCCTTTCTTGATCAAAGATCTTCACAGTGTAGGCATAGAGGGTGCATACCTCGATATCATCAAAGCCATCTACGAAAACCCCACAGTGAATATCATTCTCAATGGAGAAAAACTGAGAGCTTTTCCCTAAAGTCAGGAACACAGTAGGGCTGTCCACTATCACCACTGCTATTCAACATGGAACTATAAGTCCTAGCCTCAGCAATTAGACAACAAAAAGAAATAAAAGGCATCCAAATCAGCAAGGAAGAGGTCAAACNGTCACTCTTTGTAGATGATATGATACTTTATGTTGAAAATGCAAAGACTCCACTCCAAAACTCCAAAACTCCACTCCAAAACTGCTAGAACTCATACAGGAATTCAGTAAAGTGGCAGGATATAAAATCAATGCACAGAAATCAGTTGCATTTCTATATACCAACAACAAAACAGAAGAAAGAGAAATTAAAGAGTCAATCCCATTTACAATTGCACCNGGAAATTAAGGAGTTGATCCCATTTACAATTACACACAAAACCATAAGATACCTAGGAATAAACCTAACCAAAGAGCAAGGAATCTGTACTCAGAAAACTAAAGTACTCATGAAAGAAATTGAGGAAGACACAAAGAAGTGGTGGNTACTCATGAAAGAAATTGAGGAAGACACAAAGAAGTGGAAAAACATTCCATGCTCATGGATGGGTAGAATAAATATTGTGAAAATATCTATGCTACCTAGAGTAATCTATACATTTAATGCAATCCCCATCAAAATACCAGGAATTTATTTCAAAGAAATGGAACAAATAATCCTAAAATTTATATGGAACCAGAAAAGACCCCGAATAGCCAAAGGAATGTTGAAAAAAAAAAGCAAAGTTGGCGGCATCACAATTCCAGATTTCAAGCTCTATTACAAAGCTGTCATCATCAAGACAGTATGGTACTGGCACAAAAACAGACACATAGACCAGTGGAACAGAATAGAGAACCCAAAAATGGACCCTCAACTCTATGGTCAACTAATCTTCGACAAAGCAGGAAAGAATGTCCAATGGGAAAAAGACAATCTCTTCAAAAAATGATGTTGGGAAAACTGGACAGCCACATGCATAAAAATGAAACTGGATCATTCCCTTACACCACACACAAAAATAGACTCAAAATGGATAAAAGACCTCAATGTGAGAAAGGAATCCATCAAAATCCTCGAGGAGAACACAGGCAGCAACCTCTTCGACCTCAACCGCAGCAACTTCTTCCTAGGAACCTCACCAAAGGCAAGGGAAGCAAGGGCAAAAATGAACTATTGGGACTTCATCAAGATTAAAAGCTTTTGCACAGCAAAGGAAACAGTCAACAAAACCAAAAGACAACTGACAGAATGGGAGAAGATATTTGCAAATGACATATCAGATAAAGGGCTAGTATGTAAGTGACATATCAGATAAAGGGCTTGTATCCCAAATCTATTAAGAACTTCCCAAACTCAACACCCATAAAACAAATAACCCAGTCAAGAAATGGGCAGAAGGCATGAACAGAGAATTGTATATATATACCAAAAAACTAGAAGAAATGGATATTTTCAACATACTAAGACTGAATAAGGAAGAAATAGAGAATCTAAATTAATCAATTACTAGTATGGTGATTGATTCATGAATCAAAAATCTCCCAACAAAGAAAAGGCCAGGATCAGATGCCTTCATTGGTGAGTTTTACCAACATTTAAAGAATAATGAGTGCCAATCTTTCTCATACTCTTTCAAAATTCAAAGAGGGAACATACCCATACTCATTTTATAATGATAACATTACCCTGATACCAAAGCCAAATAAACATACTGCGAGAAAGAAAAACTACAGGCCAATATCCCTGATAAATATAAATCCAACTACTCTCAAAAAATACTAGCAAATCAAATTCAGCACCACATTAAAAGAATCATACATCATGGTCAAGTGGGATTCATCCCAGTGTTTTAAAAATCGTTTAACATACACAAGTCTATAAATGTAGTTCATTTTTTATGTTAATAGAATGAAATATAAAAGTCATATGACTATAACAATAGACGTAGAACAAAAGCATCTGACAAAATTCATCATCTGTTCATAATAAAAGTTTTCAACACATTAGGTATAGAAGGAACATAACTCAGCAGGATAAAATCCATATATTACAAGCTCACAGCTAACATTATACCCAATGGTGAGAGGTTAAAAGCATTTCCTCTAAGATTAGAAACACAGTAAGAGTGGCCACTCTCATCTTCCCTATTCAACATAGTACTGGAAGTCCTAGTCAGACCAATCAGGCAAGAAAAAGAAACAAAAGATATCCAAATTGAAAAAGGAAGAAATAAAACTGTCTCTATTTGCAGATGATATGATATTATTTTATTTTAAAGATTGTATTTATTTATTTGATATAGAGAGAGAGACAGTTAAGAGAAAGAACTCAAACGGGGAATGGGAGAGGGAGAAGCAGGCTTCCCACAGACCAGGGAGCCCAATGTGGGACTCGATCCCAAGACTCTGGGATCATGACCTGAGCTGAAGGTAGACAATTAACGTCTGAGCCACCCAGGTGCCCCAGATGATGTGATTTTATTTATAGAAGCCTAAAGTCTTCACTATAAATCTGCTAGATTTAATCAACAAATTCAGTAAAGTTATAGGAAACAAAATCAATATACAAAAGTCAGTAGCATTTCTATACACTAACAATGAATTATCTGAAAAAGAAATCAATCTCATTTATAATAGTAGCAAAACCAAGTATATACTTAGGAATAAATTTAACCAAGGAGGTAAAAGATTGTGACACTAAAAACAAAATATTGCTACAATAAATTGAAGACAAATAAATGGAAAGATATCTTATGTTTTTGGATTGAGAAAATATTGTTAAAGTGTCCATATCATCCAAATTCATCGATAGATTTTTCTAATTCCTATTAATATTCTGAGGGCATTTTTCACAGAAGTAGAAAAAAAAGTCCTAAAATTTGTATGGAATCACCAGAGACACTGAATAGCCAAAGCAAACCTGAGAAAGAAGAATAAAGCAACATGTTTCATGATTTCAAACTATATTACAAATTACTACATTAGAAATAAATAACTATATTATAAATAAATTTATATTATATTTATATATTTATATTATAAATAACTATATTACAAAGCTATAGTTATTAAAATATGGCACTGGAAAAAAAGACCAATAGAACAAAATTGAGAGCTCAGAAATAAACCCATGCTTATATGGTCAACTACTGTTTGATAAGGGAGTCAAGTCAAGGGAGTCAGTGGATAAAACACTATCCTTAAAAATGGTGCTAGGGAAATTGGATATTCACACGCAAAAGATTACCACTAAATTCCTATGTTACACCACTCACAAACACTAAGTCAAAATAGATTAAAGACTTAAATGTCAGATCCGAAACCACAAAAAAAATCCTAAAAGAAAATAAAAGAGACAAACTTCTTGACATGAGTACATGTTTTGGATATGACACCAAAGCACAAGCAACAAAATAAAAAATAAAGTGGGACTACAGCAAACTAAAAAGTTTCTGCACAGCAAAACAATCAACAAAATGAAAAGGCAACCTACTGAGTGACAGAAGGTATTTGTAAACTATACATCTGATAAGGGGTTAATATCCCAAATACAATAAGAAACACCTACAACTCAATAGCACCCAGGGATGGGGGGTGATCAATAGCACCCAAATAATAGCTCAAGAGCATCCAAATAATCCAATTAGAATGGGCAAAGGACCTGAATAGACATTCTCAAAGAGAGTACTGATCAAAAAGTGTATGAGAAGGTGCTCAATGTCACTAAACACCAGAGAAATGTAAATAAAAACCATAATTAGATATCACTTTACACTTGTTAGAATGATTATCAGAAAGACAATAAATAACAAGTGTTGACAAAAATGTGAAGTAAAGGGAACCCTTGTGCAGTGATGGAAATGTAAAGTGATGCAGTTACTATAGAAAACAGAGGTTCCTCAAAAATTAAAAATTGAACTACCATATGATGCAGCAATTACATTTCTGGGTACATATCTGAAGGAAAGGAAATCAGTATGTCATGTTTATTGTAGCATTATTTACAACAGCCAAGACATAGAAACAACCTAAATGTTCATCAAGAGATGAACGAATAAAGATTAATACACATATACACATGAAATACTGTAGCCATAAAAAAGAAAGATATCCTGCCATTTGTGACAACATGGATAGACTTTGAGGGAATTATACCAAGTGAAGTAAGTCAGGAAAACAAATACTATACAATTAGACTGATATATGGGATCCAAAAAAAAAAAAAAAAAAGCAAGTTTTAAGAAAAAGATTTTTGGTTACCAGAGGCAGGAGGTAGAGAGTGGGGAAATGGGGTGAATGTGGTCAAAAGGTACAAACTTCTAGTTACAGAATAAGTAACTCCTGATGATCACATTATGATGTCACAACTGTAGTTAACATGGCTATATGGTATATTTGAAAGTTGCTAGGAGTAAATCTGAGAAGTTCTAATTATAAGGAAAAAACATTTTTGTAACTATGAATAGAGGTTAGCTAAACTTATTTTGGTAATCATTTCACAAGTACCTATGTCAAGTCATTATGCTGCACACCTTAACCTTATACATTATGTACACCAATTCTATCTTAATAAAACTGAAAAAATTTTAAGTGTAGGTATGGTAAACATTCAAGATACTTTTTTTTAAGTAAAAAAGAAGTAGTAAAAAACTTTTTTTTACTAAAAAAAGTTGGAAATAGTATGCATTGTATGAATTGACTTCACATATTTTTATATTACTACATGACTATAAAAAACATTTTGAGAAATGTCTGTTCAACTCTTAGTGTTTATCTCAGAGGGAGTTGCTGGTGGTGGCAGAGGATCATTGGGTATTTTAACATGGTAGGCACAGTATATGTTTATACACAGGTTTTTAAAGACAGTGTCCAAAGGTTATAAATAGAATTATAATTGTTAAAACTATGATGAAATAAAGCATTCTCATACAAGCATATTTATTATTCAATGCAGGAACAATGCAGAGAACTATTAACCATGAAAAGAAAGATGCTGTTCTAATTATCAAATTCTTACTTTCTTCCTAAATTTTTGTCTCTGTGCCTTTATCCTGTTCCTTTTTCACAAATTCTTCCTTTGAAAGCTGCTTTACATGCTATGAGGACAAATTATAGAAACTGAGGGGGCAGAGAATGGATTTTTATAATACATCTAACTATTACAGTAGTCTAAGGAAGATGTGACTTATGAGTTCCCTTTCATGGTAGTTATTTAAATACTAACTTATTCAACATGCATGGTCCTTGTATATACATCAGTGTACCCTGTAGTCAACTTTGTCTGTTAGCCAATCCAGGTATCTTGGCTGTGAACCACCATTGCCAGTCACTGTTCTAGGTGCTTAGAATACATCAGTGGACAAAAAAAGTATAAACCTCTGCTGTAGTGTAGGAAGATGAACAAGCACAGCAAGTAAATTATATATTGGAGGTGATGGTGATCTGTGCTATGGAATAAAATGTAGCAGGAGCCCAGGGTGACAAGAGGCTATATATATACATAAAACATATTATACATATAAATATATTTATTAAAATATATACATATATTTTTAATTTAGTTTGTTAGTTCATTTAGCCAGAATATAGTGTATCATTAGTTTTTGATGTAGTGCTCAACAATTCATTAATTGCATATAACACCCAGTGCTCATCACCACACGTCAAACAGGGCTGTGAGGGCTGGAATTACTGAGGTGGTTTTTGAGCAGAAATATAAAAGTGGCCCATGAGTGGTCTCCCAGCTAACAAGGGGAAGAGAGGTTTAGGAAGAGGAATTAGATGGTGCAAAGCCTCCAAGACTGGAAAAGTCTAGAAAACATGAATTGGGGATGATGGCCAATTTGTAGCACAAAGATCACAGTCTATGCAATCAGGCCACCTAGCTTCAAAGCCTTGCTGTACCTCTTGATAACTTCAAGTCTCATCTTAGTCCCTTCAGGCTGTTATAACAAAATACCACCAGAAGGCAATCTGAGGACAAAGCAGAAGCTGACACCCACAACCCTCCCCGCCCCATGGGGTATATGTGACATTCCTCATGCACCCCTGCCTGCCCTAGAGCTAAGGAAAGGAAAAACATAGTTAACTTATAGACATCACAAGCCTTCAAGACCTGAGTCTCCCTCAGTGGCCAAATGTCTTAGCAATTTACAAGAACAAAGCATTTCTATCAAATGGCCTAGGTTCCAGAGGGACTATAAATATAATTAAAGGTCCTTCTAACCTGCAGCCCATTGACAGATACCTGAGGTGGGCGAAGTGTAATGTCCCTTCAGGATGCTCCCAACTAGCTGCATGTTAATGCCTTGCTAGAGGGAAAAACCACCTTAATTTGACAATGGCAAAGCCTCTGGTATCCTGTGAATCTTAACACATAAAAGTTCTTTTGGAAACCTCTCTTTTTCCTTACCTCCCCCAATCCTATAGTATGTAATTAGTCACTCCTCACAACCCTGGTGCAGCAGGTCTTTCTGCCCATGAGTCCTTCTCCTTGCTTTAATAAATCACCATTTTACACCAAAGATGTCTCAAGAACTCTTTCTTGGTCATTGGCTCTGGACCTCACCCCACTGAACCTCACCTATATCCCAGAACCCCATCACCACATACTGGGCTGCTTATAAACAGCAGACATTTATTTTTCACAGTTCTGGAGACTGGAAGTCTGAGATAAGGGTGCCAACATGGTGAGGCCCTTTTTCTGGGGTGTAGACTTCTGGTTGAATCCTCACAGGGCAGAGGGACTAGAGAGCTGACTAGGGTCTCTTTCCCACTATGCTAATGAACACTAATCCCATTGGTGGGGGATCCACCCTCATGACCTAATCACTTCCCAAAGACCCCTTCTCCTAACACCATCACTTTGGGGGTTAGTATGTCAACATATGCATTTTGGGGACACAAACATTTAGACCACAGCAAGTCTTGTTTAGCTAAGTTACTTTACTTCTCTAAGCTTTAGCTTCTTAATCTGGAAAATTGAGAATATAGGAGGTTTTAAGTTATAAGCATGGCAGTGGGGGGCTTTTCACATTATCGTGTGGGAGAAAATGGACCGATTTTATTATAGTATGTAAGAATAGACCTTGAAACCAGTATGGAAGTTAGGGGACATAAGTGTTCCAGTGTAAGGTAGCATGGACCGACAATTATTACAGTGCAAGAGTATAGGAGTGGTTTAATAATGAGTAACTGAGAAGCTGACAATATGGTATTGAAGCGGAAAAGTCCAAAATGACCACCTCACTGAGATGGGGAACCGCGAGGATGACTTGGCATTTCCCCCCAGATTGCTTCCGCATAGCCTGAAGAACTTCCACATGGCCCCGAGCCAATCAACAGAAGGATCTCATGAAAAGTCCCTGGTTTACCTATGTATATATATGGGTATATATATACCCATATATATATATATATATGGGTATATATATACCCATATATATATATATATATATATATATATATGCCCCAATCACAGCCGGGTGCTCAGACTTTGGGAATGATCCCGCCGAGCCGGCAGACGTCAATAAAGCTGTGTTCTCCCAGCTCTCTGCCTGCCGGAGAGTTTCTCGGTCACCCAGAATTTCCGCAACAGTATTTAAAGTCTATATTGTTACTTATTGCTATTCATTTTATATATAGTAACATAGTTTCTTATTTAAGCCAGACTCGAAAAGGCAATTTAATCTGTTCTCTTTCCTTTTCCTCCCCACCTTGAAAAAGTTTTCCGCAGTTCAGTTCCTATCTGTCCTTTTGTAGATGGTTCACACCATTGCTGCCCCCGCCTTTTTTTTACCCAAACAGTTGTCTCTGCAGTTGTTTAGTTGATTAAAGCAAAAAGATCACACTCATATCTGTCCTTTTAATTCCATTATTTTGTGAACTACTTCAGAGAAAACAGAACCTTCGTTTTCAATTTTTATTATTATTTTTTAAGATTTTATTTATTTATTTGACAGATAGAGATCACAAGTATGCAGAGAGGCAGGCAGAGAGAGAGGAGAAATCAGGCTCCCCGCCGACCAGGGAGCCCAATACGGGCCTCAATCCCAGGACTCTGAGATCATGACCTCAGCCGAAGGCAGAGGCTTTAACCTACTGAGCCACCCAGGCGCCCTCGTTTTCCATTTTAACTCTCCATAGTTTTCGGTACAGTAAATTCTTAAATAGTTGTTGACTGAAACTAAATGGAAATCAAAAGAAAAACGGAATTCTTTTTCCTCCCAGTTATGTGCACTCTTTTCAAGCTCATGTGTTTTTTTGGGACTTGGGTACTAGGTAGTAGGCGACATTTATGTAAATCTCTCTTTTCTGGCTTTGCAAGGTCCTGCTGTTATGGAAACACGGGTTTATGTTCTACCTTGTTTGGATGCCTAGAAATGTGTTTGCTTCACTTTTTATGGGGTTAGGTAATGATCCCAGAGTCTCTGCATTTTGTTTATACACCGAAAAGCTGCATTATATAAGTTTAAGCCTGTTTATAAACATTTTATTTCTTGCTTTTTTGTGATTTTTCATTGTTATATAATATCACCAAAATTTTACTAGTTTTAATGCCTCCTAACCCAGTGGGCAGAATAATATAATTCTATATGAGGTGAAGATTCTTTCAGAGGATTCAGAGAACAAGTGAAAAAATTTATACCCAAGGCTAAAAAAAAAAAAAGGCAGAAATTGTGATGGAAAGGAGAGCATATCAGACAAGATTTCTCTGTTCTTCGTGCTGCTAACTCAACTGAACACTCCATCTCCCCTCATTTCAAGTACTTCCTTAAGGCTGTTTTCTCAGGTTGATTTAAGAAAGAGATAGAGATGCAAATGGTGGGTATTGTTCAGTCTTCAGAAAGGATGAATACCCATCATTTGCATCAATATGGATGGAACTGGAGGGGATTATGCTAATGAAGTAAGTCAAGCTGGAAAAGACCAATTATCATTTGGTTTCACTCATATGTGGAACCTAAGGAAGACCATAGGGAGGGAAATCTGAAGGGGGACAAATCAGAGATGGAGATGAACTGTGAGAGACTATGAACCCCAGTAAACAAATGGAGGGTTTTAGAGGGGAGGGAAGTGAGGGGGGGGGTGGAGTAACAGGGTGATGGGTATTAAGGAAGACATGTGTTGTGATGAGCCCTGGGTGTTATATGTAACTAATGAATTATCGAACCCTACATCAAAAACTAATGATGTACCATACAGTGGCTAACTGAATTAAAAAAAAAAAGAAAGAGAGAGGGAGAGATACTACATTATCAATGGTCACCAAACGTTTCTGTCTTCAGGTTAGTGTTTCATTCATTCATTCTCCAAGTGGTCTTCCTACTTCAGGAGAGGAAAAAACACAGAACAGTGATAGAGGGCTTTTTCCTCTTTGTACTTCAGAAGTCTCATTGTTTGCATCCTTTCAACCCCAAAGGGAAATTATTTTCTTTTGAACTTGATAAACATAAATTCTAAAAAACTCCATCCAATTGCCTATGGCATTCTACATTAATTTATCCAAATTGCAGAACAATGAATATAAACTTCCTATGACTTTTCTGTCGATAGGTCCTAGGCTATCCTTGGGCTTGATGAACCAGAAAGTTACTCTTGGGAGTTCTTCTTTCCAAGCTGTTTTCAGTTAATTTAAGGAGAAAAAAAGCATTTAAAGGAATAATTTATGTTCACTGGGCTTTAGAGCATAAGACCCTAAGTAGCTATTTTTTCATCACTGCATGCACATTAGAAAGGACAACTCTGCACAGCTCTGTGGAAAGTTACAGAATACTAATTAAACAAAGTCAACAAAGCAGATGCTTTTCATTTGCAACAAACAGCGAGCCATTTACTCACTCATCTGTCCATTTGATGTGTTATTCTTAATAGATTTCTAGATGCAACAATTAGACTGGTTCATGAGATACAAATTAAGTGTACCAGAAGATTCCAAGTACTTTTTCAAATGTTATTTAAAACATATAGTCAACAAAATGGATCCACATGAAGAGTAAAAAAAGAAGTATATTTGGCTTAGACTCAATACTGATAAACTTGTGAATAAATGTCACCATCTCATTGCATCTTGTCCTCACAACCACCCTCATCTCCTTGTTCATACAAATGACTGTTTTGAAGATCAACTATCTTTTTTCCTTCCTTTCTTACATTTCAGTGTTTCAAAGGAAGCAGATAGTTTTTATTTTCAGGGTAAGGTAAAGAAGCAGCAAGAAACTGGAGGATTTACCACCATTAGGAAATAATCATAGCTATTTTCACTTGCATATTTACATCTAACTCTTTAGGAGCTATTGTTCATCCACAGTCATTGAATCCATATTTAGCAGTCTTCTCAGGTTTCTGTAACAAAATATCCCAGACAGGGAGGCTTAAATAGCAGACGCTTATTTATAACAATTCTGGAGGCTGGGAAATCCAAGGTGCCAGCCCATCAGATTATTGGTGAGGACCCTCCTCCTAGCTTACAAAGAGCTGTCTTCTTCCGTATCTTCATATGATGTATGGAGAGGCAGTGGAGTTTGGTGGTGGGGCATGTGCTTTGGTGTTTTTTTCTTTTAATGCTCCAATTCCATCATAAGGACCTCACCCTTACAAGTGCCTCTAAACCTAAATTACCTTCCAAAGGCCCTC
The DNA here is from genome assembly GCA_002007465.1 of Ailurus styani. Lineage (NCBI taxonomy): Eukaryota > Metazoa > Chordata > Mammalia > Carnivora > Ailuridae > Ailurus > Ailurus styani. The sequence continues at coordinate 117,658 of LNAC01000711.1, forward strand.
CCATTGGATTTTGGGGACTTACCGTATAAATTTAGGGAGAGTGGAGGAGGCAGGTGACACCAACATTTAGTCCACAATAACCTACTTACTGAGCACTCGCTAGATCCTGGGTACTGGGCTAGGTAGGACTGAGTGCTCAGTGATGAACAAGACTCCCTGCTTAAAAGTTTAGTGGGAAATTTAAGAAATAACCCAAAGTGTAGGATACATGAAGTATAGGGAGTTATGGAGACATAGGAAAGATAGTACCCAACTTACTTTGTGGAGTGTCTATTATTAAAACCTTATTTTAGTCATAAAAATAAGATAGCCCCCAAATATTTTTATCCATTTGTGTCTTTGGACTTTTATTTCCTAATTTCATCAGAGCAGGTGACTTCTGACCACAAGGTATTAACTTACACTCACACTTTGTGCCTTGAATTTTCTTCAACTTTGGGTTTTAAGATTCCTAACATATAGACATGCATGCCATTCTTTCCATATGGAAATATAACATTTCCTTAACAGAACTGTCTTTAGTCTGTCTTTTTCTTTAGTATTTTCAATTTTGGGATAATATGATAATACTTTTTCTAGTACTTCTAGAATTTCACAAGGATCAAATTTTACACTTCCATCCAAAAACACCAGCCAACCCTACCTGTCTCTCTGAAAAAAAAAATCATGCGATGGATCTCAGAGAATGAGGCAAGAAAGTGAAGATTGCTTGGGGTTTTTCTTCATCACTCCCGGCAGATAGATTTTATGAATTCCAATTCCAAGAGCAACTCTAAGAAGCCCTGAAGGAAAGCAATATCCCTTCACTGTCTTGGGGAGGTACTTGGAGAATAATCCTATCAGCTTGTGTGATACACACTGCCCCACCCACATGCCCAGTCTCAAAATTACCCCTGATGTGTAATATAGAAATGTTTTGAATCTGGGGGATTCAAAATATTTTGCTATAGGTATTATTTTTAGATATTGCTGGGATAAAGTGAAAGCTATCTATGTTTATCATGGTAAAAAATCAGCGGTTATGAATGGGCGCTGTGATAAATATGGACAGAGCCTGCAATTTTTTTGTTAAAAATAAAACCATACCTATTGGTTTCTCCTCTCCTTTTCAGGACCCATGGTATTCACTGATCAGACTCTAGATACAATCTGGATTCCCCACTGTCAATGTCCATTTCTGAATACAGTGGATTTTCCTTGACCTAGGGGAAGAAAAACCTATGCCATCTTGAATCATGACTGTTAGCAAAAGGAATAAAGTGAGACTTGATGTAGTGAACTGAGGTGTGGCTTGGTTAAGTGGGTGGACTCTGGATTCAGCCTCTCTTAATTTAAATCCCAATTCCATAATAAAAAATAAATAAATAATCCCATTTCTACATTTGCTAGGTATGTAACTTAACCCTGAGTAATAAACTCTTCTTTCAAAGGCAAAAAAAAAAAAAAAAAAAAAAAAAAAAAAAGGATTACATGTAATGCATGTAAATAAAACATGTAGAACAGTGACTATCACATGATAAGTAATAAGTATTAGTTATTATGCAAAGGAGTTCTAGAATCTCTACATTTATCAGGGAATTCAGCTGAGTCTGGTTTATTAAGGAGCCTCTGTCATCCTTTGTTTTTTTTTTTATTATTAATTGGAAAACACCTCAGGCTTTCTCAAACTACATTAACTAACCTAAATATTTACCCAGGGCTCACTCTAAACTAACAGGCTCTGCCCCTAAGTCAGTGTATTAAGCAGGGAATATATCCAGAACTTCTTTAAGTTACTTTCCAAAAATAACAAGTCTGAACATGCAGTACCTTTTAAAGCAGCATTTAATCTGTGGGAGAATGTGGACTGTTAGTTTGGAACTACAAAAGCCATCAAGGTTTATGTTTTGTATACAAGTGCCTATAAGAGACCCTGTGTTAACAAATGTGGTACCTCAGATCACAGGTGAATTTGGGAGAGACATTTATGCACTCATTCAAAGCACAGGGAGGCTGCCTGTTCTGACAGCGGCAACACTTAACAATGGTGCAACTAAGGCTGGGCAGTGAGGAAGGAAGAAAATTTATAATAGAGTAAATCATTTAGGAAAAAATAAGTTTATAATACAAACCATAATAAAAGATGCTGTTTGTCATTAAAACAGAAGATTTCATTTTCTTGAGGATGAAGTCCTTACATTTTCAGACATTTGTCATAACTTATAAGCACTGCCTCAGGTGACTAGCAAGTAGGAGCAGGGAATCTGTACTACTCTCTGCTTTCCCTGGAATTATCCACACAGAGTGCAGGTCAGTGAGAGACTAAGTTATCTTATCTCTGAGGCTGAAATCCTGGATGTCCTCAGGAGAATAATAATTGTGAAAAACAAGCTAGCAGCAAGTACATATCTAGCTCCCTGGGTAATTCCTCAAAGCCTACTGATGAGGCAAGTTTACAGGATCCACTCTCATGGAGCCAGCATCTGACACCAACACCTCTGGCAAAGAGACACATGGCTGTAACTTACAAGTGTGGGCCAAAAGGGCGGGTTAGGAAAGGCTTGATGTGGTTTATCTCATAAGGGAAACAGAAGAGAGTTATGACCTCACCCTTCGCTTGGAGGCTTTACAGTGCCTTGGCAGATACACACTGGCCTTGGGGTTAAGCTTGTAGAAAGCCCATGTCAACAGAGGGAAACACTGTGACACCTGTGTACTTTGGCTGTAATTGTGTGTACACAACAAGTGCATACAAAGGCCTGGGAAAAGCACAGGAAAGCAGAAGTCAAGGTAGGTGAGGCTGAATAAGGTGGCTCTTCTCATGACACTCATATCACTTAACAACATAGCTCATATGGTTTGGTGGATCTGCATAGGCTTGCTGTAAAGTCCATTGTGAAACTTGAAGGAGGGAAGCTGCCAATGGAACACACTATGGAGGGATCCTGAGGTCAGAGTTGAGCTGGACAAGAGGTCTGAAGTGAAAAAATGGGGAAATGGGGAAAAGAATCTGAAACACAATTGAAGATGGGTTCCCAGGAGAGTTGAAGACCAAGTCATGAGAGAAACTGAACGAGAGTATTGATCTTGAATCAGAGTAGTCCCAAAGGGGCAAGTGATTTCAGACTAATGGATACTGTGAATCAAGAAGGAGCTCCTGGGCACCTGGGTGGCTCAGTGGGTTAAAGCCTCTGCTTTCGGCTCAGGTCATGATCTCAGCGTCCTGGGATCGAGGCCCACATCGGGCTCTCTGCTTGGCAGGGAGCCTGCTTCCTCCTCTCCCTGTCTCTCTGCCTGCCTCTCTGCCTACTTGTAGTCTCTCTCTCTGTGTCAAATAAATAAATAAAATCTTAAAAAAAAAAAAAAAAAAAAAAAAAAGAAGGAGCTCCTGACTCTGGTCCCTTCCATCAAGGGGGTGCTTATGTGGCAAGCAGGAAGCTAAGAGGCAGGAACAGAGGCTTAATGGGGGTGTGCAGGCAACATCAACTCAGAAACCAAAATTTCTTATCTACACACTCGAGAGTATTATTACAACTGGCTTCAGTTAGGCAACAACTTAAAAATACAGCAACTTAAAAATGGATTAGAAAACTAATTACTCTATTACCATTCAATTCAGCTATACTTTGAAGAAGCCAAAAGGAAATCTGACTTTAGGAACATTTTCCATTGACAGGCAAAAACAAACTTGTGCAACCATGACCATTTCAGTCTTGTGTTATTGGTTTTGTAGTCCTTGGTTTTTGACAGGCACACAGATTATTTTGCCTTTGGATTAACCAATAATAATGTCATTCACTTTTAGAATACTTCACAGAGGATTTAGGTGTTCTCACTTCCATGCCCTTATTTTCTCCTAGTAAGTCTGTGAGCTAATATCTAACTTAATAAATGAGGCTTCTTCTATAAATAAGATAACAGAGCTAACTAATAGATACAGGGCTAGAATCTAGTACCTCATTTCTATTACAACTAAGAAAATGTATTGTTTTCTGAGTCTTAAGTTAAAACAAACTCAGCACTATATTTTGGCCTGACATATACTTTTTAGTTGCTTCCCTCACCCCCTTTTCACTAAACTTGGAAAAAGATGTTTGTGTAGATATATGGAAAAAGAACTTAAATGTTTTAATTTCATGCTGAGGGCAGATGGTTTATCCTCAGCCTGCAGTTACTCAGGCCCATTTCCTACAGAATTATAAACTTTTTAGAGTCAAGTGGTCATTTAGAATCTGTTACCTTTGAAAGCAATTTGTCAGCATGTACCAGCCAAAGTATGGTCATGCACCAAGTGGTCATCTGAGGCTTTGAAAGAATTCATGTGCTCACACAAGTTTACTTCTAGTTTGCTGATTTTGGTCCTTGCACTTTTAATACTATTTTTCACTAATATTGGTTTCTTTTCGTTATGTTTATTGAGGCACAGAGATCACTTAAAATGTGTAGCCAGAGCTCAAGGGCCGTAAGCCATCAAGAGGCCCCTATTACTGGGAGAATGTGCATTCTATTCTGTTGGCAAAACAGGTAAGCATGGGGGGTGCACTGGTTAAAGGCCAGAAAAAAAGGCAATTACCTCACTGCAATGATCACAGTGGCATATCTGAGTGCTGAGAGAATAGTTTGAACCATATCTCAAATAATTTAATTTTAGAAAGTAGATATATGCTTCTAGGCTTAATACCAGACTAAGAGAAGAGAGGGCAGAGATGTTCCTGGAACTACAAGTGGAAAAAGTTATTTCAAACTTTTATTATCAGGTGGCAATAGAGATGAACTTTGGATTTGCCTCATCTCAGCTTTCTTCATGGCAGTGGCACAAGATTAAGAAGTTGAGCTTATTTTTTTAAGTAATTTTTAGTTTTCTTATGGTTTTTTTGTTTTACTTATTTATATTCTTTCAAGTTTTTATTAAAATTTCAGTTAATATATAGTGTAATATTGGTTTCAAAAGAATTGATTCATCACTTATATACAACATCCAGTGCTCATCACAAATGCTCTCCTTAATCCCCATCACCCATTTAACCTCTCCCCACACCCTCCTCCTTTCCACCAACATCAGTTTGTTCTCTACAGTTGAGTCGCATGGTTTTCTCCCCTCTTTTTCCCCTTCCCCTGTTCAAATGTTTTGTTTCTTAAATTCCACATGAGTGAAGTCATATGGTACTTGTCTGTCTCTTATTTTCACTTGCATAATATTCTCTAGTTCCATTCACATTATTGCATATGGCAAGATTTCATTCTTTTTTATGGATGAGTAATATTCAATTTAGATCCCTATTCTTATTTGACATTTTACAGAGAAATGACTAATGGAAGCTGGGTATATCTGAAGTATAATTCCAAACTCTGGAGTGCTCAGTCTTGCTGAGCTATTGGATAAGGCAAGGCATAGATAAATCACTGAGGTTCAATTTGAGGGACATACTAAAATTCTTTGTCCCCACTTCCCCCCAAATTGTCTCTGCTTTATTAAGCCTTAGCATCATTTTTCTTCAGGATTTTTATAGAAAGAGTGGAATTCTTTATTTGCTTAAGGTACAGCTAGTCTGGAGAATAATAGTTATTTTTGAAGAAATCCATTTATCTGATTATTTCACAGACACCTAGTAAAGATCATCTAAAAGATGAAGATATGTCCTGGAAAAATTACTCTATGGAAGTTTCAAAGTCAGCCATCAGTTGGGAGTAAGAGCACAATGGATTCTGAGGAAAAAAGTAGGAAACATGAAAACAGGAAATCCATGTGTTCAGGAGGGAGGCAGGCTAGGAAATTGTGATAAATGGGAATAACGTTTGAAATTGATGACAGGGACTTTCATCTTGGGTATCTTAGATGTGTTCTGTTTGGAGATGGGGACCTCAAATTATGTTTGTCTCATTGCTGGCTGGAAACATGCAACCTGAATTCTGGAGAGAGGGACAGGCTAGTTGGATGTCACAGGTACATAGATGACAGCTAAAGTCAAGAAAGAAGTGGAAGCCAATCAGGGAATTTCTGTACAGTGAGAAGGCTGAGGATCAATCATGAGTAATGACAGCATTTACAGGGTGACCTAGGGAAGAGGCATCAAAGACAGCATTTCCATGTGTAGGAAGACAACCAGAAAGAGTTTTAGAAAGGACAAAGTGGTAAATAGTGTCAAATGCTGTGGGGATCTTAAACAAGACAATGGCTGAGGAATATTATTTAGACTTGAGAATTAGCATAACACTGTGTTTCTGTCAGAGAAGTTTCAGTAGAGTTTTGAGGACAGAATCCACATTCTAGGGGTAGAGGTATAAACAGTTACTGGGGAAGTAGAGGAATGTAGAGGAATGGCATACAATGCTTTAGAGTGTAAATTCAAAAACAGAATGCCTAGGTTTGAATCCCTGCTTTGCCATTAAGAAGTTGTGCCCTTGGGCAAGTTATAAACCTCTTTGTGCTGCAAGTTTTACATCTGGAAATTGACAGTAGAAAAGGCTCTGAGGATTAAATATGTTATTTTGTATGTAAAACACTTAGAATTTTACCTGTCCTATAGTGTGTGCTATCTATAAATACATTAGCAATTTTTCTTATTATGCCTTAAAGAAGCACATATGAGCAGTAAAGTTGAGAGGTGTATAAATTTTCTATGGCTGTATTACAAATTCCTTCAAACTTTGAGGTTTAAAACAATAGTGGCTTATTATCTCAAAGTAGGTCAGGAGGCCAGGCAGAGCTTGACTGAGTTCTTTGTTCCTCACAGTTGTGCAATCAGAGTATTGGCTGGTTTGCATTTCTTTCTGGATGCTCTGAGAAATAATCTATGTCCAAGCTCATTCAGGCTGTTGTCAGGATTCAATTACTTGTGGTTATAGAACTGAAGTCCTTCTTTCTGCTATCAGAAGGACCGTCGTCCTTCTTTCCTTGCTATCCACTCCTAGAGGTAACACACACTCCTTGCCATGTGCCACTTCAGTCTTCAAAGCCCAACAGTAGTGAATTCACACATTAGATTTCTCTCACTTGCATGGTGTGTGCTGGATGGCTAGTTTGTGCAGGCATGCCCTGAATGTACCTGTTAATTACTATCCCGAGAATGTAGAGATCCCAGTCTTTCCTCTAAATTCCCATCAAGCAGAATGTGAAGAACATGTTCAGTGCTCAAAGTCAGAGGGTCTGGGGGTGACAACCCAGAGCATCTCCCTTGTAACAAAGAGTAAAGATGGCAGGACTTTGGCAGGACAACAGATTGCTCTGTTAAGTGGCTACCCTGTAAAAGTAAGCTACATATTTGGTGCTCATAAATCCCAGCAGCAGATGGTTTGTCCAGTCTGCCGCTCCTGGACTACCTGCACATAAGTTCCCCTAATAAATCTGTGGCTCAATCACTATCTCTAGGTCTTTCTTTGACCTCATCAGATTATCACCCACCCTTGATGTAGAGTCTGCTGAGGTACAGTAGCAAACTCACTTTACTTCTTTTTTTCCCTCAAGAAAGATCACTATCCCTTCTAAAAGCTCATCTAATTATGTAAGACCCATCAAAAATTATCTACCATTCTTCAAGTCAGGTATACCATCTAACTTAAGGGAATCACAGGAATGATATTCTGTTATAGTCCCAAGTCTCTCCCATACTCATATGGTAGATTATACAAAAGCATGGGTCATTAAGGTTCATCTTAGAGTTCTGCCTGTCATAGCAGAAAGTTAAATTCTGTGTGGGTTAGATTGGTATGTTTGTAGATAAAGGGCAAATAATCAGTGTAGAAGGAAACATCAAAGAAAGATTTATTTTTAAAGAGTAATATTGTGAAAAGAAGTAGTTATATAGGGTACTGAGGACAGAGCTAGATGAGTAACACTGGGAAGGAACAGGGATATCTCTGAGAACATAGGAAAGATGGTTATAACATATCACTGTATTACTTGATGGTTAGTAAGCAATCTCAAATATATGGCATATAAAAATAACCAATTATTTTTCACGCAGCTGCAGGGTCCAGCTGATTTTGGCTGAGCTCTCTCATGCATCTGTGGTTCAACTGTTCTATTCATATATCTAAATGTTGCCTCTGCTCCATAGTTCACTCATTCTCTTTCTGGTATGAACAGGAAAACCCAGGCAAGTCCTTCCCATGATGACAGTAGATGCACGAGAATTCTTGAGGTCTAGGCACTGGTATACTACCACTTCTGCCTTATTCTATTCCTCGGACTAGTCATGTATCTCATCCAATATGAGCACATGTCCACCTCAGAGATACGGGGGCAGAGAAGAATTGACATCAATGCAATCTACCAGAATAAGCACATTTGGAAGCAGAACTATTAAGTGGTGATGAAATTCATACTTAATTGCATATAAGTTTTTGGTGATGGGAGAAGACAATGAAATTTAATTTTTTTTTTCAGTTTGGACATGAGGAAAGTCACATACACACACACAATCTCTGAAGGTTTAGAGAAGACAACAGTTTGGCTTGATTAAAGGAAGTCTAAAAGGGATTTGTTGTAAACACAAACCATCATGTAAGACTAGATCAGAAAGCCATTTAATATTAAGGTAATCTCCTGGTTATCTTCCCTCTAGATCCACTTTCCACCTTCTCATCTTTATACCCACAGGAAACTGCCCTGTTTGGATTGTTCTCCATTGGTCAGTAGGTTCTATTTAGATTCAGCCAATAGGAAACACGAGGAGTGATCATGGGGGAAGGGAGTGGAGTTTGGGGTTTACGCTCCAGGTTGCTTCCCTGCTGATTGAGTCTTTCTACAATAGGCCACAGCACCTGTAAGGCAGCCCTTTGAGCATGTTTCTACTTTGGGTTCTGGTAATTTCTTCTTCCTTTTGCCTTTTCAGGATTAGGGGTATAAGGCTTCCCATTTCCACTAGCCCTAAAGTCCTACATTACACTTGAATGATTTCCTAACATACTGCTCACACTTAGTATAATTTTTCTCAATTCTCCTAAGTAGTCCAATTTGAGCGTGTCAACTGTTTCCTGTTGGGATTCTGACTAATCTAGTTAGGACTTGGGACTTCATTTTGTAAGTAATGAGAAACAAGAAAGTGTTAGGAGAGGTCTATAAAGTGAACTGTGTTGTGGGAAGGTTAATATGAAAGTCACAAATAGAAAGCATTATAGGAGGCAGCAGAACACACAGGAGACTCACAACTGTCCAGATGGAAGGATGTGAGGGCCTACATCAGAGGCAGGGCTGTGGGAATGGAAAGGAGGAATGGGTGCAAAAACAACTATGGGTGTAGAATGGATTAGTATCACAGCATTTGGTAGCATTTATACAATCAGGAGGAAAGAGCATGATATTTCCAAAATTTTCAGCCTTGAGAACTAGGAGATGAGTAATACCATTAAGAAGAACTAGGGATCAAACCTGGGATCACAGAAAGATACAATGTTCTGTTTTTGACATTTGGAATTTTCACGTGATGTTCGGTGTCCTATATATAATTGGAAACGTTGAACTTGGGAGATAGATCAGGGCTGGGAATAATTTGGAAATTGTCCACAGAGATTCAACAGTAATCAGTTTGAGGTACAGGGAAAGAAGCAGATAGAAAGAAGGGAGAAACAAAATACTTGGTCTAAGCTTCATTTGGAGATACAGTTGCTGAGTCTGGGAGGAGAAAGGGAGGAGTGTAGCAGATAAACATTAAACTGAAACAAAAGACTGTGTATTTCAGTCCTTTAGTAAACTTCGAGAAACTAAATTTTTGTGGATTAGGAAATTCGTTACTTTGTTTTTGTTTTACTTTAAGGGCCAAGCCTCCTAGTGTGGGTTTTGGTTTCTCTCAGACCTTGGGCTTGGGGTGCCACTTATTTTAAAAAAGTGCAAATATTTTCTTATATTGTTTTTAGACTTTTATCATTTGATCCCTTTCAATTGAAAGATCTTTTGATTAAGTTTTTTTGTGTATGAAATACTATCACACTTGAGGACAAATAAGCTACAGGAACAAGGGGGGTATTAGCAATCCATGTCCATGTAATTCATAACACCTTCTGAATATTGTTGCTATTAATTTTGCTTCTTTGCCTATATCCTTTATGGGACTTCATGTTATTCAATCAATGACATATTCCCATAGAAAAGAAATCTAGGTCAATGGAACTTTATGTTTAAATTTATTGGAGGAATAGTTGTTTGAAGATAAGTTCTTTGAAAAATTCATTTGTGCAGTGAATCAAGCCCTTAATTCATTTATTGTGAATGCCTTTTTTTTTTAAAAGATTTTATTTATTTATTTGACAGAGAGAGAGAGAGATCAGATCACAAGCAGGCAGAGAGGCTGAGCAGAGAGAGAGGGAGAAGCAGGCTCCCCGCTGAACAGGGAGCCCGATGCGGGCCTGGATCCTAGGACCCTGAGATCATGACCTGAGTCGAAGGCAGAGGCTTTACACTGAGCCACCCAGGCGCCCGTGAATGCTTTCTTATCTATAGCTATCTATAGACACTTTTAGAATTGGCTTTTGTTAAACTGAGACACACCTGCCAACACTTTTACTTATTTGACTTTTTCTCTCTGCTACTATTAGTTGCACATCTCAGGGTGGGGTCTAAGCAGAGAGAAAATTTAAAGGACAAACAAGGAATGAGCTCGTTTACACTTAACTGTTTACTTCATGCTTAGGAAAATTTTTGACTTTGAGAAATAGCAGTTTTCAAAACAAAGCAGAGTAGGAAAACCCTGAGTTCACCTTATCCCATGCACACACCAAGGTAACAGCAATATCTGTGCAATTAACTCTGAAAATGATCCAAAGACGGATAGAATAGATCTTCTGAAGCTAAGACAGAAAAGGCCACATAGAAAAGGGTATGAAGGGCGCCTGGGTGGCTCAGTGGGTTAAAGCCTCTGCTTTCGGCTCAGGTCATGATCTCAGCGTCCTGGGATCGAGGCCCACATCAGGCTCTCTGCTCAGCAGGGAGCCTGCTTCCTCCTCTCCCTGTCTCTCTGCCTGCCTCTCTGCCTACTTGTAATCTCTCTCTCTGTGTCAAATAAATAAATAAAATCTTAAAAAAAAAAAAAGGGTATGAAGGGTAGAGACATGATTGAGAAACAAACCTCTGGCAAGATGTGCCACAAATATAAGGCACACACAAGCATGGAGAAGTAAGAGAATTAGACCCCATACAAGGAGCCCCTGACACTGGGGGCTCGCACTGAGAATATGAGTCCCCATAATGTCTGGTTTTGAAAAACAATGTAGCTTAAATCTAGGAGTTTTAAAAATCAGTGGTCTTACTTCTGGAGAGCTGGAGAGTAATAGGAAACAGAGCCTCTCACTTAAAGAGGCAACACACTGAGTAACTCACATGAAACAAGCATAGAAGTAGCAGTTTGAAAAGCACCTGTGGTATATGCGAAGGAGATCATTGACTAATCCTAGGACAGGTGATGCAGGTAGGGATTTCCCTGGGAACAAATGTGATGGCAGGAGCCATTTCTTTTACTTCTTTCTAACAGCCCCGAGAGCCAGATGTTAGCAGGAGCCAGTATTAATGCTATCTTGCTAACATCACAGCACCATACATCTTTCCCTATGAACCCTCCCCATTGAACCTACCCATCTTGTCAGGCATCCTTCCAAAGCAGCTTTTGCCATGCCACACCAGCCAAGCAGCTCCAGCTAGTCTAACTATTACTCCTGCCCAACCAATGGGAGAGATAAAGCCACACCCCAGCACCCCTGCAGTTCCTGAAGGCAAAACTCTTAACTGGCTGTGCAGGGAGCTGGCCTTGCCCTTCAGGGTGCCTGCAGAGAGGCTAATCACAGACAGTTACACTGACTGCTGCCCTTGTACCTAACCAGCCCATGGGTGCTGTAGGTAGACCTCTCAACAAATTCTCATATAGTAGGTAATGTGCCTGTGGTAGGTAAAACAGGTCACTGCAACTAGCTAAGCTGAAGGTAACTGCTGCTTAGTCACAATAGGAGAGCACACCTGAAGCATCTGGCTTTGGTGACCAGGGGGTATTCTGCTATAATGGCACCAAAGGACTTGTGTATGAGGCCACTATTTTCAAGACCGAAAGATACAGCTGACCTACCTAATACACAGAAACAACACGGAGAGACAAATTGATGAGACAGAGGTCAAGTCCCAAATGAAAGAATAAGACAACATCAAGTGAAAGAGCTAAATGATATAGGCAATTTGCCTGATAAAGAATTCGAAGTAATGGTCATAGAGATTCTCATTAGATTTGAAAAAAGAATGGATGATCTCAGTGCAAACCTCAACAAAAAGATAGAAGATAGTAAAAAGAACCAAAGTTGAAAAATTCAGTAACAAAAAATACACTAGAGGAAATCAACACAAGAGTAGAAAATGTGGAACAGATCAGTAATCTGGAAAAAGCAGGGTAATGGAAAGTGACCAAACTGAACAGCAAAAAGAAAAGAAAAAAAAGGAGAGAGAGAGAGTATGGTTTACGGGAATTCTGCAACCTCATCAAGCATAATAACATCCACATTATAGGGGTCCTAGCAGAAGAGTGAGAGAAGGGAGCAGAAGACTTACAGAGGTAAAAACTTCCCTAATCTGGAGAGGGAATAGATATCCAGATCCAGAAAGCACAGAGAACCCTAACAACATGAACCCAAGGAGAGCCACATCAAAATACACGATAATTAAAATGGCAAAAAAGTAATGGTAAAGAGAGAGTCTTAAAAGCAGCAAAAGAAAATAGTTACATACAAGGGAAACCCCATAAGTCTATTTGCTGGCCTTTCAGCAGAAGCTGTACAGGCCAAAAGAAAGTAGCATGAAATATTCAAAGGACTAAAAGGAAAAAAACCTGCAACCAAGAATACTGTACCCGGAAAGGTTATCATTCAGAATAGCAGGAGAGATAAACAGTTTTCCAAACAAAATTTAAATGAATACATCACCACTGAACCAGCCTTATAAGAAACAGTAAAGGGAATTCTTTAAGTGGAAAGAAAAGGTCTTTGCGAGAATTAAGAAAATTAAGAAAGGGAAACATTTCAAAGGTAAAAAGCAAACATGGTAAAATTAGACTAATCACTTACAAATCCAGTACAGAGATTAAAATATAAAAGCAATTATATTTATAAATTATATATTAATTATATTTATAAAAATTAGCCAAGGGGGTACATAAATTAAAAAGAGGCAAAACATGACATCATATACATAAAATGTGGAGGGGAGAGTAAAAATATAGTGCTTTTAGATGTATTTGAACTTAAGCGGCCATTAACTTAATATAGACTGTTATATACATAAGATGTTATATATGAACCTAATGGTAACCACAAACTGAAAACATAGGATACACAAAAAATAAAGAGAAAAGAATCCAAGCATAGGCCATCAAACCACAAGGGAAGAGAAGAAGAAGGAAGGAACTGAAGAGCTATAAAAATAACTAGAAAACAAAATGACAGTACATATCTATCAAAAATCACTTTAACATAAATAGACTAAATGCTATGATCAAAAGAAATAGGGAGACAGAATAGATAAGAAAAAACAAACCAAAAAAAAAAAAAAAAAGAAGACCCATCTACGTGTTGTTAGAAGAGACTCATTTTGGATCTAAAGGCACATACATACAAAAAGGAAAGGGATGGAAGAACATATCATGCAAATGGAAGCAACAAACAAACAAACAAGCCAGGGTAGCAACACTTAGACAAAATGGATTTTATTTTATTTTATTTTATTTATTTATTTATTTTTAAAGATTTTATTTATTCATTTGACACAGAGAGAGAGATTACAAGTAGGCAGAGAGGCAGGCAGAGAGAGAGGAGAGAGGAGGAAGCAGGCTCCCCGCTGAGCAGACAGCCCGATGTGGGCCTCGATCCCAGGACCCTGGGATCATGACCTGAGCTGAAGGCAGCGGCTTTAACCCACTGAGCCACCCAGGCGCCCACAAAATGGATTTTAAAACAAATACTGTAGCAGGAGACAAACAAGAACAATACATAATGATAAAAGAAACAATCTAACAAGAGGATATATCAACTGTAAATACCTATGCACCCAACATAGGAGCCCCTAAACATAAAGCAAAATTAACAGATGTAAGGGAGAAATTGACAGTAATAAAGTGAGGACATTAACACCTCACTTACATCAATGGAAAGATCATCCAGACAGAAAATCAGGAAGTGAATAGTGGCTTTGAATGACACATTAGGCCAGATGTACTTAATAGATATACACTGGATATTCCATCCAAAAACAATACATTCTTTTCAAGTGCACGTGAAACATTCTCCAATGTGCCAAAGAAATCAAAGAAGAAAAAAAAAATACATGGACACGAATGAAAATTAAAACGTAATGATTTAAAATCTTTGGGACGCAGCAAAAGCAGTTCTAAGAGAAAAGTTTGTAGTAACATAAGCCTACCTCAAGAAGAAAAATCTCAAACAAACTAATCTTATACCTAAAGGAACTGGAAAAAAAGAATAAGTGAGCCTAAACCTGGCAGGAGGAATGAGAAATATTAGAGTAGGAATATGAAATGGAGACTTAAATAAACAAGAGAAAAGACCTGTGAAACCAAGAGCTGGTTCTTTGAAAAAAAAAAAAAGCAAAATAAAACAAAAATATCACAATTGATAAACCTTTTTCCAGACTCATTAAGAAACAGATGACTCAAATCAAAAATGGAGATATAACCAACACCACAGAAATACAAACTGTAAGGTAATATTATGAAAAGTTATATACCAACAAACTGAATAACCTAGAAGAAATGGATAAATTCTTAGAGGCATATAATTATCTAAAATTGAGTAGGGAAGGAATAGAATATCTGAACAGATTAACTACTGGTAACGAAATTGAATCAGTAATCAAAAACAAAACAAAACAAAACAAAAAAACCTTCCAACAAACAAAAGTTCAGGACCAGATGGCTTCACAGGTGAATTCTACCAAATATTTAAAGAAGAGTTAATACCTTGGGACTCCTGGGTGGCTCAGTGGGTTAAGCCTCTGCCTTCGGCTCAGGTCATGATCCCAGGGTCCTGGGATCGAGTCCCACATCAGGGTCCTTGCTCGGTGGGGAGCCTGCTTCTCCCTCTGCCTCTACCTGCCACTCTGCCTGCTTGTGCTCTCTCTCTCTCTCTCTCTCTCTGAAAAATAAATAAAATCTTTAAAAAAAAAAAGAAGAGTTAATACCTATTCTCCTCAAACTATTCCAGAGAATACAAGAGGAAGGAAAACTTCCAAATCCATTCTACAAGGATAGCATTACTCTGATACCAAAAATGGACCAATACACTACAAAAAAAGGAAACAGGTCAATATCTCTGATGCACATAGATGCAAAAATTTTCAACAGATATTAACAAACCAAAACCACTAATACATTAGAAAAGAATTCACAATAAATTAAGTGGGATTTATTTCAGGGATGCAAAGATGGTTCAATATTTGCAAATCAATCAAGGTGAAATATCATATTAACAAAAGGGTAAAAATGACATGATCAGCTCAATAGATGCAGAAAGAACATTTGACAAAATACATTTGTTGATGACAAAAACTCTCAACAAAGTGGGGTTAGAAGGAACATACCTCCACATAATAAGATGATATATGAAAAACCTACAGCTAACATCATATTCAATGGTGAAACACAGAGCTTTTCCCTATAAATTATGAATAAGATAAAGATGTCCACTCTCACCACTTTTATTCAACATAGTATTGGAAGTCCTAGCTGCAGCAATCAGACAAGAAAAATAAAAGGCATCCATACTGGTAAGGAATTTGAACTGTCATTATTTGCAGATGTTAGGATATTATATACTGAAAACTCTAAAGACTCCACCCAAAAAAAAAAAAAAGAAAAAAAGAAACCCAACTATTAGAATTGATAAATTCAGTAAAGTTTCAGGGTACAAATAAACATACAGAAATTGATTGCATTTCTGTACACTCATAAAAAAGTACCATAAGGGAAATTAAGTTTTCCCATTAACAATTAAACCAAAAAAGATATAATACTTAGAAATAAATTTAACCAAGGAGGTGAAAGACCTATACTCACAAAATTGTAAGACACTGATGAAAGAAACTGAAGAGAGAAACAAATGGAGAGATGCTACACCATACTCATGTACTGGGAGAATTAATATCATTAAAAGATCCATATTACCCAAAGCATTCTACAGATTCAATGAAATACCTATCAAAATATCAACTGCATTTTTCAAAGAATTTAGCATTTTCAAACTTTAGGTTTTATGGACCCACAAAAGACTTCAAATAACCAAAGCAAACTTATGAATGAAACACAAACCTGGATGTATCATAATCCCAGATTTTAAGATACACTACAAAGCCATAGTAATAAAGATGGTATGGTATTGGCACAAAAATAGACATGTAGTTCAATGGAATGGGAGAGTGAGCCCAGAAATAAAACCATGCCTAGGTGGTCAATTAACCTATGACAAAGGAGGCAAGAATATACAATGGAGATACACCATGTAGGCAATAAATGGCATTGGGAAAAGTGGACGACTACATGCAAAAAGATGAAACTAGACTACTTCCTTATATCATGCACAAAAATAAAGTAAAAATGGATTAAAAATCCAAATATGAAACCTGAAATCATAAAACTTCTAAAAGAAAATGTAGACAGTAATCTCTTAAGACACTTGTTTGTGCAACATATTTATGGTTATGTCTCCTGAGACAAAGGAAACAAAAGGGAAACAAAAACTATTGGGACTACACCAAGATAAAAGGCTTTTGCACAGCAAAGAATCCATCAACAAAATTAATGACAACCTAGTAAATCAGAGGAGATATTTGCAAATGATATATCCAATAAGGGGCTAATATCCAAAATATATTATGAACTCAAAATTCAACAAAAAATAATCCAATTAAAAAATGTAGAGTGACCTGAATAGGCATACAGATGGCCAACAGAAAAAATGTTCATCGCTAATCATCAGGGGAATGCAAATCAAAACCACAATGAAATATCACCTTGCCTCAGTCAGAATGATTATTATTAAAAAGACAAGAAATAACAAATGCTGGTGAGGACATGGAAAAAAAGGAATCCTCTGCACTGTTGGTGAGAACATAAATGGGTGCAGCCACTGTGGAAAAACAGTTGGAGTTTCCTCAAAATATTAAAAATAGAAAGGCCGTTTGATCCAGTAATTTCACTACTAGTTGGTTATCTACCCAAAGAAAACAAACACTAGTTTGAAAAGATATATGCACCCTTATTGAAGCATTATTTACAATAGCCAAGATATGGAAGTAACCCAAATGTCCACTGATAGATAAATAAACCAGAGAGTACCTGTATACACACACACACACACACATATCTATATATTATAAAGGAATATTACTCAGCCATGAAAAAGAATGAGACCTTGTCATTTGTTACGTTTAGACCTAGAGTAAATTATAAGTGAAATAAATCAGAGAAAGGCAAATATCAGATGATTTCACTTACATGTGGAATCTAAACAAAACAAATGAACAAAAAAGATTTTTAAATAAGATTTTATTTATTTACTTGACAGAGAGAGAGATTGAGCATGAGCAGAGGAATTGAGACAGAGAAGCAGGCTCCCTACCTGAGGTCATTACTGGAGCCAAAGGCAGCCACTTAACCAACTGAGCCACCGAGGTGGCTCCAAAACATTCTTAAATACAGAGAATTGGAGTTGCTAGAAGGCAGGTTGGTGAAGGATATGCAAGACAGATAAAGGGGATTAAGAGATGTAAATTTCCAGTTATAAAGTAAACAGGTCACAGTTAAAAAAATATAAATGAAAATATAGCAATGGGAAATAGTTGATAATATTGTAACAACACTGTATGGTGACAGATGGTGACTACACATGGTGGTGAGAATTCAGTAATGTATAGAATTGTCAAATCAACATGTTGTACTCCTAAAACTAATATAAAATTATATGTCAATTATATTTCAATAAAAATATTGAAATTAAATATTTTAAAATTAAAAATAATTTTTCACTGTGAATTTCAAATAATTAAATACTTTTGATGATTTGGGGATAGAAGGTGAGAACTTTCATTTGTTACATTTCTACAGTAAGAACATAACTTGAGGGCGCCTGGGTGGCTCAGTGGGTTAAAGCCTCTGCCTTCAGCTCAGGTCGTGATCTCAGGGTCCTGGGATCGAGGCCCGCATCGGGCTCTCTGCTCTGCAGGGAGCCTGCTTCCTCCTCTCTCTGCCTGCCTCTCTGCCTACTTGTAATCTCTCTCTCTGTGTCAAATAAATAAATAAAATCTTAAAAAAAAAAACATAACTTGGATCAGCAAATCCAAGATGTGCTTTTTTTATTCCAGTTCAGAATTTTGGGGCAAACTAATACCAGCTTTCAAGGAGAGAAGAGTTACAAAGAACTGTTGCTAATGGTCCTCTCATTTGTGCACCTAGCACCATCAGTAAAGGTTTGTTTGACTAAAGCACAGTTTTACTTTTACATCTATAATAAAATGGCATTTGTTTGTGGAGATATTTCCTTTCTCCAGCATCATTGCTAATACCAATTTCTATAACTGAAGACAAGGTCCTTGGTCAAGGTTTAAGCTCTGATTTAGGAACATGAACCCCCTTTTTTGTTTTCTGTGTGTCTGTTAGATCTGGCCTCCATATTAACACCTTCCTATTATATGGCATGTGGAATTCAACTTAGGGTGGAAACAAGAAAGCAT
Organism: Ailurus styani; assembly: GCA_002007465.1. Classification (NCBI taxonomy): domain Eukaryota; kingdom Metazoa; phylum Chordata; class Mammalia; order Carnivora; family Ailuridae; genus Ailurus; species Ailurus styani. Next base: position 136,346 of record LNAC01000711.1, read on the forward strand.
TAAATCATCTGTTGAAAATCCTAAGCAATTCAAAAATCAAAACATACTACATGAGGCATTTTGGTTTGGAGTATACATCTATCCCACTTGTGAGATATTATAATACGTGATGCTATGTTGAGAATAATTCAGGCTCATGTGACTAGTTGGATCTGGCAAGGCTTACTTTAAATGTGGAGTTAAAAAATATATTTGCAGATCCAAATATATTTGCAGATAATATATAGCAAGCTATGCCAAAACGATTTGCATTTAAAAAATACAATTTAAAAAAATATTTAGCTCTCCAATGAGAGGTGGTTTAGAACAATGAGGAGCAATTTGTTGTATGAGAGCAGTGCAGTAAGGCTTGTGAAATCTGTTCCATATTAGTTCTGGGAACTTGGACAGAAGACAATACTTTGAGCCTTCATTTCTTTAACTGTCAACAGGATGAATGATATTTTCCCTAGGTACCTGTGATATAGAAGGATCAAAATGTGATGATGTGCTTGATAAACGATGAAGTTTTATACCTTATTTACCAGTAACACAGAACATTTATGAAGCACTATGCTAGGATTAATAGGCTTTGTATAAATAAAGATAAATAATACATCTGCCTTCTAAGAATTTGTGATCTTATATGCTCAGTGTATGGGAAAATAGACATGTAAAGAAAAAGAATACAACCTATTGCAAGTATTTGTGAACAGGATAGAGTAGAAGTTTTCAGTAGTTGATTTAGTTGGAGGAATCAGGAAAGGATTTCCACAAAAAGTGATCTGAGTAGGTGTTACTAGACTGAGGGAAATAGGAGAGTGGTGTTGGTAGATATTTTTTCAAGCTGAGGCCAATATAAACAAAGGTGCATAAGGATGAAATAGCATGGCTCAATAGAAGAACTATAAAACTACATATGTAGTTTTTCTGCTCTTGACTAAATTGTATCAGATACATTAATAGATACGGTGAGGATATTCAGTCAAATACCAATAAAACCAAGGCAGTGACAAAATATTTATGAGAGTACATAGAATATATATCAACTTTTATTTCTATCTTCTCTGGATATAATCTAAATGGCAACCAATAGTGCAAGTGTGAGACTTGCAATGGATTTCATGATATGATAAGGAGTTTTAGGCAGGGTCTCAAGAATGCTAGGTGTATAAAAGGCATCATTTGTTACATTTGATAGGAGAGGTGGATTTAGAAAAAAATTAAAGTGATTTTTCAAGGCATTCATTTACTACAACTATATATGTGAGGAAAAACATGATTTATAAATTAAAAAAATACTCGTCACCAAAAATAAATTTAAACTGTGATGAATATTTTCTCCTCCTTGTGCAGCTGCTCACAGTGTCTTCCACAAAACAGTCCAAATAAAATGTCTTTGTCCTTGGTGTGTAAAGTGTGTAAAAAATGACCTATGGAATCTTGTTCAATTGCACCATATATCTAACAGGTGGCAGACATTTTTACTTAAAAATCCTTTCCTGTGTAGATTATTGCATTTCCCATTTTTATCATTTTTCTCAAGTCCCAGGGGATCCTATATATATTATATCAGAATGCATTTCTCAAAGAAATAGGGCCATATTGTCTACCATCTGTGTTTCTGATCTCCTTTTCCAGAAAAATATTCATTTTAATTTGTCCCCTGAGATTTAAAAATTCTCCGAGAATTCTCCATCCCCTCCTCATGAGCACATATCCCACCTACTTATACTTCCATTCTATTACTGGTAGTTCTCTAAGTCATCCTTCTTAGTTCTTTCCTTTTTTTTTTTTTTTAAACTTGTTTGGGTCACTTTGTTGTAACCCCAGTTTTTACCTGACTGGACATTGGTCACAACTGAGTCACTGAGTTACTTTCTTTCCTTAAATATCAAATTGAAAACAAAATCATTGGAAAGGTTGAAAGGAAGTGTGTCATTTTCTCAACTGGTAAGGTCAAGTTCTCCCTTAGGATTTAAAGTCCTTTACATTTTATTTTATCTTCTTTTGTTAACCTTTTGGAGATAAAGGTAGGGAGAGGTACATCTCAAAAATGAGAACTTTGTTAAGGGATAATTACAATTCCTCTAATATTTTTATAAAGATAAATTTCTGCTATTATTTTTAATTAATTTTAGAACACTTTTCCATATTATATATTTGCCATATTATATAATTTATTACATACATTTGCCATATTGTATCTATCTGTCACATCAAACTTTGTTTGTAAATCAAAGAAATCCTTTTAGATGAACATAAACATTTTTAATTGAAGAGTAAGGCAGAGGTTTATTCAAGAGAGCTGTCTCATCAAACTCAAAGATCATTTCAATCTCACAAGGGACTGGAATCAGGAACTGGAGGATGTCAAGAATCAAAGTTATTTTCTCTGTGTGACATGATTATTTTTCTTTGCTTCTCTGCTTTTGTGCCACAATTTTCTTTCCTTCTTTGGACTGGATTTAATTATCTGTGTACATAACAGAAAATGTCTGCTTAAGGCCTTCATAACATCCCATGCCTTGAGTACAATAGAAGCTATGTTATTCTGCAAGCCAATTCCAATAATGAAATACTGAAGATAATTTAGAATTTAGATATAGAAAGGAAAATTTCAAAAGTAGGGGCAGAATTGAACATAGGCAGGGAAAACTTTTTGACAGGAATAAATTACGGAATAATTATAAATTTGGAATAAATCATAAATTTATAAAAAGCTGTGATGAGATGGTTTTAAATGCTAATCAGTTAAGGTTTGGTGAGAGTAAGATTCACTCAGAAGGGTAGTACTATGATTACTTACAGCCCTGCTTGTAGTAGCATGAGAGCGGAGAGCCTAGCCATTGGCTCTTTCTTCTGTACAAAGCGGGTGAGCTCATCTGTTCAGGGGTTCCCAAACAAGCCCATTCTGCCATTCTGCCTAGCGAGTGAAGCTATGAATTAGCTTCATACTTATTAGAGTATGCCTCATCTCACCTGACTGAGAAGCCTGGTCAGAGAATGCAGGGAACCAAAGAGTCCTTTTTATAGCCATGCTCAGGCAGGGAACCAAGCCAGCCCTAAAACAGACCCTGATAGCAAGTGTTCCATCTGCCCAAGGATACAACCAGTTGAACCATCCAGAACCCCAAGCTGAGCTGCCTAATGAAGGTCTCTGCTAAAGTGAACACAAGAACCTGAGAAAGGATACCACTTACTCAAATGTATGATACCAAGGTAGGAAACCACAGACCACAAAAATCAGTTAAATTACCAACATTACCAAACGTAACTTATAAAGCTCCAATAACTGACTCTAAAGTAATGGAGATCTATGAACTATCAAAGAATTCAGAAAAAATTCTCTTAAAAGGAATTCAGTAAACTATACCACAAAAATACAAAGAATCATGAGACTGCCATAAACATATGACAACAAACTGGACATCCTAGAAGAAATGGATAAATTCCTAGAAACATACAACCAGCCAAGACTGAATTAGGAAGAAATACAAAATTTGAGCAGACTAATAATGAGTAAGGATATCAAATCAATAATCAAAAGCCTCTCAACAACACAAAAAGCTAAGGACTAGATAGTTTCACTGGTGAATTCTAGCAAACATATATAGAAGAATTTATCACATTTGTTCTCAAATTTCCAAAAATTTGAAGAGGTAGGAGGGGTTCCTTCCAAATTCATTTTGCAAGGATAGCATTATTCTGATACCAAAGTCAAATAAGGACACTACAAGAAAACTATACACCAATATCCCAGATGACTATACATGCATAAATTCTTAAGTTACTAGAAAACAAAATTCAGCAGCAAATTAAAAGGATTATACACCAAGATCAAGTGGTTTCATTCTCGGATACAAAGATGGTTCAATATAGAGTAAATTGATAAGCTACATTAATGGAATGAAAGATGAAAATCATATGATAATCTCAGTGGATGCAGAAAAGGTACTTGACAAAATTCAACATCCATTCATGGTAAAGCGTCAAAATATTAGGCACAGAAAGAATACTTTTATAATAAAAGCCATATATGACAACTCCATAAGTAACATCATATTCAACGATGGAAGGCTAAAAGCATTTACTCCAAGATCACAAATAAGANCATGGTAAAGTGTCAAAATATTAGGCACAGAAGGAACACTTTTATAATAAAAGCCATATATGACAACTCCGTAAGTAACATCATATTCAACGATGGAAGGCTAAAAGCATTTACTCCAAGATCACAAATAAGACAAGGGTGCCAACTCCCACCACTCCTACTCAATATATTGGAAGTCCTAGTCAGAGAAATAAGGAAAAATAAATATAAAAGACCTCTGAATTGGAAAGGAAGTAGAAAATTTTTTTCTAATCACAGGTGACATGATTTGACAGGAAAATCATGAATACTCAATGGAGGAAAGACAGTCTTTTCAATAAACGGTGCTGGGACAACTGGATAGTCACATATAAAAGAATGAAACTGGACCCCCCTCTTACATCACTCACAAAAATTAACTTAACATGGTTACAGACTTAAATGTAGGACTTGAAACCACAAAACTCCTAGAAGAAAAAATAGGGAAAACACTTCTTGTCATGGGTCTCAGCAATGATTTTTTTTTTTTTGGCTAGGATACTTAAAGCACAAGCAACAAAAACCAAAATTATGTAAGTAGTATCATATCAAATTAAAAAGCTTTTGCATAGCAAAAGAAATGATCAACAAAATGAAAAGGCAATTTATGTGATGGAAGAAAATATTTGTAAACCACACTTCTGATAAGGGTTAAAATATATAAAGAACCCATAAGACTCATTAGCAAAATATAATCTAATTTAAAAACAGGCTAAGAACCTGAGTGGACTTTTTTTTCCAAAGACATACAAAAAAAAGTTTAGTTTAGGGCAAAAAAAAAAAAGTTGGCAAAAAATTTTAAAAAAAGACAACAGGTACATTAAAAGGTGCCCAACATCTCTAATTAGGGAAATGCAAATCAAATCCACAATGAGAACTACAATGAGATATCACCTCACACCTGTTAGAATAACTCATCAAAAAGACAAGTAGTAATGAATGCTGGTGAGGATGTGGAGAATAGAAAACCCTGTGTAGTGTTGTGGGAAAATAAACTGATACAGGCACTATCAGTATATAGTATGAAAGTTCCTCACAAATGTAGAGATAGAACTACGCTGTGATCCAGCAGTTTCACTTCTGTGTATTTATCTGAAGGAAATGAAATCATGACCCAAAGAGAGATCTATACCCCATGTTCACTGCAGCATTATTCACAATAGTTAAAATAAGGAAACAACTTAACTTCATGGATGGACAAGAAGGTCACACACACACACATACACACACACACACACGGATATACATATATCATATATGTATATGTATGAATAATGGAATACTATCCAGCCATTAAAAAACCCCACATTCTCCCATTTGGATGGACTTTGAGGGCATTGTGCTAAGTGAAACAAGCTAGACCAAGAAAGCAATACTACATAATAAAATAATAATCTCATAGAAATGAACATTAGATTTGTGGGTTGTCAGAGGCAAGGTATGAGGACTGGGGGAATTGGGTGAAGGTGCCCAAAAGGCATAAAATTCCATTTACAAGATAAGTTATGGGGATGTAATATACAACAGGAAGACTAGATTTTAAAAGTTCTCTTCATAGGAAAAAAAAATTGACTAGGTGAGGTGATGATGTTAACTTATTGTGGTAATCATTTTGCAATATATACATAAACTAATGTTTGTATATGTTTAAGGTATACAATGTTACATGTCAATTATATCTAAATAAAACTGGAAAAAATTAAAATAAGGTCGCTGAATTCCAAGGACAGTGAAACTCAAAAGAGGGAGAGCAAATATAACACAAACACATCAAAAACATAAATAAAATTATTTTACCAGATAAAAGCAAACAAAAAAATTGGGTAACCAAACATGTTCTAAGTTGTTGAAATTGTCCTTGTAATAAACTATACAACCGGGTTCTTGGAAATGCTGAAATTATAAATGAGATATTTTTCAGAAAGATTTTTAAAACATGATAAATCTCTTCTGAGATGCTCCTGCTTTGAGCCGTAACTGGGATCATTACTTTGGAATTGAACTGTTTACTGACAAGGCAGCAGCATGGGGCTCAATAGCAACCCGTGTAAGTTCAAAATGTTTTAATTATTGGCCAAATCAACATTAATTTTGGATGAAAGTATTCATTTCTTTGTAAGTTTTGTTTTTTATTTTGAACAAAGTATCAATTCTTGTTATGGTGGAAACTTATTTTTCATTTTAAATAGTGCCATAAATCTAACTCCTTGTTATCACAGGGTTCAAAATGAGCAAGTAAAATTGATTTGACTTCGGTAAAGTTTTGACTTTGACCTCAGCAAACGATACAAATGAAAAAATAATTTGGTCAAAGGAAGGACAGCAGAAATAAAAGAAGTTTAACTTTTATACTCATAATAATGTATTCCTGAAAATTTAAGAGTTTTCTACTTAAGTTGACTGTCTAAAATTTGGTTGAATCTGATTTGAAATTTTCAGTAAAATTATAGATCCTCACCACCAAGTATATTAGGTATCTTAACTGTTGAAACAGAAATTTTCAGGAAATACATAATTTATATAATTATTTATGTATTGTTTATTATTTATACATAATAGAAGAAAATTGAAAATACCCATTCTTTAAGAGTTCCTCAGTATATTTATTTTGTATGTGTGGGCTCTGTTTCTCAGTTTTAACATAATATTCTTTATTGCAAAGTTCTATATTTGTTAAATTATTTGAGTATATTTTAGTATTTCTTTTTGTTAGGTACTACAACACAGTTTTAGTTTTGTCAATTAACAAAATGTCTAATGTATTAGCTAGAATTCATTTGGTTTAAATCACAGACTATTAATTCATCCTATTAATTTCAAAGTTTTAGTTTATATTTGCTGTTTAAAATTATCGTATATTCTTACATATTTATGCAGATTAAATCTTTCTGTATAATTATGCTTAATTAACAAATAGATGTGTTGTATCTGCTATGAACGAAATACCTTTCTAATTATTTTAAGAATTATAAAGATGAATTAGAATGGATCCTACGCTCAAAGTGTATACAATATCCTAGGGAAAATAAGATCTGCCTAAATAAATTAAGTGCAAAGGAGATATGGAAATGTGCTACAAAATATAGGGTGATATCAGAACAGAGGATTTCAACTCTCCTGGAAGCATAAAAACATGCCCTTAGAAGATACTGCCCATAAGCACATTTTTGAAGGATAGTTATGATTATGATTGATGATGAGGTAAGAGCTTTCAGGTTAAGCAGAATGAGCAAAGGGGTGGAATTGCATGGGAGAAAAAAATGAATGTGTAGTTCAAGTAAACATGGGAAAAAGATTAAGTTTGGAAGTTTGATTAGATCAATACCATGGTGTGCTAGAGCTGGCTGGTATTGCCTTTGAGAGCTGCTAAATTTTCAAGAATTTTGTTAGATAGTTGACATCATTTTGGTAGCATAAAATTAGCCCTGATAGTAGGAGTATTTACATATGGAAATTGTTAAATGCTACAAATCAGGTCTGGGACTTTTTTTATTTAGAAAGTCTGTTAAACATTTACTGGTATACCACTAGACCCATCTGGGCTTGAATCCCTGATTCTCAATATAATTCATTTTATAGTGCTGGGTTTTGATATATTACATATATATTTATATATATGTTTTGATATACTTTGAAGATGACACTTTTGGAAAAGAAAATTGTTAATTAGGTATAAAGAAGAGGTAAATATAAGAAAGTTGCCTGAAAACAGGAACATTTTATTATGGGAGATAAAAGCCATAAAATCGTCTATCACATTAAATAGTTCCAAGATGGAAGAAAGGATGATTGGTGATATAGGACTCACTGACATGACTGAAGAATCTAACATATATATATATATATATATATATATATATATATATATATATATATATGACAAGTTTCAACAAAAAGCAAAGAGATTAGTCATTGCAGTAAGTGAACAGCTCATCATAAAAGCTCAATGATTTGACAACACATAGTTCTCATCACTGCTAGTCTGGGAGGAGAGGGAATGAGCTACTATTAGTGGTTTCATCTTAATAATGACTAAGGGAGCTGTCTGCATGTTGTACTTATTCCCTAATGACTGGGGAAGGTGGAGGGCAAGCTTCTGTATGACATATTCCTCTCCCTCCTCACTGATTAGAACTCCATGTACAACAAAGCTCACACATCAATAAAGCTTAAAGGAATCCCTAGAATCAGAACGCTGTGTTCCATAGATCATTTCCTGTTTGTGTTGGCTGATGGGAAGGACTGCTTTATTAACTCTTTATCAGAAATGAGGTTATTTATTGGAGAGGCATTCTATGAATAGCCAGTTTGAGTGACATTCTAATAACCATAAAATAAGCATGAACAACTCTGAATTTTTAACAATTGGCCTCAGGCATTCAGGCCTTTAGGAAACAGAACAAACCAGTAATTGCTATCTGCCTTGGAATTCAGGGTAGAGGATTTTGATCTGTCACATTTGGGGTTCAGGATATGTATGAAACCCCTTTATTGTGTGTGCCCGTGTATGTTTCTTGAAAGCAGACTCATAGTTTCTTTTCTTCAGATTCTCAACTGAATCTCTGCGAAGTCTCCTGCACATCCATTGTGCCATTTTCCCTGTTACCACACAAAAGTCAATAATCACTGGCTATCAGTGAAAATGAAAACACAAGAGTCCAAAACCTTTGGATTCAGCAAAAGTGATCCTAAGAGAGAAGTATATAACAAAACAGCTTACCTCAAGAAGAAGAAAAAATCTCAAACAACCTAAACTTATACCTAAAAGAACTAGAAAAAGAACAAACAAACCCAAAACCAGCAGAAGGAAGGAAATAAGATTAGAGCAGAAATAAATGATATAGAAACTAAAAGTTAGAATAGATCAATGAAACCAGGAGTTGGTTCTTTGAAAAAAATAATAAAATTGATAAACGTCTAGCCAAATTTATCAAAAAGAGAAAGGACCCAAATAAATAAAATCACAAATGAGAGCAGAGAGATCGGAACTACCACAGAAATAGAAACAATTATACTAGAATATTAGGAAAAACTATAATACCAATAAATTGGACAACTAGGAAGAAATGGATAAATTCCTAGAAATACACACACACACACACACACACACACACACACATAGCCAAAACTGAAACAGTTTTGAATAGAAATAGAAAACTTGAACAGAGCAGTTACTAGCAATGAAATTGAACCAGTAATCAAAAATCTCCCAAAAAAACAAAAGTCCAGGACCAGATGGCTTCCAGGGGAATTCTACTAAATATTTAGAAATGGAAGGAAAACTTCTAAATTCATTCTAAGAGGCCAGCATTACCCTGATAACCAAACCAGATAAAGACCCCACTAAAAAAGAACTACAGGCCAATATCCCTGATGAACATGGATGCAAAAATTGTCATAATACTAGCAAACTTATCCCAACAATACATTAAAAAAATCATTCACCACAGTCAAGTGGGATTTATTCCTGCCTTGCAAGCGTGGTTCAATATTTACAAAATCAATGCCATATACCACATTGATTAAAGAAAGGTTAAAAACCATCCAATCATTTCAATAGATGCAGAAAAAGCATAAAACATCCATTCATGATGAAAACTCTCAAAAAGGTAGGTTTAGAGGGAACATCCTTCAACATAATAAAGCCCATCTATGAAAATCCCACAGCTAATATCATCCTCAATGGGGAACAACAGAAATTTTCCTCTACAGTTTGGAACAAGACAGGGATGTCCACTCTCACCACTGTTATTTCACATAGTACTAGAAGTCCTAGCCACAGCAATCAGATAACAAAAAGAAAAAAAAGGCATCCCAACTAGCAAGGAAGAAGTCAAACTTTCATTACTTCCATATGGCATTATTATTATATAGAAAACCCAAAAGACTCTACCAAAAAACTGCTAGAACTGATAAATGAATTCAGTTGTAGGATACATAATCAACATATGGAACTCTGTTGCATTTCTATATGCCAATAATGAAGCAGCAGAAAGAGAAATTGAGGAATCACTCCCATTTACAATTGCACCAAAACCAGTAAGACACCTAGGAATAAACCTAACCAACAGACAGAATGTAGAAAAAAAGGAATGCTCTTGCCCTGTTGGTAGGAATGCCAACTGGCACAGCTACTCTGAAGAACAATATGGAGATTCCTGAAAAAGTTAAAAATAGAACTACTCTATGATCCAGCAATTACAATACTAGATATTTACCTACAAAATACAGAAGTACTAATTCAGAGGGATACAGGCATCCTGATATTTACAGCAGCACTATCTACAATAGTCAAGTTATGGAAACAGCCCCAGTGTCCATGAATAGATGAATGGGTAAAGAAGATGTGGTATGTGTAAAACACACACACACACACACACACACACACACACACACGCACGGAAAGGAATATTTTTTAGCCATCAACAAATGAAATCTTACCATTTGAAATGACATAGATGGAGTTAGAGGGTATAATGCTAAGTGAAAGGAGTCAGTCAGAGAAAGATACATGGTATAATTTCAGTCATATGGAATTTTAGAAACAAAACAAATGAATGGGGGGATAAGAGGAAAACCAAGATACAGACTCTTTTTTTTTTTTTTATTTGACACAGAGAGAGAGATCACAAGTAGACAGGCAGGCAGAGAGAGGAGGAAACAGGCTCCCTGCTGATCAAGTCCCATGCGGGGATTGATCCCAGGACTCTGGGATCATGAGATCATGACCTGAGCTGAAGGCAGAGGCTTTAACCCACTGAGCCACCCAGGTGCCCCTAAGATCCAGACTCTTAACTGTAGAGAATAAAGTGATGGTTTCCAGAGGGGAGGTGGATAGGGGATGGGTTAAGTAGGTGATGGAAATTAAGGAGTGCACTTATGATGAGCAGTTGGTGTTCTATGGAAGTGTTGAATCACTATATTGTACACCTGAAACTAATATTACCATGTTAAATAACTGGAATTTGAATAAAAACTTAAAAAGAATCACAGTGGTTTTCCTCATGATTATTGGGTGCAGCTACTGCGGAAAATTTTATGGAGAGTCCTCAAACAATTAAAAATAGAAATAATGTATGATCCAATAATTCCAATATTGGGCATTTAACCAAGGAAAACAAAAACACTAATTCAAAAAGATATATGCACCCTTATGTTTATTGCAGCATTATTTACAATAGCTAAGATACGGAAGCAATCCAAGTGTTTATCCAGAGGTGAATGGATCAGGAAGTGTGTATGTGTATGTTGAATATTATTCAGTCATAAAAAAGAATGTGATCTTGTCACTTGCAACATGTATGGATCTGGATGGCATTAATTAAGCTGAGTGAAATAAGTCAGATAAAGACAAATACCATCTAATTTCACTTATATGTGGAATCTAAAAAGCAAATCAAATACAAACAAACAAACAAAAAAACCACCAGAAACAGAACCATAAAAATAGGGAGCTGGTTATTTCCAGAGGAGAGGAGGTGGGAGAATGGGCAAAATGGGAGAAGGAAAGTGGGAAGTATAGGCTCCAGTTATAGAATACGTCACAGGGATGAAAGGTACCGCAAAGAATATAGTCAACGGTACTGTAACAGCATTGTATGCTGACAGATGGTAGCTACAGTTGTGGTGAACATAACATATAGAATTGTTGAATTCTATGTTGTACACCTAAAAACTAATGTAACAGTGTGTCAACCATACTTCAATTAAAAAAAAAAGAATTACTGGTTCACCCAAATATACTTTAATGTTTTTAGAAAATAAAAGAAAGATGAATGTATCTTTATCAAAAAGAAAATTGACTTAATCCCAGAAGTTAAAGGACTGCATATGAGAAAGGCTTTCAAATATTTTGAGGGATGATATATTTTTACCTTTCTCTTTTAATGCTTAAGGAACAAATGAACAATGTATTATCACAGCTAGTATCCCGAATTAAGGACTAGAAATGTTAGGGCTCAAGGCTTCTTAACCTGGACTACTTATCACTTCAGAGCTTTTGAAAAATATAATGGTCAGGACCCACTCCTAAAGATTCTGATTTGATTGATCTGGTGTAGAGCCTGCCTGGTAATTTACATGTTGTAAAAAGTTCTCCAGGTGATTCTAGTGATTCAGCCCAGTTTGGAGACCACTGTGTTAATTGCTCTAAGAATGGAATTTATGTCTGACATCTGGGATTTGAACACTGCCTCTGAGCATGAGACTATTACAACTTCCACTATACCATTCTGTTAGACAACTAAGTAATGACAAGTTACCATATGAAGTTAGTAATACAGGCAGTATTATTGACAGGGAAAATTTTTCTAAAAACCTCATCCAACTTGAGAAGTAATGGGATATCCTAAAGACTACATTTTGTGCAAAAGAACTACAGAAAGAAAGACGTTGTAAAACAAAGGAAGAATGAGAATTAGTGATAAGAACTGCCACTAATTCCAGGAAAAGACTAATTTTTTTTAAGTCATAATGAAATAAAAGTCTATATGAATAGTAAATGTCAAGTAACAGCATTCAAACTTTTTAAATACATGATTTTTCTTTGATTTGAAAATCTGTTTTGCATTACATTGGCTGTGGTAAATACCTTACTATTAAATCTGTATGAAATGACAAAATGGCCTGTTGAAAAAGGAATAAAGAATCAAAACAAAATAATTGTTTTATTGTTCTTGTCTGATAATTTTAACATCCAAGCCCATTCTGGTTTGGTTTCAATTGATTTTTCTTTATTTTGAGTCATATTTTCTTCTTTACATGCCTGTAATTTTTAATTATATTCATACTATAAATTTTATTGAAGTTCCTAGTTATCTTTTGTAGTCATATACAGTTTGAGCTTTGTTTTAGGATGTACTTAAGCTACGTAGAAAGAGCTTGGTCCTTTTGGGTCTTCCTTTTAAGACTGATTAGCAAAGGTCAGAGCAACATTTAGTCTAGGACTGATTGTTTTCTACTAGGGAGGTGGCAATCTTGAATACTAAACCAATTTTCTAAGAATTATCATTTTTTTTTCCTGTTTGAAGAGAACAAGTGCTATTCTTGGCCTTGAATGAAGATCTCTAGGGTTCTTCTAACAAAGCCAATTTATTCTTTTCTCAGTGTACTCCTAATTTATTTGTATTTATACAAGCTTCTCTAAAATATAGTCTAAATATTTTAATCTTAAATTCATAGTCCACTATGGTTTGGTTACAATCATTTGAGCTTTCAATTTTGTTATATCTCAAAGCACTCCAGGTGGATTTTTCCATTTCTGGAAATTGTTCTTCCTGTTCTCATTTCTGTGTCTTTGTTGTTGTTGTTGCGTGTAAGAGACAGTGACCACAATGCAATAAATAGGCTGTGAATGGTAGATATTTCCTTTTCTTCTAAAGAAACTCTCCTACTGCTTTATCCATACATGTTGAAATCATCCTGCATCTCAAGATCCAGTTCTTCAGGAAGTTTCAGTGCTTTAAACTGGAATAAATTTCATCTTTTTCTCCATGAATCTTCTAATATAATTTCAAATTTTATATTGCACTAAGATTGGTTGATGTTTTGATAAATATTTAATTCCTACTATTTGTTTTCTACTATTAAGTTATAGTATATTTTAGGATAGGAACCAAGTACTAATCATCTTTGGATCCCTTGGGATGGATAAAGCAAAATACCCAGGAAAGCAAGCTTTTAATAAATATTTGATTTGGTGGTTACTTGGCATCAGCTGGCTATATATACTGTTACCAGATTCTGACAGGCTTCTCTTACATTACTCAGGAGCAGTATTAATAACATTTAAATGAATAAATCACTGCATCTTTTCACCAGGAAGCATACTTCACTGACTATGTGAAAAGCAGATTCAGAAATCAATGACTTCATATTTTGGAACTTCTGCTCTAGTAACTTTTAATCAGTGTTCACATTTGAAATGACTATTTTTTGTCACTATGTCAATACATTCTGCCATTCCTAATCATCGGTCACAGAGACCCTTTGTTGCATCCTAATTTTATTGCTCTAGAAGACAGCTTATTTTGGATTCTTTAAGGTTCTTACCTCCCTTCCCTCCAAAGTTACATAGTCTATATTTTAGGATATCATGACTTATATGCCATTTTTACATAATAGGTAATAATCATAATTTTAATTAGCTATGATACAACACAGACACAGCACAGTCTGTCCAGGCAGAAACCTTTTAATCTGACACAAGAACTTCACAAACATGGACAAAGTACGGACCCTAGAGGAAGATGGGAGTCAAACTGGAGCTAAGAAGGGGAACATGTAATATCACTGCTCTCTGATTTGATTCCTTAGGGCATTTCACAATGAATCATTGAGAAATATCCCATTCATTATAGTCTTGTGACATTTAGGAGAAAACTAGAAATAGGCTTGTGATTTCTTTATTTAAAAATTACCCTCTAATTTTATGAGTTATGGGTTCCGTCATTAATTTTATAAGGAAATCTAAAGTAGGGCTGGTTGACAGGAAAAGACTTGGAAATAAGTCACTTTGTAAATGTCTGAGTTTTGGGGAGCCATGATGAGGAAAATAGCTGCAATATGACTGCAAAGACATTTTAGTGCTTTGTAAATAATTAAGTAATTTGTAGTGAAAGAGAGTTCCAACAAAGAAAAATTATTTTGATAGTAAAAAACTCAGATTTGAATGAATCACAAGCTGGACTCACACAGAAATAAAGAGCACTAGAAATGGTAATGACAGGGGTAAATATAAAGTTTCTAAAAAATTATTTATATCCCTGTAAAAGATAATCAACTGTTTAAATTGTACCAATGTATTGTGAGGTTTTTAACATACAGAAGTAAAATGTGTGGCAACAAAAGCACAGAGGCCAGGAGAGGAAGGGAAGACATTGTAATTATAAGAGATTGTAATTATAATATAATTGTAATTATATAATTTGTGACATGTGAACTAGTATAATATTACCTGAAGTAAATGGTGGTAAGTTAAAAAAAAAGTACCATAAATCTTAAAGTGACCGTTAAAATGACAAAAACAAAGAATGTAGCTATACAGAACAAAAAGATAAAATAAAAAACCTTCGAACCTAAAAGTGGCAGAAAAATAGGGCAAACTGAACAAAGAACAGACAGGACAATTAGAAAATGAATAGAGGTTGGTAGAATTAAATCCAACCATATCAATAATCATTTTAAATGTAAAGATTTAAAACTCCCCTACTAAAAGCCAAAAAATGGACAGATTGGGTAAAAAAACAATATCCAATTACATATACTCTGTAAGAAACTCAATTTAAATATCATGACCCAAATAGGTTAAAAGTGAAAAAACAGGGCAAGGTTTACTTGACAGACACTAATGAAAAGAGAGCTGGAGTGGCTCTATTAATATTAGACGACTATTTCAGAGCATAAAAATAATACCAGGGATAAAAGGATTATTTCACTGTGATAAAGGGAGTGACTTCTTTAGGACAATATAACAATCTTAAACATTTATTCACCTAATAATAGACCTTCAAAATATACAAGAGCAAACTGACAGAATAGCAAAGTGTTACAGGCAGATCTACAATCTTACTCAGGAATTCAACTAATTTTCTTAATAGTTTACAGGATAGAGATAAAAAACCTAAGAATATTAAAGTGTTAATAACACTAGCAATCAGGTTAATCTAATTGACTTTCATAGACCACTTCATGCAAAAAAAAAAATCTGAATATGCATTCTTTAAGGGTACACAATGCATTTACCCAAATAGACCACGTTCCAAGTCAAAAGTCAAGACTCAATTTTAAAAGGATTCAAGTCATGCAAAGTATGTTGTCAGATCAAATTAATTGAAAAATCTCTGGAAAATCCTTGAACATTTTGAAATTATAAATGTAGTTCCCAGTAATCCGTGGGTCAAAAAACAACTAAATGAAAATGAAAATACAGCACATCAAATATTTGAAGTACGGTTAAAACAATACTTAATGGGAAATTTATGGCACTATATATTAGAAAAAACTGAAATTACTTCTGCTTTCATTTTATGAAACTAGACTAAGAACAAATAACACTCAAAGTATTTTGTTATGACACAAAAAATAAAAAATAGAGAAAATTAATAAAACCAAAGGCTGATTATGTGAGATGAATAAAATTAAACTTTCAGCCAGCCTGATCAGGGATATCAGATTGAAGATACAAATTACCAGTATAAGGATTGAGAGAAGTGACATCATTTTAAGAATTCACAAATATTAAAAGGACAATAAAGAAGGATTATTTTAAAAGTAGGTCAATAAATTTGACAACTTACAGGAAATGGAAAGTATTTTTCAAAGACTAAAAAACCAAAATTTACTCAAGTAGAAATAGATAATTTAAATAGCCCCATATTGAATAAAGTAATTGAATTGAGTTTAGCAAGGTTGCAGGATACAAGATTGATACACAAAATTCAAGTACATTTTTATATGCTCACAAACAATTGTAAATTGAAATTAAAATCAATACTATCTACAGTAACATCCCACAGTACTTTGAGAATAATTTTCTTTCTGTAAAGAACTTTATAATAAAAACTATAAAATATTGCTGAAAGAAATTTTAAGAAATATATGAAAAAATGGAGAGATAGCATGTTAATAGTTTGGAAGACTTAATGTTCAGATGTCAAATCGCTCCAAATTGATCTATATATTCAATGTGATCACTATCAAAATCTCATCAGGTCTTTAATAAAAATTGACAAGCTATAAAATTCATATAAAAATACAAAAAAATCTGGAAAACCCACAATGAAAAAGAGCAAAGATGGAGAACTTACACTATATGACTAATAATTTTTATAAAGCTGTAAAAATCAAAACAGTGAGATATTGGCTTCAGATAAAAAAATGAATCTAGAAATAGATTCACGTACTTATAGTTAATTGATTTTTGACAAAGACTCAAAGGCACTTCAATGAACAGATAATCTTTTCAATAAATGTTGCCTAACAGTTGGGCTATCCTTATGCAATAAACATACTTCAGTGTCTACCTCCCATCATGTACAAAAATTAAGTCAAAATGAAGGATAGATCTAAGCATATAACATCTAAAAGGAAACGCAGAAAGGAGAATTTTAAAAGGGCATGGGGAAACTTTTGGGGTGAGTGATATGTTTATTACCTTGATTATGATAATAATTTAATGAGTTTATATGTGTACATATATATATAATTGTATACCTTAAAATGCAGTTTATTGTTTTGTCAATTGCACTGTAAAGTTCTAAAAAAAATCCTGTTAGTTTATTTTCATGCCTGCTAAAATTCGTATCAAAATCTAACTCATCAGACTTAGGTTTTTCAAATCAGTAAAGTTCAAAATTATATATTCATATCCTCATAACGGGTTGACATTCTACAACATCAGCTTAGGTGAAATTAGGTGAAGATATAACACTAAAAGCATGATCCATTAAGACATCATTGATATATATATGTTAGGTATATCTATCTATCTAGATGATATATATGTGTTAGAAAGACACTATTTAGAGAATGAAAAGACAAACCAGACTTGGAGAAAGTATTTGTAAATGAAAGAATCTGTATCTAGAACAACTTTCAAAACTCAAAAAAGAAAAAAAAAACACTCAAAGTATCACAAAATATATTTCGAAGAAGATACACTGAAGGCAAATAAATACATGAAAATACTAAATATCAATATTCGCTAGGGGAAGGCAAAATAGGAAAACTGGGATTCACTGCACCCATTACAAATACTGAATATTAAGAGTGACCATGCCAAGTACTGGAGAAACGAACTTTCTTACAGTGCTGGTGGAAATGTAAAAGAGCACAACGACTTTAAAAAAACAAAACAACTTGCCAGTTTTTAAAAATTAAGCTTAAATCTATCATATGCTATATCCATTCTGCTTTTTTATTTACTCATGAGAATATTATGGCCATTAAAAGGATTGTACATGGATGTGCATAACAACTTTACTCTTAATAGCCAAAAACTAGAAACAAATGCCATTAGCTGGTAAGTTGCAAAACCCATGTTGTTTATATAATGGAATGCACTTCAGAAATAAAAAGAAATGAACTATTCATGCATGCAGGAGCATGGATCAATCTAAAAATTATCATGTTGAGAGAAAGAAGCCAGACCGAGAAGAGGATATATACTGTATGATTGCATTTATATAAAACTCTAGAAAATGTAAACCAGGTTAGTGGTTGCCTGGGAAAGTAGTGGCAATGGAAAAAGTGCTGGGCAGAGAGGAGCAGGAAGGGGCTCCTGGGTGGCTCAGTGGGTTAAAGCCTCTGCTTTCGGCTCAGGTCATGATCTCAGGGTCCTGGGATTGAGGCCTGCTTCGGGCTCCCTGCTCAGCGGGGAGCCTGCTTCCTCCTCTTTCTGCCTGCTTCTCTGCCTACTTGTGATCTCTCTCTGTCAAATAAATAAATAAAAAATCTTAAAAAAAAAAAAAAGAAAGGGGCAGGAAGGAAAGATTATATAAGGGTTCTAGGAAACTTTGGTGGTGAGTGATATTTTCATTACCTTGATTATGAGTTCGTATATGCATATGTGTGCATGTGACATAATTCTATACTTCATACTTGTAATTTATTATTTGACAATTATATTTTAATAAAGAGCTTTTTGAAATTATTAACATAGAATGTATTATTTGTTTCAGGGGTACAGGTCTGTGATTCATCAGTCTTACACAACATATGGTGCTCACAACAATGTCCATCACCCAGCCTCTCCATCCCCTAACCCCCCTCCCATCCAGCTACCCTCAGTTTGTCTCCTGAGATTAAGAGTCTCTTATAGGGGGCACCTGGGTGGCTCAGTTGGTTGGGCGTCTGTCTGCCTTTGGCTCAGGTCATGATCTCAGCGTCCTGGGATCAAGCCCCCTGTCGGGTTCCCTGCTCAGCAGGGAGTTTGCTTCTCCCTCTGCCCTCCCCACCCCCACTCAATCTCTCTCTTAATAAGTAAAATCTTAAAACAAAATTCTCTTATGGTTCGTCTCCCTCTCTGGCTTTTTCTTGTTTCATTTTTTTGTCTTGTTTCATTTTCATCTCTTCCCCTATGATTTTGTCTTATTTCTTAAATTCCACATATCAGTGAGACCATATGATAATTGTCTTTCTCTGACTTATTTCACTTAGCATAATACCCTCTAGTTCCAACCACTTCATTGCAATTGGCAAGATTTAATTTTTTTTGATGGTTGCATAATAGTCCATTGTATATATATACCACATCTTCTTTATCCATTTATCTATCGATCGACATTGCAGCTATTAGCATTGGGGAGCAGGTGTCCCTTCAGATCACTGTATTTATATCTTTGGGGTAAATACCCAGTAGTGCAATTGCTGGGTTTTAGAGTAGCTCTATTTTCAACTTTTTGAGAAACCTCCATACTGTTTTCCAGAGTGGCTGCATCAGCTTGCATTCCCACCAACAGTGTAGGAGGGTTCCCCTTTCTCTGCATCCTTGCCAATATCTGTCATTTCCTGACTTGTTAATTTTAGCTATTCTGACTGACATGAGGTGGTATCTCATTATGGTTTTGATTTGTATTTCCCTGATGCTGAGTGATGTGGAGAACTTTTTCATGTGTCTGTTGGCCATTTGGAAGTCTTCTTTGCAGAAATATCTGTTCTTGCTTTCTGCACATTTCTTTTTCTTTTTTTTTTTTTAAGATTTTGTTTATTTATTTGACAGAGAGAGAGAGATCATATCACAAGTAGGTAGAGAGGCAGGCAGAGAGAGAGGAAGAAGCAGGCTCCCCACTGAGCAGGGAGCCTGATGCAGGCCTCGATCCCAGGACCCTGAGATCATGACCTGAGCCAAAGGCAGAGGCTTTAACCCACTGAGCCACCCCCCACCCTTTCTGCCCATTTCTTGATTGTATTATTTGTTCTTTGGGTGTTGAGTTTGATTAAGTTCTTTATAGATTTTGGATAGTAGCCCTTTATCTGATGTGTCATTTGCGACTTCACTGTGCAAAAACTTTTTATTTTGATGAAGTCCCAATAGTCATTTTTGCCTTTATTTCCCTTGCCTTTGGAGATGTGTAAAGCAAGAAGCTGCTGTGGCTGAGGTCAAAGAAGTTGCTGTGAGAAGCATCTCCTCAAGGATTTTGATGGATTCCTGTTTCACACTTAGGTCTTTTACCTATTTTGAGTCTGTTTTTCTGTAAGGTGTAAGGAAATTGTCCAGTTTCCTTCTCTGGCATGTGGCTGTCCAGTTTTCCCAACACCATTTGTTGAAGAGACTGTCTTTTTTCCATTGGATGTTCTTTTCTGCTTTGTTGAAGATTAATTGACCATAGAGTTGAAGGTCCATTTCTGAATTCTCTATTCTATTCCATTGATCTATGTGTCTTTTTGTGCCAGTGTCATACTGTCTTGATGATTACAGTTTTGTAATAGATCTTGAGGTCTGGAATTGTGAGGCCACCAGCTTTGGTTTTCTTTTTCAACATTCCTTTGGCTATTCAGGGTCTTTTCTGGTTCCAAACCAATTTTAGGGTTATTTTTCACAGCTCTGTGAAAAAAAAGTTGATAGTATTTTGATAGGGATAAAATTGAATGTGTAGATTGCTCTAGGTAGCATAGACATTTTAACAATATTTGTTCTTCCAATCCATGAGCAGGGAACATTTTTCCATTTCTGTTTCAAATTTGTGTCTTCCTCAATTTCTTTCATGAATATTCTATAATTTTCTGAGTACAGATCCTTTGTCTCTTTGGATAGATTCATTCCTAGGTATCTTATGGTTTTGGGTACAATTATCAGTGGGATTGACTCCTTAATTTCTCTCTCTTCTGTCTCATTGCTGGTATATAGAAATGCAACTGATTTCTGTGCACTGATCTTATATTCTGCCACTTTACTAAATTCCGGTATGAGTTCTAGAAATTTTGGGGTGGAGTCTTTTGGGTTTTCCACATTATCATATCATTTGCAAAGAGTGAGAGTTTGACTTCTTTGCCAATTTGGATGCCTTTTATTTCTTGTTGTAATCTTTCCAGGTAATTCTAATGCCTGCTAAAATTTCAGTGCACATATTCACCAGACTTAAGTTTCTCAAATCAGTAAAATTCAGAATTTATATTTTCACAATGCTGTCTTGATTCAGTGATCAGAAATTAAGACTAAAATTTAGGAAATGATTTATTGGACTTTATTTTGAAATGCTACTAGGAGAAATATTTTGAGGCATCTATTTCAGAACTTGTCATATTACATTTTAGTGCCTGTAGCTCAATGGTTTCTATCCAAGTTCACTCCAAAGTAAGAGAGCAAGCGTTTTAATGGAGAGTCAGTTCACTTCAGCTTGGGCTGAGAGAATAGCTATAACTATCTATATCTATCTATCTATCTATCTATCTATCTATCTATCTATCTATAGTTATATAGCTACTATAACTGAGTGCTTTCTTCTTGGACACAGGCCATGCTCACTACTAGGTAATTTGTATATACAATCTGGAAGAACCAACCATGATTTACATTTCATGTAAGTGTAAATTATGCTCTGACTCATCATAGAAGGACAGTATATCTTCTAACTGCCTGTTCTTTATAAAGTTTGGAGAATGGACCATTTGTCTTAATAAGTTATTTACTAGTTCTACCTAAGTCTGAAAAGTCATTTTATGGAGTTAAAATTCGTTTCTTTTAATATGTTAGCTCTTTTTCATGTGATGGAATAAAAGCAGGAAAATAATCTAAGATGTATCTATGAAAGATAAAATGTTCCTTCCAGTTCCTGTGAGATCCCAGGATCCAAAGACACAGGTGCAGACTTTGGAGCAAGTGGAGCCAAGAGAAAGATTCAGAGCTAGGGCAGAAGGTTGGAAAGAACTGGGAATGCAGCTGTGCTGTGTGGGAAGACAAATCTCATAAAGGACAAACAGCTGTTTGAATCATACGGTGAAATCTCGAAAAAAAGGAAGCAAAGGGAGATCATTGTTGATGAAAAAGACTATGACCATGACCAGTTTCATGGGTAAAGGTTTAGTTCAGAGGGCTATAAAAGCTGAGATTGAAATCTCCGGTTTGAGATTTGGAAGGCTGGAGACTGAGAATTATAAATACACCAATCGTATTTCTCCTGGTTCTCAAAATACACTTAAACATCTCTGGCACTATATGAATGCCACACAGTATTATAGAGAGCCATTAACTTCAGTTTAGCATTCAAACGCAGTGATAATGAAATCATGATCAATTATGTTTTTGATATTATTTTAAACTCAAAATAGCTACACACACTTTGTGAAGAGGAAATACTTGTGTTTAGGCCAGTAGCGATGACTGGTTTCTCTTATATGTAGGAGACACTCAACTGGGTAGGGAGGAGAGAAGAGAATTTAACAAAACAACTGGCATAGGAAAAAAAAAAAAGACAAACCAGGAAACAGACTTTTAGCTATGGAGAACTGATGTTTACCAGAGGGGGATGGATGTAATAGGTGATAAGGATTAAAGAGCACAATTATCAAGATGAACACTGAATAATGTATAGAATTATTGAATCACTATATTGTACACCTGAAACTATGACTTTATGTTAACCATAACTGAATTAAAATTAAAAACTGAATAAAAAAAGAGATAGCTTATAAGACTTGACAGTGGGGATTTGATTTTTAAGCCATTAAATAGGATTTGTTGATCTGGGTTTGAAGTTTTTTGTTTTGTTTTGTTTTTAGGTCAGGAAGTTACAGGCTATAAATTAGGTATGTACTGGTTATTCATTGAATTTTAGATACTTATATGAATTTAGTTGATGGAGACAATAATTTTAGATAATTATTCCTCTGAATATTTATCAGGGACTTTTTTTCCTCTAATTTGAGAAATCGCAATAGTTTCACATCTTAGAATAAAACAGGGATTGAAATTATTGTTCAGATTGTTAGTATGTTCTTCTACCAAGTTACCTAACATTTAAAATTATTTATATTGTGTTCTCTCCTTTTGCTTTGAAACTGGCATGCAATAACTTATAAAAACTATGTATTTTATATTGAATCCTTTTTCTCTGATCTAGGTACTGGTGTCTGTGCCATAGTAACAATTATACCCTCAGATCATCTTTGTTGGCCTTTTATATCTATCATTTTCTAATTACTGTCCTATTTTTGTCTTTTGTCTGCATCCACAATTATTACATCTTATACTTATTCTCCAAGATAGTAATTTGAATTTTGACTGGGTATTTTTTTAAAAGATTTTATTTATTTATTTGTCAGAGAGAGAGAGAGAGACAGAGACAGAGACAGAGACAGAGGCAGACAGAGGGAGAAACAGGTTCCCTGTAGAGCAAGTAACCCAATGTGGGACTCAATCCCAGGATGCTGGGATCATGACCTGAGGCGAAGGCAGCCCCCCAACTGCCTGAGCCACCCAGGTGTCCCTTGACTGGCTATCTCATTCTTTTGCTTTACTAATTGACTCTTTGGGTCTACAATAATGCTTTTAAATGCTTATCTTCTTACCCTTTTAAAAATATTTTTGAGTTCTAGCTTTATTGACTTCATATTCTCATTAAGTTTATTTATAGCTTGAACTTCTCAAGGGTAATTTTTCTTCAGATTGCATTCTATTATATTTTTTTAAATTCCAATTCTGATTACTTTTCTTTCCTTCCCTTTCTTCTCTATTTAAAAAATGTATGCAACTTTTTAAAATCTAGTATATTTTAACAGTGAGAATTCTCAGACCAGCTATTTGTTCTGATATAGTATGTGTGACTGTTTGACACTGTCACCACGAGGGATGGTACTTAGATTTAACTGAACACAGGTACATCAAGGGGTACAGACAAAAGATCTGCCTCCAAGGAAATCAAAGGGTACCAAAGGGCACAGCAAGGAATAGAAATTGAGGCTGGTTGTTATTATACTATGGATGCCATTATTTCTAGGGGTGTGGGGCGAAGCCACAGTAAAGCCCCCTTATCTGCTTATTCATGATAACTTTAAATATCCTATAGTCTAGACCACTTCATCTAGGAGGGTATAACCCATTCCCACTGGCTTTGATAAATTTTCTTGGCCTAGTGCAGTGCCTGAAAAATGAAACGCAGGCATTGGTACACTTTCTCTCCCTCTACTGAGATTCCAGAGTGGTTTATAGACCTTTCTATTCTCATGTTGTTTTTCAGTATTTCTCCCCGACATTCCTACTGCTTACTCAAACTATTAGTCTTCTTCCTTTCAAATTGAGGGTGTTAGTAAAAATTCTCAAGATCGCATCTACTCTTTCCTCAGTATTTCTTTCAAGTGATAGAGACTGGGTAAAGGACTGACACCCTTTCATCTCTCTTCAAAGACTATGGCCTTTCATTTATGAATTTTGACAGCCTTTTTTTTTTCTTTTTCTTCTTTAGCTCTTGGGAGAAGGGGGTCTCTGGGACCTGGATTCACTGCCATTTTTACTCTGTCTTGAGTTTTTAAAGGAGTCTATATGTATACATACTTTCCTTCCAGGTTCAGAAAGTTTGAGAACAGCTACACAGTGGTTCCCTTTCTTCCTCTATGGCTTCTCCCTTCTATTTCAGCAATATTTATTGAGGCTCTGCTCAATTACCAAATCTTAATTTCCTTAGTGTAGAACTTGTATCTTGTTTTTATTTGTATTTCCAGGATCTACACAGAGGCTAGAACTTAATATATCCTTAAAAGTTTGCTGAATAGAAAGAGAAGTTGAGGGTGCCTGGGTGGCTCAGTGGGTTAAAGCCTCTGCCTTCGGCTCAGGTCATGATCTCAGCATCCTGGGACTGAGGCCTGCATTGGGCTCCCTGCTCAGCAGAGAGCCTGCTTCCTCCTCTCTCTCTGCCTGTCTCTCTGTCTATTGTTGATCTCTCTCTGTCAAATAAATAAATAAAAAATCTTAAAAAAAAAAAGAGAGAAGTTGAGCTGAATTATAATCTTCCATTGTTCTCTTTTATCCTATTTGTTTTTCATGAACACATTTATCTCTCTGGGCTCTCTCTAACCTTGTTTCTATATTTTACTCTTTAGTCTTAATTATCATCTAAACTTTATTCATTGTACTATTACAATATTTTTGTAGTCATAAGCTATTATGCTGGCATAATAAAAGTTGTGATAATAGGGAAAGCTCCTACCTTCCCATCTTGTACAGTAATATAACTGCAAGTGACCTTTACTAGTTATGTATATGTGGAGATAAGGTGTTGGGATGGAGTCTCATATGTCCTTCCATAGTATCTTTCGCACAACAGATAATGTCTTTTTTTTTTCACCTATGGAATCAATGGTATGACATGGTTCCCAGAGAAACTTCCTGTTCCTTTTTATTTCTTGTGATTATGTTTTTCTGAATATGGAACATAAAAGACCTACTTCTCTATCCTATACATATAGATACATATGCGTATATGGTAAATTTTAAAAGACTTTTAATGAGTCAACTAGAAGACAATTACATATAATGAATAGCGACAATTATCTATCATCTGATTATATTGTTGTTTAGATACATTGTGACTGATGAGACATAGTGAACTGGAGGACAGGAAACTTTCAGTCAAAGCCTGGAGGTATTCAAACCCATGTTTGAAACTGAGGAATCACGTAACGCTGGCAATTCCCAGTTGCTCTAGGCTTCCTTGTTGGTGTATTGCATACCTCCCTTCTCTCTCCTTGTCACTGCCCTCATTTCGTTTGGTCATTTTGCTGTTCTCTTTATTTAACAGCTAGATTTTAATTACTGATGGAAGGTTGCTACACCCTTGAAAAAATTTCTAATCTATGTCTGTACTCAACAAATAACACTCACAGAAATGTAAATAAAGCCCAACTCCATAGACCAGTAGAGAATTATGTGGATTTCTCAATGAAATGAGTATAGAAAAGACATTTTCCTCTTTTTTTTTAACGGATTGAATATAATTTTTGCCATGAGGCTAAATCTTCTGAAGTTATTCTGAAGAGGTTAAAAATTCCTCTATAGCTCAAAGCATTCAAGTGGGAATCATTTTTAATCTTACTTCTTCTTACATATAAGGTCCATTTCCCTATTCCCTTATTTTTCTTCTGTCAGTTGCTGTTGTTTCCCCACCCCTCCTGAGAACAGCTGCTAACTGTGGGCTTCTCCGCCGTCAGCACTGGCCAAGTGAATAGGTCAGAGAACAGTGGGAAGGAGGCCAAGGGTGTGGTTAAATATCCATGTGGAGCCGGTTAATGACACATGGCGCTCTCTCCACCATCCAAACTCAAATAATCTTTGAACTCCAACTATTACCTTCCTGCTAATTATACCCACATTTGCAGCTCTAGCACCAACTTTGCCCTTTGAGCAGGTCATCTTTGTGTACAAGTTCCTCTCCTAGAATCAAGGATTATTGCAGCCAAAAGAAGCTGAGTCCACGGTGCCTCACCCATATTTCGGATGAGAAAAACTGAGATCTGGCAGGACGTCTGTCCTAAAGGCACACAGCTACTTAATGACTGAGTCGGGCATAGTCTCCAGACCTCCTTCCTCCTAGTCCCATGCTTTTTTAATTGTATTATACTGCATTCAGTTCTTAACCTCTGCAATTCAAAATAATATTTATTTTTTTCCTAATATCTAGCTCCTCATTTTAGCTTTCCCATGTTGTTGACATCTTCATTATTATGTTCTAATATTTTGATTCTTCCATTTTTCATATACATAATTGTCTATTATGTCTGTTAGGTTATATGGTTATACATCTTAGTGTCCTCTCTTTTTAAGAATCATGGCCTCTGTGTTGCATACTTTATGTTCACGTAGCAACAGAATTGTCATACTTTGTGTTCCTGATTGTAGTTTTTGTATTTCATTCAAATAAAAGTATAATCTAACACCTACCATGTACCAGGCATGGTGGATATATGGCAAGCCCTCCTAAGTAAGGTAGGAAACACATAATAAGGAACACAGATAAAGCCTTGGTTTCTCTTTTCTCCTCTCCCACTGTGTCTTCAATTTATTGCACTCATACTTTTGACCACACTACACCACCCAAACTGCTCCTGACCTGGTCACTAGTGAAGTGACCTCCACATTGTTAAATTCAATGCCCAAACCTTGGTCCTCATCCAATTGACCAGTGGTTATTTAACAAATGGTATTGAGCATAAACCACATGCCAGCTCTTTTACTTTCACAGTCCCTGGACCCTGAAACAGGAAAAAAATCCCTGCCCTTATAGAATTTACATTTCAAAGACCTCATTTTACGAAGTTGATTATCCTGTTTTATTAAATTTATTAAATTTTTCCTTTCTTCATTATCCCTGGGATACAATTTCTTGATTTTTCTACCTTTCTGTATCTCATTTGCTGCTCAAAACTCATTTCTCAAGCTCTAAGCAGTGGAGGGCCATGCTTTCAAGGACTTGGGGATCTTTTCTATTCCTCTGCCTCTTCCCCAGGTGACATCACACAGTTCCATAGCTTTATGTACATCTAGAAGCTTCCTTCAGGGCTTTTTTCTCAATTATAAGTATTCCTTGACTACTCCATCCAAAATCATATCTGTCCAGCATTCTCTGTCCTTTTGCTCTATTTTTTCATAGCATTTAACACTATCTGTTCTGACATTGGTTTGCCTATTGTTTTTCTCCTCCTCAGAATAAAATCTTCATGAAGACAGGGACTTTCTTTTGTTTGCTATTAATTCCAGGTTTCCAGAATTGTGCCTGTGACACAGAGGGGACTATGTAAGTATTTGGCAAATGAATAAAATAAGGGTCAGACGGGAAGGTTTTACGGTACAATAGAAGTATATTCAATTCAGAAAATTCCGTGAAATTTCCCTGACAGGGTGAAAATTAAACTGAATTAGGCTATCATCAGGCAAATCTGGGATATTCTATACAGAGCAAGTAGATGTGCAAAGTCGCTGTCGCAACAGGAAGAATGATCAATATAACAGAAAAGAAGCTCATGTAGCTGGAGCACGCAGAGTGTGAAGGAGAAAATTACAAGATAAAGTTGAACAGACAAGCAGGAACAAACTAAAGACTTTGAGGATCATGTGAAAATTTGTTCTAATTTTAGAATTTATTCTAAGGGAAATGTGAGGCCATTTAAATATTTTAAGGAGCTGGGTGCCATGATTAGGGATGGATTTCATCATCACTCTGAAGTACATAGAGCAGACTAGAGATGATAGAAATGAACATATGACAACTGTTTAAGTGTTTACTGAGATAGTCTAGAAGAAGAATTATGATTATATAGACTGATGTGTCATGGAGAAGAGAAATGGATAGATTTGAGAGTTATTTAAGAGAGAAACTTGACAGTGAAGAGTTAGATCTATGGAATGACAGAAATATCAAAGACGAGTCCCAAGTTTCTGGCTTGCCTTTTATGAGATAAGAAATTATACAAAAGGCTAAGCTTAAAAAGTGATGGGGGAAATTATCCATGAATTTAATTTGGGACATTCTTTCCTTTGGGGGGATATGTAAATAAGATTTTTCCCAATCTTTTTTCTTCTCCACCTAAAATCCATCCAAAACTTTCCACAAACTTGACATATTCTCTGGCTTTGCCCCATCCCTATTCTTCCCCTTTCCTAAATTTTTGGAAGAACAAGTTCATATTTGAGATTTCCACCCTCTGATACACACCTAAGCTTAGTTTCATGCAGTCTGGCTTTCCCATTGTCCAATCCATTGCCTCCTATCTTGAATTTAGAGATGTTGCTACAATTAATTTGGTTTGACTTCTCTGACTTTAGTTTCTCTCATGTTCTATAGGTCTTTTTTCCTGATGCAAATGTGTTTCAACGTTGTGAAACACTTGAGCCTCATCTTTGCACAGCTGCCATCATTAACACAGCAGAATTGTTTTCCTGAGTTACAAGATGTGAATTTCTATCTATTAAGTATTTCCATTTGGCATTAATTCTTTAACTTCATCTCAGAAAGAGATTCAAATCCCTTGAATTCACTGCTTGTCTAGTGTTGCTACTGCTGTAATTTACACTTGCATTATGTCACATTAGGATTTTTTCAGAACACAACTTACATTCTTCCTTTTAGTATATCTTGTCTACCCTACATATTTGATCAATTTTTTAAAACATGGTTTTACTGTTTTTTTCTTATGGCAAAACACTGATGGACTCTCATGGCCTATAGAATGAGTCTCAAATTCCTTAGTAATTTCTGGTGATTTCAGAGCCTATTCCAGTACAGTCTTATCCTATTTTTCCAGCCTCACTTCTTAATTTTGCCCTTGCAAAGCTTTTTCTGGTTTAGTAGAACCAAGACTACTGGTTCTTTATTCACAGTCTGATCATATGATTTAGAGTTTATTCCTTTAAATAATAGCTTTCCTCTACATTTCTGTCTATTAGAATCTTCCTCATTTTGAGGACTTTTAAAACACTACATCCGTTGTATCAACATAAGACTTATCTAAGACTGTGGTCAACCTACTCTAAACACATCAAGTAGTCAAAGACTTGGGTAGTTTAGGGATTTATTCAATATCACAAATATGTGAAAAGAAATGAACTGAATCTGTGACTCATTTCTCCTGAGTCTCAGAATAGAATCTATATTAGGAGTTTATCTCAACTGCTAAATGGAACGGCTTGGTGATCTGTATGAACATATATCAGGCCAGTTAAAGAAATCTTGGGTTAAGATTGTTTGAATTATCAGAATTACTTGGCAAAGGGGCACCTGGATGGCTCAGTGGGTTAAAGCCTCCACCTGCGGCTCAGGTCATGATCTCAGGGTCCAGGGATCGAGCCCTGTGTCGGGCTCCCTGCTCAGTGGGGAGCCTGCTTCCTCCTCTTTCTCTGCCTGCCTCTCTGTCTACTTGTGATCTCTTTCTCTCTGTCAAATAAATAAATAAATAAAATATTAAAAAAAAAGAATTAGTTGGCAAAATTTTTAATCGTGAAATTAGAAAGGTAATTCCTTTTACCCATCTCAAAGTTACTGGAGCCAAACATCACTTGCTCTGGTTATACTCCCCATTATGTTTGGCATCCCAGCTATAGTATCTTTCCAAAAACTATTTCTAGAACTACCAAAAAGAGCCAAATTATGAGTAATTGGCAAAGTTTTGAAAATAATATATATTTGAACTTTTGCAAAGATGGAAATCATGGACATTTTGGTCCAACTGATTTTCCATTTTGTTCTGGGAACAATTAGCCACAAACATGTTGTATAGTTTCTAGGGTACCACCCAATGGCCAACTGATTCTCTTCAAATTGAAAGCATATCATTCTTTTCAACATCATTGTTGCCATAGCCAAATTTCTGGGCTTATGTCACTTTGCCCAAAGTTCCAAAGGGGATTGATTTCACTTCAAGCATGTTCTTGATCTTTCTTCTGGGTAGTCTGTGTGGTATGATTAGATTGGCTCACTGTAAATAAACTGGAGGATTTTTGTGGAACCCAAGTCTTTTATTGAAATGAAGCATTTGCTACTACTCAGGTTCTCGTACTATTAAGTATACAACTGGCTCTACTTATTTTTTAAAGTCCAGATCCCCAACTATTTTCTACCTGACCTTTTGCAAGAGTGACGAATTTTCTGGAATTTGTATATTTGACATATATTGAATAAACACTATTTATATATTCATTAAAAATGCTTTTAAATGAAAATGGCTGATCTGTTGATATCTATATTTTTAGATTCGTATTTATAAGGTATTTCCTCTTAATACTTCCTTGGCAGGCACCCATGGTACCTTTGCATTTGGGTTGCATTTGCATTATATATTCCTGACACTTAAATATTTTGAGTCTTGTTCTTTCTGATTACAGCTTCCTGTGGGATTACATACACTTTCTCACTCAGTCCCTAAAATAATTAAAAAATGTGAAAGGAAAAGGAAATAGGATTTTCTTTTTGGAACTTTAGCAAGATATGGAAGGAGATCAAGGAAAGTAGAGCAGGCACAGATGAACACAGCAAAGGATGAATATGTGTATTCTCAAACTATGTGGGTCCAGGAGTAAAAATAATGTTTTGTTTTTCCTTTTTCTTTTTTTTTTCTTTTTGGATCTTGGCATCTGCCATTATGGGACCTGAACTCCCTTTTGGAAGCACACAAAAATGATGGAGCACTTCATAAAAATGGAGATATTTGAAGGCATCTGTTAGTATTTAGTGAACTGTAATTATAAAAATGAAAATATAAAATTTTAATATATGATATTGGATTGTGATAAAATGTCAACTTTGGAGAAAATTAAGCTTTCTTTTATTTATATTTTAGGTGGCTTACACATAATTCCTCTTTTGGTGATTATCTCTCTAAAAATCCTGATAGATACCATTATTGAGAAACTGTATAAACAGTTAATAAATTCTTAAAGTTTGGGGGCAATGATTTAAAAGATTTTAAACAACTGAAATTATATTTTACATTTTACTAAAACCTTTTTAATGATGAATCTATAATACTCATGCATACATTATAGAAGCAGTCATAGTGCAGTAGACTTGGATGCTTTTAAATGGTAAATTAGCCAAAATGCAAAGAAATATTTCACTCCACTACCTGTAACCATGATTATAGGAGGTGAAGAGTCTTCCTTTCTTCCCCTAATCCCCATACCAGCACTCCTTAGACTACATGCATACTCCTTGGCCACCAGCAACAGGAACTTCTTTAGGCAGCTTCATAGTCCCTTGCTCAGTGTGGAAGCCCTGGGCAGCAGGCTCCTAAAGTGGGTGCTTGGGTGGAACAGCACATCCTTGGTTCATTCAGAACCTCAGCACAGAGCATCAAGTGATAGATTTCATTTCCATTTTCTGCCAGCAGACATCACTAGACACCCCTCTAGAGCCCACTCCTCTCAGGGTGCCCTTATAGGATATTCAGATAAGACTGCTGGCAGCAATAAGATTTTCCCCCTATTTCCCACACCCCAGGTCCTGACTTGGCCACTAACAGCAGAGTAGGTCACTTCCTAACAACAACTTCTAACTCATTTATCAGACATTAGTGTGTTAAAATACAGAGATTGGGCCAGTCTCTACCTGGAATATCATCTCTGTGGATGGAAATAAGAGGGTTCCCAGGCAAAGTCATACCAATTCCTTTGAGAGTGTAAAGAATATTCTCAGGATATAGAATGGAAAATTGGGGTCAGATCTATTACAAAGGTCCATGATAAAAATTGGAACCTCAGGGCTTTAAGCAACAAAGTGTTCTGCCTTTTATATATTACTGATACTACCATTGTCTAGCAGTGATAAAAAAAGGACTTATCACCATTTGGATGCATCTCCTTCCATATTTTTTTAGTCATTCAGTATTTTCAGGTCTTGCTCATAAAGTCAAGGTCACCATCATTTCACACCTGGACACCTTTTTCTGCATACTGCTCTACACCCCAACAAATTCTTCAGACTGATCTTTTACAAATGCCTACTGGTTTTTGACACAGCCTGCTTAAAACCTTTAACATCTTACAATTTTTCTTAGGAAAAAAGAACAAAAATCTTTGGTGTGGCTTTAAGGCCTTTGTTTTAGCTTCTACTTAACTCCGGCCTTTGAGTATTCCAATCTCCTTAATCATTGTTCTGGAGTCATCATGATCCTATTTTGCCTTTCACTCCACTCAGTCTCCTTGGTGCACATTCACCTTTAAGAGTTCAGAACAAATGTCATCTTAGAAAACTCCCCAGCCTAGTCAGATTCCTATTCTGTATTTTCAAGAAATCATAGGCCTTTCCTTTAGGAAATCTTATAGTTGACAAGTATTCACTCATTGGTGTGATCATTTGTTACTATCTCCAACTATCTAATATAAGCTGCATAAAAACAAGGAAATTTCTTCTTGTGCTCATTATTCTATCTCTAGAACTGGCATTTAACAAGCACCTGACCAATAGCTGATCAGTGTTGTTGAATAACTGAAAATAGGGGTTCATAAAAATTCCAAACTGAATTATTTTATGAATAATTTGGATATTATGGAAGCTTTCTGAAATAAAATGTCAGTGGAAAACAGTATTTAATGCCTATTTGAAAACTAAGTAATACTTTTCTATTTTTGGTCTAGATTTTGATAAAAAAGGGGATCAAAAGTTATTACCTGGGAAATTCATATCATAAATTTAAAAATATTTTACTTTTACATGTGATAGGTAATGACAAGGAGAAGCAAAAGTGAATTTGTTCTCAAATTTCTGGGAAAATGGTTGAGTAGGAGGGTTGTAAGCTCACCTTGTCCCATAAATACACTCAAGTAACAACCATATCAGTGTAACTAACTCAGAAAAGGACCCAAAGATTGACAGAACAGACTTTCTGGAAAATCAGAGAGGAGGCCACACTGAAAAGGGTAGGAGGGGCAGAGATGCAGTTGAGAACCAAACTCCTGGCAAGACTAACCACAAATGGCAGGGACAACACAAGCAAGAGAAGTGAGAGGATCAGACCCCACACCAGACAACCCAACCACTGGGGACTTGCACTGGGAAGACAAGTCCCTGTTACATTTGTCTCTGAAAACCAGCTGGGCTTAACTTCATGAGTTTTTGTCATCAGTGAGGCTTAACTCCAAGTACTTTAAAAGTTAGCAGGCTTAGCTCCAGGAGAGCTGGAGGGCAATAGGAAACTGAGTCCTCGCCCTTAAAGATCCAGCATAACAAATAGCCCCACTGAGATATAGCATAGAAGCAATGGTTTGAAAAGTGCCTAGGGTACATGGGAAGGACATTTATTTACTAATCTCAGAATATGTTCTGGAGGGGCAGGGATCTTTAGGAGACTTCTGTAAAAAAAAAAGAACTGGCAAGTGTCACTTTCCCCTCCACCCCCACACAAGCCTAGATAGCCAGACACTTGTAGGAACCAGAGCAGGGATTCCTCCAAAGTAGCTCCTGCCACAATATACCCTGTAAGCACCCCCAATAGGGATAGACACCATTCCAAAGTGACTCTTGCTCGGAGGTGGGGGTGGGGTAGGGGTGGGGGAAGAAACCACACACACCAGTGTGCCTACAGTTCCAGCAGCCAAACCTTATAGCTAGTGATGCAAAGAGTACCTGCAGTGTAGTATGACTATAGCCCTAACAGATGGGCTAGAGACAAACAGCTGTTCTGACGACCACCCTGCTCACCAACAAAAACTCTTCAGGGGTCAGCACAGGAAGAGTACTCTGCAGGTCAGTGTGACTGTAGCCCTGGCAGATGGATGGGGGGACAGGCATTAGGTCTAAGGCCCCAACTACTATTGAAAGCCTCTTAGAGGACAATGTAGGGTGAGTGCCCTGCAGATCTAACTGCTGACTCTGCCCAAATACAAGTTCACGACAGCCCTAGGCTGGCCCCTTAACAAAACAGGGACCAAACCCTACCCATAAGAGACAAAAATGGGCCACTATAGCTGACTGGACTAAAAGCAAAGGTGGCTCAGCCAGAAGTAGGGCACATGCAACACACATGGGACACACTCCTGAAGCACCTCATTCTGGTAAACATGGGACACTGCACTACGGGACCTCTTCTTCTTGAGGCCACTGTTCAAGATCAGGAAGTATAACGGGCTTTTCTAATACAAAGAAACAAATACAGAGAGGCAACTAAGATAGAAGAATAAGTTTCAAATGAAAGAAAAGGACAAAACCACAGCAAAAGAGCTGAATGAAATGGAGATAAGAAATATGCATGATTAAAAAAATCAACGTAACGGTCATAAAGATACTCTTTGGACTTAAGAATGGAGGATCTTAGGGTTTTCAGCAAAGAGAATATTAAAGTGAAAATCAGAGATGGAGAACTCAGTAACTGAAATTAAAAATATGCTACAGGGAATCAGTAGATTAATAGAGGAAACAGAAAAACAGATCAGCAACCAGGATAATAGAAAACAACCAAGCTGAACTGCAAAAACAAAACAAAACAAAACAAAACAAAACAAGAACAGGTTAAGGGAACTCAACAACATCAAGCATAATAACATTCACATTATAGGGATCCCAGAAGGAGAAAAGAAAAGGGGGCAGAGAATTTATTCAAAACTAAAGACTTTCATAATGTGGGGAAACAGACATCCAGATTCAGGAAGCAGAGACCTTCAACAAAATTAACCCAAGGAGGTCCACACTAAGACATATAATAATTAAAATTTGAGAGAGTGAGCGAGAATGAGCAAGGGAAGAGCAGAGAGAGAGGGAGAAGCAGACTCCCTGCTGAGAAGGGAGCCCAATTCAGGACTCTATCCCTGTACTCCAGGATCATGACCTGAGCTGGAGGTATATGTTCAATTGATTGAGTCACCCAGGTGTCTGATGGGTGTTTGTAACTCTTTTTTTCTTTTTTTTAAAGATTTTATTTATTTGATCGAGAGAGACATAGCAAGAGAAGGAACACAAGCAGGGAGAGTGGGAGAGAGAGAAGCAGGCTTCCCACCAAGTGAGGAGACCAATGCAGGGCTCGATCCCAGGACCCTGGAATCATGACCTGAGCTGAAGGCAGACGCTTAATCGACTGGGCCACCCATGTGCCCCAATTCTTTTTTCTTTTTTTTTTTTTTTTGTCAGAGAGAGAGAGCACACACACATGCACAAAAAGGGGGAGTGGCAGGCAGAGGGAGAAGAAGACTCCCAAGACATATAATTAAAATAGCAAAAGCTAGTGATAAAGAGAATTTTAAAAGAATCAAAGGAAAAGAAAATCATTACATACAAGAAAAACCCAAAAGATACCAGCTGATTTTTCAGCAGAAACTTTGTAGGGCACAAGAGTGTCATGATATATTCAAAGTGCTGAAAGGAAAATACTTCCAACCAAGAATACTATACCCAGTAAGACTATCCTTCAGAATAGAAGGAGAGAAAGTACCCCAAACAAAAGTTGAGGGAATTTATCACCACTAAACCAGCTTTATAAAAAGTGTAAAATGGAACTGAGTGGGGGAAAAAAAAGGTCATAATTAGGAGTAAGAAAATTATAAAAGGAACAAATTTCACAGGTAAATGCAAACATAATAAAAATAGATCATTTGTAAAACCAACATTGAGGTTAAAATGCAAAAGCAATAGTCAATTATAACTACAAAAATCAGTCAGAGAATTCACAAATTAAAGAATATGACATCATATACATAAAATGGATGTGTGTATGTGGGGGTAAAAATTTAGTGCTTTTAGAAATGGTTCAAGCTTAAATGACTATCAACTTAAATATACACTGCTATACATACACATAAGTTGTTATTTATATATTAATCTAATGCTAACCATAGATTAAAAACCTATAAAGGATACACAAAAAATGAAGAGAAAGGAATACAAGCATATCACTAAAGAAAGCCATTAAACCACAAAGGATAAAAGAAGGAAGGAACTACAAAAGCAACCATAAAACAACTAACAAAATGTCAATAAGTACATACCTATTAATAATTAAATTTAAATGGACTAAATGCTCTAATCAAAAGACAGGGTGACTGAATGGATTAAAAAAAGCAAGATCCAACTATATGTCACCTGTGAAAAAAACACTTCAGACCTAAAGAAACATGCAGATTGAAAGTAAAGACATGGAAAAACATTTATCATACAAATAGAAGCAAAAACAAACCTGGGGTAGCAAATACTTATATTGGATAAAATAGACATTAAAACAAAGCCTTAACAAGAAACAAAGAAGACACTACAAAATAAAGGGATCCATCCAAAAGGAGGATGTAACAATTATAAATACTTATGCACCCAAAGTGGGAGCATCTGAATAGAGGAAAAAAAAAAAAGAAAGAAAAACTATTAACAGACTTTAAGGAAGAAATTTACAGTAATGCAATAATATTAAGAGACTTTAACATCCACTTACATCAGTGGATAGATCATCCAGGCAGAAAAATCAACGAGGAAACAGTGCCTTTGAAGGACGCTTTGGACCCAATCAACCAAATATTTAGCAAATATGTGCTAAATAAATGTGTATAAATAGAATACACATTCTTGGGCACCTGGGTGGCTCAGTGGTTTAAAGCCTCTGCCTTCGGCTCAGGTCATGATCTCAGGGTCCTGGGATCGAGGCCCGCATCGGGCTCCCTGCTCAGCGGGGAGCCTGCTTCCTCCTCTCTCTCTCTGCCTGCCTCTCTGCCTACTTGTGATCTGATCTCTCTGTGTCAAATAAATAAATAAATAAGTTAAAAAAAAAAAGAAAGAAAACATAGGGAGTAATTTGACATTGGCATTTAAACATTTTTCTAGATGTGTTTCCTCAGGCAAGAGAACTAAAAGCAAAATTAAACTATTGGGAAATACACTAAAATGAAAAGGTTTTGCATAGCAAACATCAACAAAGCAAGAGATAATCTATTGAATGGGAGATGATATTTACAAGTGACATATTCAATAAAAAGTTAATAGCCAAAATATATAGAAAACTTATGCAACTCAACAAAAAGAACAAATAATCTAAAAATGGGGGAGGAAACCTGAATAGACATTTTTCCAAAGAAGGCACACAGATGGCCAACCATGTAAAAATGTTCAAAATCCCTAATCATCAGGGAAATTCAAACTAAATCATAAGGAGATATTACCTCACACCTGTCAGAATGGCTAAAATGAAAAAAGATTAAAAAAAATTAGTACTAGCAAGGATGAGGAGAAAAAGGAAGTCTTGTGCACTGTTGGGGGTAATGCAAATGGTGCAGCCTCTGTGGAAAACAGTACAAATGTTCCTCAAAAAATTAAGGATAGAATTACTACATGACCCAGTGATTCTGTTACTGGGCATTTACCCAAAGAAAATAAAAACACTATTCTAAAAGATATATGCACCTGTTTATTGAAGAATTATTTTCAGTAGCAAAGATATGGAAATAGCCCAAGTGCCCATTCATATATGAATGGATAAAGAAGTGGTGTATATACACACACACGATGGAATATTAGACATAAAAAAAGAGTGAGATCTTGCTATTTGCAAAATAGATAGACCTATGGAATATAATGGTAAGTGAAATAAGTCAGAGAAAGACAAATACAATATTATTTCACTCATGTAGAATTTAAGAAACAAAAGAAATGAGCAAAGAAAGGAAAAACCAAAAATCAGACTCTTAAATACAGAGAATAAACTGCCAGTTGCCAGTAGGGAGTTAGGTAGGGGATGGATGAAATAAATAAAGGGGAGTAAGAGTACATTTATCTTGATGAGCACTGAACAATGTATAGAATTATTGAATCATATTGAACACCTAAAACTAATACAACACCATATGTAA
Organism: Ailurus styani; assembly: GCA_002007465.1. Lineage (NCBI taxonomy): Eukaryota > Metazoa > Chordata > Mammalia > Carnivora > Ailuridae > Ailurus > Ailurus styani. The sequence continues at coordinate 174,697 of LNAC01000711.1, forward strand.
ATTACACTTCAATTTTTTAAAAATTGAATTTGTACTGTATTAACTGAATAATTGGGTCCATTATCTATTTAGCCTTGCAGTTGTCTATGTGACTGTATATTTGTGTGCCTGTTTTACACATGCCTGAGTACATTGGAAATCTACCATGGCATCTGAATATAATTAAAATATGATCTAAGCATTTTTAAAGTTAGAATACTTAGTAGAACTATTAAATCTCCACTTTTTAAATGATCTGTTTACATGTTAGCTGGATTATAATCAGGGATGTGGAAGATCTAAAAAGCCTTTTAATTCAAATCTATCAAGCTTAATAGCCATGTAATTTTGCTAAAAGTTTGGGTTGATTGCTGGCTCATGTTTCAATATTGTGATAAGGATTATTCCCTCCCTTTCCATTAGTGCTGGGATTTATATGGCTCTTGGTGAAAGTGGGAGTGATGCCTTCTGATTGCCTTGCTCTGTTTATTATCATTGTTGACAGTCAGGAGAATGAGAGAGTAACTCGTGTTTCAATTAAGGACCAGTCAAAAATTAGAACAAATATCCATTACAAAAGATTTGGCCTTGGGGCATGGAGAGAGATGAGGGAAGCATAAAACCAAAGGAAATAAGGCATCTAGAGATCTCAGGAACTCTTTTGATAAAGGCCTTGTATGATAGTTGAAACTAAGCACTTGTTTAAGGGCTTAGGATAGTGCAAAGCAATAATATATTACCTGGAGACATGAGGAAGAGAAAATAAAATATGGAAATCTTTAACCAAGATTAAAATATAATGGTGTGTTCATGTGACTCAGGTAAAAGTTGAAATTGAATTGAATTGAAAAATATTTTATCAGAAGCTAGCAGATATAGAAGGTTGAAATGGTGGTGGGTCCCTCATCAACCTAGCTGTGTACTGCTTGAGTCAGTGATGGCAGAGTTTAGGGAAAAACCTGTACTGAATGATTTCTGCTTTTGTGGATATTTTAGTGTGTTTTTGGTATTAGCAAACCAGAAAATGGGGCATTTGGTGGGAGACTTCTCATTGGTCTGGATCTCCACAATTCAGGCTCCAAACTGCTTAGAAGTTCTTTTGAATCTTCGGTGATGATTAAGGATTACCAGCTCTAGGAGAATTGAAGTTTACTTTCTAGAAGTTCAGTGGTGGGATAAGGAAGGTAATTAATAAAGCTGTAGTTAGAGAAATAGAAGACACAATTCAATGGAAGGTGATATTGCATAAGTTTGATGGGATCTTTGGTGATGGGTTTTCTCTGAAAATGTTCTAAGTACTGAGTAGAATCTGATGGCCCAGGAAGCAGAGAATTGGTGGGAAAGAAGGGGAAAAAAAGTGGTAACTTGCTTGACAATATAGTAACAGTCTACATGATTTCCTGATAGTCTGGAAAAAAAATCTGAAGGGTTTTAGAGGAACCCCCTCCAGTTCACTGATTTATTGAACTAACATTTAATTAAGTCCTTCTGCCATCAGCCTTGATTACATATTCATTTTCTCATTAAATGAATTTACTTCCCCTGCATTCTCTATCATTTAAATATCACAAACATTTTTTAAAAATTAAAGATATTGTCAAGTAACTTATCTGATGACCACGACTCTTTTAGGTCAAGGTAAACTATTAAGTACAGCTCTTTAGCAGAAATGTGTGAATATTCATTTCTTGACTCAGCAAATTTTTATTGAACAAATGTTATGAGCCAGGAAGTATTTTGGATACTAAGAATTTAAGGTAAACCTGATATTCCTATCAAAGTACCTCCAGTTTAACAGAGAGACAAATAGAGAGTTGCAACATAGTGACATGGAAGAAAGCAGAGGTAGGCAAGAAAAAAATATATCAGAGAGCCCTCGGCCTGACTAGGAAGATTTTCAGTAAGGTTTTCTATAGTAGGTGATGCCTAGGTGGCAGGCAAAGTAAATGGTCCAGGAGGATGAGAGAGTAAATGTGAAACAGCAAGGAGGCCAGTCTTATCCTCCACTGTAGTGTCAGACACAGGTTCTGGGCCTCTTCTGAGAACAAATTGTCTCCTGTCAACAGAGGGCAGTTTTTGGAGAAGGGGAGCACCTGTGAGTTTTCAGCAGCCAACACTCACAGAAAGCCCAGGATGGTGCACTGGCCTGGTAGAGGTGCACCTGGTCTGGTCTGGCTGGTGCACCATATAGCATCAGTCAACCACTAGGATGCTTGGGCTATGAGTAATAGACATATCGAATGTTGATCCTTCTTTCAAGAAACTTGAATGTAGATGTTTCTTAGTAAACATCCTTGGCCTCACTCTCACAATGAACATTTCTCCCCAGGCAATGTCTACTACTTTCATTTGCAACTCGTCACTACCTTCGATGTCTTGGCGACAGCCACACTCACACATCCAGCCAGTCACTTCCCTGAATGTTCGTTGAATGAATAAATTACTAGGATTTCTCCAGCTGAAGGAAGGAAAGCACATTACAGGCAGAAAAGAGTTGCTCGGCAGTATGGAGGAGTAAAGAATAAACTAGGACAATGAATTTGAAGTGGCAGTTCAGATTTGATCAGAATGATAAGCAGGTGAAATGTTCTGGTCACATCTGATCATGCTAGATATATTAATTTTTTGGTTTAAATTAGGGGTTTTGTTCAGCTCAAAATAAACACTTCAGATAAGTTCCTAAGAACTCTCTCCTCCCTACCCATATTTAAGAGAAAATCTGACACATTTAGTCAACTTATTGAAAATCAAATTCCTCTTTTTCCTCCAGGTAGTGGGTTGTTCCTGGCTCTAGATGGTGGAAGTGGGGAAAATTAGATCTACTGTCAGTGTCTGGACAATTGCAAAGGTCCATTTTTCTGTAATGGCACAGGGCCTTTTCCTGTGAAAGAGCCATGAGGAAATGGTTAAGAAGGAAATTCAGCAAGCCTTTCTCTCAAGAGGAAGAAATCTTTTAGACAAAGGACAAAAGTGCAAAACAGATTTCTCAGGGGGAAAAAGGCACTTCAGCAAGTCTTTTATGATAACAAATTCTCTAGGGAGAGATAACTAGAGAAAACATGCGACTTAGCCTTCAGAAACAAGCCATCTGGAAATGGAAGGAGAAAACGTTGGATGTAAGTTCCTGGCAGTGAGCTCCAGAGGGCATATCACAGCATCTGCATCTTCTTAGCAATCAGCTGTATTTTGTGCTACACTAACAACCGACAAAGGAAAAGAATGGAGAGTGTTAAGGAATTGCCATTTGGTGGCTCCTACACGTCAGCTGCTGCATGAGCTTATTCAACCCCTCTTTTGGTCCTCAGACTGACCACCCTGTTATCTTTATAACTATCATCTATACTTAAAAGGAGTTAAGTGTACCTAAAGAAAAATATACTTTTCCATTTTTCCACAGGCCTAGGGATTAAGAAACAGGTTCTTGAATTGTGATTAGTTATGAAGTAGCTTTCATATTAGGGTAATTTGAGGACAGTGCGATGAACATATAAGGTACACTGCTCACAGTCTACTCCAGGCAGGGCACTCTCAAAATAAACATGGGCCTTTGGTGCCTGGTGAGCCAGCTTTCTGTTTGGGCATCTTTGGAGGAGAAGGAAAATCAAATATACATCTGCCTCCTTGTTTTCCAACAAATTCTGGGAGAACATTACTAGTTAGAGCAACAGTGGCTTTTGGTAAATGAATGGATGGGAAAACAATGTTTGATATATTTAAGTAGTCAGTCCCATTTTTTTTTCCTGAAAGTTTTATTTTGAAAATTACTAGTTTTTATTCTTTTGTCACCAATCAGGGAGACATTTAAAGGTTAAAAGAAGAAAATAACTAAAATTCTTCTATCTTCTCTTACACAGAAGATTCATCATATCATAATCTAATTGCCTAATCACATAATTGCTTAAGATACTTCAATAGCTGTTGGTGTGAATGGCCCCTTTGAATTGATGGACAGAATTTGGGCTGTTAGAAATAGCTTCTCAAAAATCCTTCTTTAATCTATGTAGGAGTATACTGAGCACACTCAACAAGAGAAACTTTAGATGAGAAGCCTGTGTATTAGGTGTTACAGCATCACTATGAGGCTATTGTCCCACGTGTGGTTCCATGGCAGTCTATAATTCTGGTTTAGACCTGTCTTCTCCCATGAAGACTGGCTTCTCCTGCACTATGGCATGGATACACAGGTTTATTCCAAAACTTCCTGGGAAATCAAGAGGAGCATACTTGCTCTCAGGAGGTCACCAGTAGAATGGGTTACAGTGACCACTAGACCCCAGGTTTGGATTGGGGTTTATAGTCCTGTAGTGTTCCCTGCACTTTAGGGGAGGACCTGCTATGCCTCTATACTTCTCTGAAAGGCTATTATGACAGACCTCTCACTGGCTTGTAGATTTCTAAAATCCTGAGGAGCAGGGGACTCTTACCTTACTTAGGGACATAAAATTTAGGGAGAAAAAGTTATACTGATTCTGAAAATCCAAGCATTTTAATCATAAGTTTTCAAAATTTCAATTGACTACACATTTTAAAGCAAAACATACACATCTAAGACAGCCATCTGGTAGGACTTCAGTGTTATTCTTTTAGTTATATTCTGTATGAAATTCTGAACGCTTAGACTGTCATGTACTTTCCTGTCCTCATTCCACTGGGTGAGATAATTATGTTGGGACCTGGGAGAAATCTTCATGGCTCTTTTCTCTGAGGTCAAATTTATTATGGCATCCCAAGCTCTTTAGGAATCATACCCCTGTCTCACTCTATTTTCATAATAGTTTCTGTTCTATAATATAGCCAATTACTCCTAAGTGTTCTGGGTCTAATGCCTGGATTTCACCCTTTGTCACCCTACACCTGTCCAATCTGACCTTCATACTCACCTTTGGTATTTTTTCTTCCTCAGCTTTATGTTCTTCCAACTGTCCACACCATACCCCTAATTTCACATTAGGTCATTCTTATGTATGTTATTCACTGAGATATCATTGGTGGTATTACTTAAGTATTCTGATTTGTCAGGCATAAATAAGAAAAATTGAATGAACGTTTTGATCCCAGAAATACATAATCTAATTTTGCTGTTTTTGTTGTTGCTGCTGTTATCGTTCTGGTTTAGTTCCACATTTTGCTAACAAGGTTTCTCCTCAGAACGCCGCTTCAAGTTGCTAAGTAATAAGAGGATTAATTTCTACATTGCCATGTCACTTGCCTGAATTGTACTCTATTGCCATGGTATTTCCTAGAACCAGAGTATACTAATCCTATTGTATCTTCTTAGGTATCTGTTTGCATATGTAATGCTCAATGCACTAATGATACCAACTTAGTTCTAGGCTTTATTGTTAATGGTCCTGATAGGTCTATTGGTATGCAATTAAAAATAAATACACAAGATCATAAAAAAATCATATTGAAATGTGTGAGCCTTTGACTGCTTAATGGATTGAGGACATTATGGAGATATAATGTTCTGTAAACTTATGAATTTTTTGTACCTTTAAAATCTGGTGAAGCCACTCTGGAAAACAGTATGGAGTTTCCTCAGAAAGTTGAAAATAGAGCTACTGCACTACTGGGTATTTACCCTAAAGATATAAATGTAGTGATCTGAAGGGGCACGTGCACCCAAATTTTGATAGCAGCAATGTCCACAATAGCCGAACTATGGAAAGAACCTAGATGTCTATCAACAGATGAATGGATAAAGATGTGGTATATATATATAATATGCATATATATATGCATATATTCTATTATATATATAATAGAATACCATGCAGCCATCAAAAAAGTGAAATCCTGCCATTTGCAATGACGTGGATGGAACTAGAGGGTATTATGCTAAGTGAAATAAGTCAATCAGAGAAAGACAATTATCATGTGATCTCTCTGATATGAGGAATTTGAGAGTTGGGAGGGGGTGTGGGTGGGGAGAGAAAAAAATGAAATAAGATGGGATTGGGAAGGAGACAAACCATGAGACTCAATCCCATGAAACTGAGGGTTGTTGGGGGGTGGGAGGGGAGGGACAGGGTGTCTGAGTTATGGACATTGGGGAGGGTATGTGCTATGGTGAGTGCTGTGAAATGTGTAAGCCTGATGACTTATAGACCTGTACCCCTGAGGCAAATAATACATTATATGTTAATTTAAAAGAACTTATTAATGCAGCCATTCATTAATTCATTCAACAATCAGAGTACATTAAATGTGCCAAGCCCCTTTAAATAAGGGGAACCAAATGATTAGCAGCCAGTTCCTTTCTTGAATAATTGAAAAATCCAATAGGGAGGGCAGACATGAAGCCATTTTTTAAGGTGTGATAAGCTTGACTGACATTTTACTATGTAGTCTAATACTTCTGGAGGACATGCAAATTTAGGTTCCTAGAAGGTAGGAAGGGAGTGGTATTGAAGAATTCAGTAACTGGTAATATTTGGGTCTCATGTTCAGGTAAGGAACATCAGTTTCAAGTGGAGAGGAGGTTGGACAAGAAAAGACAATTCCTAGAATTTGAAGACCCAGATTTCTAGTGCTATCAATAAGATACTCATTTAATCATAGAAAACAAGGCAGAAATTTATATATAACCACCTGTGCACAAAGTCATAGTCCATCGACAAGAGGAACTTGTTCCTAATATGTAGTATTTGACAGCTTATAACCTATCTTCTTGCTTATAGTCTGTCAAAAATAATCTGAAACTCTTGGGGCACCTGGGTGGCTCATTTGGTTAAGCGGCTGACTCTTGGTTTCAGTTCAGGTCACGATCTCAGGTTCATGGGTTGGAGTCTGGCATTAGGTTCCATGCTTAGCAGGAGTCTGCTTGGATATTATCTCCCTCTGCCTTTTCCCCTGCTCATGTGCACTCACTCACTCTCAAAAAAAAAAATCTGAAACTCTTAGAAAATAATCTCAATACATTTTCATCTTCAAAAATTATTTCAAGTCCTAGTTTCAAGTAGTGATAGCAATAATTATAATAATTACTCAGTGCTTAATCTTGGGATTAAATTCTGCACAAGACTTATGTGGTTTATTCTAGTTAAACCTATACTTCTGTCATAAGTGAGTGTATAGAATGATCTTTAAGGAAGCAACATCATGTTATCTATACTGCATTTTTTAAAATTTTATTTATTTATTTGACAGAGAGAGAGAGAGAGAGAGAGAGATCACAAGTAGGCAGAGAGGCAGGCAGAGAGAGAGGAGGAAGCAGGCTCCCCACTGAGCAGAGAGCCCGATGTGGGCTCGATCCCAGGACCCTGAGACCATGACCTGAGCCAAAGGCAGAGGCTTTAACCCACTGAGCCACCCAGGCGCCCCTTATCTATACTGCATTTATCTACTTTGTAAGACCACTTAGGGGAGTGGCAGTGGCAGGATGGTTAAATAAGACATCCCCCTCTCATATTCCCACTGAATAACAATAATTTGGCCATCCATCCATAGATAAAGTTTCTTTTGCAGGAGATTTGGGATCCAGGTAAAAGATTCGGAAACCCTGGTACAGTTCAAAAACCAACATAACTGGTAGGAGACATGCCCACTTGTGCCTCTAGAGCCAGAGGTTCCAGCCCCTTTCAGCCATGGTCCAGTGCCAGTTCTTCCCACCAAAGGACCCATCCAATGGCCAGGTAGGAGGTCTCCAAGGGACCTGGTGAAGACACATGCATTTGTTAACAGACCTGCTGACTGAGGACCCCAATATGGACCCTGAAGCAGACCTTTGCCTTTCCACCTACCATATTTAACAAGGTACTGGTGCAAGTCCCATCCACACAGAGATCAGACAGGATACATATACTTGACTAAACCCCTGGCAATGAGCCTATCAACTCTGTACCCCACTGCAGACCCAGTGAGCTTCAAAACTGGCTCAAACTCAGCATGACTGCAATTCCAGTGCTAATACCATTACCTATGGGAACTGTCAGATCCGTATCTGTCAAAACCAGTTTGTAAATACCAAAAGAGACAGCTGCTCTTTCCAATGCACAGACCAAGGTATGGTTAGGAGACTCTTGAAGAATCAGGTAAGCATGACAGTACCAAAGGGAACTAATAAAGCTTCAGTGACTGACCCTAAAGAAATGGAAATCTATGACTTGCCTTACAAAGAACTCAAAATAATCACCTTACAGAAACTCAATGAAATGCAAGATAACATAGCAACTAAAAATTAGGAAAACAATGCATGAACAAACTAAGACATTTAATAAAGAAGTAAAAACCATAAAAACTAATCAAAAAGAAATCCAGGAGCTGAGGAAGACAATGACAGAACTGCAAGATTCAATAGAAAGTTTCAACAAAGGACTTGATCATGCAGAAAAAATAATCCACAAACTCCAAGATAGAACATTTGAAAACAGACAGAAGAAAAACAACAAAAGCATAGAGTGAATGAACACTCATTTCAAAAGAGATCCGTAAAGAGAAAGTGAGGCAGAATAACTTAAATAGCTGAAAACTTTCTAAATTTGGGGGAGATAAGGACATTTAGGTACAGAAAGTTCAAAGGACCACAAAAAAGATCAACCCCCAAAATATCCCAAGATGCATTATAATCAAAATATTAAGTCAAAGAGAATTTTGAAAGCGGCAAGAGAAAAACAATTCATCACACAGAAACCTCCCTATCAGTAAAATTTTCGACATAAAACAATTCTCTTTAACACATGGTGCTGGGAAAACTGGTCAGCTACACATGTGAAAGACCCTTCCCCTAGAAGGTAGATAGGATAACTAACCGCTTTTTTGCTTTTCTGNAGCAAGAGAAAAACAATTCATCACACAGAAACCTCCCTATCAGTAAAATTTTCTACATAAAACAATTCTCTTTAACACATGGTGCTGGGAAAACTGGTCAGCTACACATGAAAGCATGAAACTGGACCACTCTCTTACACCACATACAAAAATAAAGTCGAATTGGATTAAAGATTTGAATGTAAACCCTGAAGCCATAAAATACCGAAAAGAAAACATAGGTAGTAAGCTCTTTGGTCAATTTTAGTTATATTTTTTTGGACCAGTCTAAGGACAAGGATAACAGCTAAAATAAATAGAATTTTCTCAAACTAGAAAGTTTTTGCATAGTGAAGGAAAACATCAAGAAAACAAAAGCAACCTACAGAATGAGAGAAGATATTTGCAAATGATATATCTGATAAGGGGTTAAGATTCAAAATACATTAAGAGCTTACACAACTTAATATAAAAAAAAATTGGCTGAGGACCTGAATAGAGATTTTTTTCTAAATACATAGAGATGGCCAACAGGCACATAAAAAGATGATCAACATTTTAATATCAATCAAAACCACAACTGAGATATCACCTCACACATGTTAAGTTGGCTATTATCATAAAAACAAAGAAGTTTGGGTGAGGATGTGGAGAGAAAAGAACCCTCATATGCTATTGGTGGGAATGTAAATTAGTGAAGCCACTATGAAAAACAATATGAACTGCAATACAATCTTGCAATTAAACTCTGGGTATTTATTTGAAGAACATGAAGACTCCAGTTCAAAGAAACATGCACTCCTATGTTCACTGCAGTATTATTTACAATAGCCAATATATGGAAATGACCCAAATGTCTACCGACAGATAAATGGATAAAGGAGATGCGGGGTACATGTGTACACACACACACACACACACACACACACACACACACACACACTCACACTCACACACAGTAGTATTATTACTTGGCCATAAGAAAAAGAAATCTTGTCATTTGCAGTAATGTTGATGAAACTAGAAGATATTATGTTAAGTAAAATAGGTCAAAAACAAATATATGATTTCACTTGCATGTGGAATCTAAAAAACAAAACAGAAACAGACCAAATTGTTGGGTACCAGCAGGGAGCAGGGTTGGGATGGGCAAAATAGATAAAGGTAATTAAGAGGTACAGCCTTCCAGGTATAAAATAAATGAATCATGGGGATGTAATATGCAGTATAGGAAATATAGTTAGTAACATTGTAATAACTTTGGTGACACTTGGTAGAATTATTATGGGGATCATTTATAATATATAAAAATGTCGAATTCCTAGGGCATACAACTGAAACTAATAGGATATTGTATGCCAGTTATATTTGAATTTTAAAAAGATACAAAGTAGGACATTAATAGCATTAAATGTGGGGAAAAGAGAATATAGTTTTTATATGTATTTGAAGGTAAGGGTTTGTTGTGTCAAAATAAACTGTTGTTTTATGTAGTCTCATGGTAACCACAAGGGAAAAAAAACTATAGTAGAGACACAAAAGATAAAAAAAATTAAAGCATACCACTACAAAAAATATGTAACAAAGGAAGGCTTCAGGAAAGGAAGAAAGCAACAAGGAAATTTAAAAACCAGTAGAACACAATTAACAAAATAGAAGTAGTAAGCAGTTACTTGTCAGAAATTATTTAAATGTTGTAGACTAAATTCTCAAATCAAAAACAAGTTGCTAAATGGATTTAAAACAAAAACAAACCAACCCAAATCCAACAATATGCTGCCTATAATTGGTTCACTTTAGCTCACATAGACAAAGTGAAGGGATGGAAAAAGACATTACAAGAAAATGCTAACCAGAAGAGACTAGGAGTCACTATACTTAAATCAGAAAAAAATAACGCTTTCAGTTAAAATTGGTCACAAGAGACTTAGAAAGTCACTATATAGTGATAAAAAGGTCCATTCATTGAGAGGATATAACAATTGTAAATACATATGCACCCAAATTACAGCACATATATATTTAAAGCAAATATTAATGGAAGTGAGTGGAGAAACATATAGCAATACAATAATAGTAGGGGATTTTAATTCCCAACTTTCACATTGAATAGACCATCTAGACAGAAAAACAACAAGGAAACAGTGGATTGGATAATGCTATAAACCAAATGAACCTAAAAGACAAATACAGAACATTTTCTTCAACATAAGACTNGATTGGATAATGCTATAAACCAAATGAACCTAAAAGACAAATACAGAACATTTTCTTCAACAACATAAGACGATATGTTATTCTCAAGGGCACATGGGTGGTTCTCCAGGTTAGATATATTGGGCCACAAAGCAAACCTTAACAAATCTAAAAGGATTGAAATTATATCAAGTATCTTTTCCAATAATGGTATGAAGCTAGAAATAACAAGAAAAAGGGAAAATTCACAAGTGTATGGAAAGTATACAATATATTCCTGAACGATTGGTGTGTCTAAGAAGAATTCATAAAGTATTGAGACAAAAAAGTGAAAATGTAACAGCCAAAACTTATGGGATGGAAAAAAAGCAGTTTCAAGAGGCAAGTTTACAGTGATGAATGTCTACATTCAGAGAAAAGTTATCAAATAAAGAACTTTATAACTCAAGAAGTTAGAAAAGAATTTAAAGTGTATAGTTAGCAGAAAAAAGAAAATGAAAATTGACCAAGTAAAGCAGATTAGAAAAATATCAATGAAGGGGCACCTGGGTAGCTCAGTTGGTTAAGCAGCTGCCTTCAGCTCAGGTCATTGATCCCAGAGTCCCGGGACTGAGTCCCGCATCGGGCTCCCAGCTCTGCAGGGAGTCTGATTCTCCCTCTGACCTTCTCCCCTCTCATGCTCTCTCTCTCTCTCTCTCAAATAAATAAGCAAAATCTTAAAAAAATATCAATGGAACAGAAGTGGTTTTTGAATAAACAAAACTAACAAACTTTTGGCTAGGAAGAAAGAAAGAAAAAGAGGACTCAAACAAAATTATAAGAGAAAATATTATATCTGACACTACATAAATTCGAAGGATAAGAAGATAATATGAATTACCATATGCTATCAAAAATGGATAACATGGAAGAAATGAAAATTCCTAGGAACATACAACCTATCAAGAATGAATAATGAAAAAAAAATAGAAAATCAGAATAGATCAACAACTAGGAGATTGAAACAGTAATCAAAAATCTTCCAACATAGAAAATCCCCAGATCAGACGATTTCACTGGTGAATTCTACCAAACATTTAAAAATGATCAATGCCAATACTTCTTAAATTATCCCAAAATTTAAAAGAGTAGGGAGCACTTCCAAACTCATTTTACAAGGCCAGCATTACCCGGATACCAAAGCCAGAGGACAGTACAAGAAAGCTATATGCCAATATCCCTGGTGAATATAGATAGACATACTCAACAAAATACTAACCAAATTCAACAGCATTTTAAACTGATCATACTCTGTGATATATAAGGNGACAAACTTTTGGCTAGGAAGAAAGAAAAAAAAAGAGGACTCAAACAAAATTATAAGAGAAAACATTATATCTGACACTACATAAATTCGAAGGATAAGAAGATAATATGAATTACCGTATGCTATCAAAAATGGATAACATGGAAGAAATGAAAATTCCTAGGAACATACAACCTATCAAGAATGAATAATGAAAAAAAAATAGAAAATCAGAATAGATCAACAACTAGGAGATTGAAACAGTAATCAAAAATCTTCCAACATAGAAAATCCCCAGATCAGACGATTTCACTGGTGAATTCTACCAAACATTTAAAAATGATCAATGCCAATACTTCTTAAATTATCCCAAACTCATTTTACAAGGCCAGCATTACCCGGATACCAAAGCCAGAGGACAGTACAAGAAAGCTATATGCCAATATCCCTGGTGAATATAGATAGACATACTCAACAAAATACTAACCAAATTCAACAGCATTTTAAACTGATCATACTCTGTGATATATAAGGTTTATCCCTGAGACACAAGGATGGTTCAATGTAAGAAAATCAATGTAATTCACCACATTAATAGGAAGATGAATAAAAATCATATGATCACCTCAATAGGTGTGGAAAAAGCTTAGAATTCAATCCCTTTTCTGATAAAAGGCCTTAACAAATTAAGTATAGAAAGAACATACCTCAACATAATAACCTCATACTCAATGGTGAAAAATGAAAATATTTTCTCCAAAATCAGGGTGTCCACTCTCATCACTATGACTCAACATAGTATGAGAAGTCCTACTCATTAGGTTATTAATGCAAGAAAAAAAGTAAAATGCATCCAAACTGGAAAGAAAGAAGTAAAATTGTCTCTATCTGCAGATAACATGATCTTATATGTAGGAAGCTCTAAAGACTTCCCTCCCCTCCCCAAAAATTGTTAGAATAAATGAATTCAGTAAAGTTGTAGGATACAAAATAACATGAAAAAGTCAGCAGCATTTCTATACACTATGAATTATCTGAAAACGAAATAAAACAATCCCATATATAATAGCATCAAAAACAATGAAATACTTAGGTATAAATTTAACTCAGGAGGGAAAATATTTGTATACTGAAAACTACATGATATTTATGAAAGACATCGAAAACAGAAATAGGAAGATATCCATGTCCATGAATCAGGAGAGTATTGTTAAAATGCCCATACTACCCAGAGCCAATTATATATTCAGGGCAATCCCTATAAAAAATTCAATGGCATTTTCCACATAATAAAGAGAATCCTAAATTTTTGTGGAAAAACAAAAGACCCCAAATTGCCAAGGCAATCTTCAGAATGAAGAACAAAGCTGGAGGCACATGAAGAATAAAACTTGGCCCTTAATTTTACAAAAACAAAATGTATTAAAAGTTTAAACATAAAGCCTGAAACCATAGATATCATAGAAGAAAATATGGAGGAAAAGCCTTTTAACATGTCTTGGCAATCATTTTATGGATAGGGCCCTAGACACAAGTAACAAAAGGAAAAGTTAATAAGTTGGACTATATTAAAAAGCTTCTGCACAGTAAAAGTAACCAAAAAAAGAAAAAAAGAAAAGAAAAGAACCTACAAAATGCAAGAAAATATTTGTAAATCACATATCTGGTAAGGGGTTACTATCCAAGATATACTGAGAGCTCATACAACTCAATAGTAAAAACCCCCAAACAGCTCAATTTAAAAAATGACACAAGAACTCAGTATTTTTTCCAAAGAGGATATGCAAATGGACAACAGGCATCTGAAAAGACGCTCAGCATCACTAATCATTAAGGAATTGCAAATGAAAACTACAGTAACACCCACACTTGTTAGAAAATCAATTATCAAAAAAAGACAAGAACTAACAAATGTTGGTGAGGATATGGGGAAATGGGAACCCTTGTACATTGATAGTGGGCATCTAAATGGGTATAGTCACTATGAAGAACAGTATAGTGTTCCCTGGAAAAGTCAAAAATAGAATCACCATATGGTGATTCAGCAATTTCACTTCTGGGTATTTATCTGAAGGAAACAAAATAACAATCTTCAAAAGGTATCTGTAGTCCCTTGTTCATTATAGCCAACAAATAGAANGTGATTCAGCAATTTCACTTCTGGGTATTTATCTGAAGGAAACAAAATAACAATCTTCAAAAGGTATCTGTAGTCCCTTGTTCATTATAGCCAACAAATAGAAACATAAGTGTCCATTGAAAAATAACTGGAAAAACACATGCATACACACAGGATGAAATATTATTCAGCCATAAAAAGTAAATCTTGCCATTTGCAACAACACAGATGTATCTTGAAAGTATTATTCTCAATAAAATAAATCAGACAAAGACCAATGCTGTATGATCTCACTTATATGTGCAAACTAAAAAATAGACCTGTGGTTACTGCAGGCTAGGGGAAGTGGGAAGACATTGGTTAAAGGCTACAGATTTCCAATTACAGAATGAAAAAGTTCAGAGGACCTAATATACAGCGTGGTCACTAGAGTTAAAATATTATATTAGGTATTTGAAGGTGTCTAAGAGTAAGTTTTAACTGTTCCTCAGAGAAAACAGTTATATGAAGTGATGGGTGTGTTAGCTAATCTTATTTTGGAAATCATTTTATCAATATATGTGCTTATCAAACCATCACATTGTATACCTTAAGCTTATACAATGTTATCTGTCAACTATATCTCAAAGCTGGAGGGAAATAAAAAGGACATTTGGTATCTTCTAGAGACAATGGCTATGCCCCAAGGCAGAAATGGCCAGCAAAATCTCAGAGTGGCTTCATAACTTTATGCCAATCATGCTAGACATTGTTTTGGCAGGACAATTGACTGATTCATTCAAATATTAAAGGCCAACTAAGTTTCAGGTATTGGCATTGGGCCAGGAATATAATCTAGTTTTGTTCAAAGGAAGGAAATTATGCTATGCATTAGCCCAGTTTCCCCTAAGAAGTCTATGGGAAGAAGTTGCAGTGATAATGACTTACGGAATTTTAGAAGACATAGGGTAAAAATGGAAATGTGAGTATAAGGGAGAACAATAACAAAAGGTTATAGTCATCTTATCACTTGACTGAATATTTACAATCATTCTATATAATAGAAATCGCTATATCAGTTACAAACAAGAGCACCAAGATGACATACTTTACCACTATTAAGAAACTTTCAGTCCAGTTGCTTTCAACATGGACATAAATAGGAGATAAAACTTCCAGAGTATGAGGTTTGAAAGAGTACATTTCCAGCTTTTGGGAATCTTTTGAGGGTCAGTGGAAGTGTCATTTGCTCTGGGTCATAAGCACGTGATAGAGGTTTTGGATCCAGAAATATGGGAAGAAATGGAATCCCAAGTGAAAAGAGCTTTAAACAAAATCACAAAGGCTGTAAAGTACACACAGAGAACACAATTTGTTCTACTTCGTTTAGAGTGAGGCAGCAGGGTGGAAATAAAGATTGAAAATTTCAAATTCAAACTGGGATCATATTATAAGGACCTTCAATGCCAGGTTTGGTATTTGACCTTTATTTAATAGGCAATGAAAAGGGTTACCCATCAGTGTTGACACATAATTTGTGTCTGGATTATGCAGGTAGATTTATCAGTCTGCATCATCATAACCTTTGGAGTTAAACACTGATGTCAAAAACTTTGCGATCAACTTCCCAAGGTCAATTTATAGTAAAGCTTTAGATTTATTTTGAGAATTTTCCTTTGAGGCAATATAAAAATCTGATGTGTGTTGACTACCAATTTTAAAATAAATGTTGGAATGCTCTGAGTTTGCCAACTGCTGAAAAGTAAAATAATGACACATTAAGTAATGGAAATGTGGGAATTAAAACTTTCACAGAAAGAGAAAACAAACTCATCATTTCTTTCCTTATCTCTGTGTCAGCCCCCCTTGCTTGTTCATGTCTTGTCCTTTGAGATGTCCTCAATTGCCTCCATCTCAGTGCCTTTTGATATTCATGAGGGGTGAAACACCATTTTGGAATTTAGAGATTCTCTTGACCTCAGTAACTGAAAATAATTGTAGTAATTTCATTTTATTTCTTCTAGAGGAAGAATCTGGGAAGTTCACAGGTTCTCTATTCGACCTTTCTGTAGTCCTTACCTGTTCCAAGCCCTGCTTGAGTTACAGCTCTTGATGTGCTTCAGACCGTGTGGTGCCTTGTAATCTACCAATCTTGCAAATTCCTGTCCTTGAAATCTGTATATTTCCACATATTTCTCTGAAGACAGTTTTACCAGCTGACAGTCTGAGTTAACTAAGTTCCATACATAAATTTATACAGGAAGGAGAGGAAGAAAATATGCAGGAAAGAAAAATATTTGAAAAGAGTGAAATACTTCTAATCTAAAATATGTCAAGATATAGTGATTTTTTTAAAAGATCTTCAATTTTCAGAATACATTAACATTCTCTGCCAAAAACTCCAGGTATGCATCAATGTCTTTCATCATTTTATGGACTTGAGTGATATTTTGTGCTCCGTAAATTTGATACATTGTCTAGATTATCTACTGTGTACCAAGATAAATTCTCAAACCATATCTGTACATGGATAGGAGTGCATCAAATGTCCCTTCCAGGTTTTATACGGCTAATCCATCCATCAGGCAAGCCTGTATTGAGCATTCTTAAGTGTTAACCATATTAGATACTTTTCAAACTTTACCATGATTAAAAATAAACTGGGGAGGGGGATACATTATACCACAGTTTTTGTGGTATGGATTGGGGCCTGAATTTCTACATCTTTAACAGGCTCACAAGTGTGTCATTCAGGGGACCACACTTTGAATAAAGTCTCTTTTGTACTAAAGAACCCTGTACTAAAGTAACTCAATATAATGAGGGCACTTTGTACATGATAAGCACATATAAAGCAATTTTAACATAGTGGTACACATATTTCATTGAGAACAGAAAGGAAAGAGTGATTCATTTTGTGAAGAGTAGAAGTTCAGAAATTTTCACAGGAGACTTAAACAGGGTCTAGGAAGACATGAAGGATAGTAGCAAGCATGGAAGATATTCTTGACAGAAGGAATAGGTGTTGAATTCATGGAACTCCATAGAATCATGTGGTTGGTACTTAGGATACACATTGAAAAGACTGTAAAGGGAGCAAGCTTAATTTAGTTCTTATAGTACACATAGGCAAACATAAATATTTTGTAGGCTAGGAGATGGGGGATAAAAATTAAAATATACAATGCTCACACACAAACATACACACACAAATGATCCCGGTCAAAATGGTCACTTTATGTGCTCAGAAATCAATTTTATTTTCAGAAGAAGCAGTCAGTTTTAACAGGGAATATTTGTCCTTAAGCCAGGTTTTAACATTATAACTTGGAGTTTGAGGGAACTATAAATACCACTCCAAAGAGCTTTCATGAGTATGACTTTTTAAAACCTGCACCAGCTTTTCTAGATTCTTCTACACAGTCTGCTTCAAATCTGTCACATTTTCCTGCCTCATTAAAATTTGGATCTTATGTGAATGGTCCCCATATTTCTTGATAAGATCTACCTTTTTAATATGGCATTAATGGCTCTCTACAGTTTGTTTCCAAACTTCTTTTCTAGCATAGCTCTGAATCTCCCCCCAATGTTCTTACCATAAAACTAGAGTATCCTTTATTCATTGAACAATAAACACATGGAATTCCTACTACTTTGTGACAGAATAAGTACTTGATCCTGGGGATATAGTTTTAATGAAGTAGACCTATGACCTGACTTAAAGAAACTTGTATTTGGGGATGACTGACACTTGCAATAAATGCAATAAATTGTGAAGAGCAGTATCAAAAAATGTTAAAGGGATGTAATTACACTGTGAATAGAGGTTCCTGTGAAAAGTGATGTTTCAGCTGAGAACTGAATAAAAGATAGTAACCAGAAGATGTGTGGTGGGAATTGGGGAGGGATAGAGAGAACAGCATATACAAAGTGAAGCATCATAGACTAGTGAGAAAGTATAGTCTTCAAATAATCATTGGAAATTTGGCATGGTTGATCTTAGAGCATTTAAGGTAGGAAATGGTCAGAAATGAGAGCTAGGCAGGGGCCAGTTGCAGAAAGCTTTAAATGCGGTGTTAACATAAGCATGTTAAATGTAATGGAAAATCCACTCAAGGGTTTTAAGCTGGGAATGACATGAAAAACTTTAGATTTTATTATTATTTTATTGGCTGCAGGACAGAGGAAGACTTAAAAGGCATGAAACTGGAGCTGGAGAGCCAGCTCTTAAAACTGCTCAGGGGAAATGTGATGGTGCTTTAGGTGAGAATGGGGCAAGTGGAAATGGAGAGACGTAAATAATTTCACATTTGAGTATTTCATGAGGGTAATGGGGTTATAATAAAAAAGTCAGTGATGATATCAAGATTTCAGGCTTCACAAGATGCTATTTATTAAGATGGGGAACACCAAGAGAAGCACAGTCCTTGACAGAGAAGGAGGAATTCCCATTTGGATACGTGCTTGAAGGATTTTGAAATATCCAAATAAAGATACAGAATAAGGAACATATATTTGGAGTTCAGTGGCGGGGTGGGGGGGGGACTTGGTTTTAAAGTTATAAACCGGGGAGTCATCAGTATATGGATAGAAATGAAGGCCAAGGAAATTGAGATTGTTTTGGGAGAATATATGGGATGGGAAGACTGAAGAGCTAAGAATGGACTTCTGAAGAACATCAACATTAGGACATGAACAAAGGTGGGGTGGGGTGGGCAGTAATAGGAGAATGAGCCACCAGTGGTTAAGAGTAAAGTTTGAGGAGAATGATGCATTGAAAGACAAAAGGAGTATTTTAGGAAGGGAAAAGCATTTCTATGACTCAACAAGTTTGAGTGGCCCTGAGACTCATCTGAAAAGGGTCTGGTCTTGAGGGTTCTATCTATAATTGTTGACCTTGATCAGTTAAAAGTATTTTCTGCCTTCCACCCCATGCTTCTATTCTCTGTTCTTCCAAAGAATTCCATTTATTTTTAAAAATTCTGTTAAAGTAGACTCTTCATAAAAATCTTCTTCCCATTAGAGACACATTCTCATTTTGATGTACATCTGTAATTTTACATACTGTATGTGTTCTTTTTAACAGGTTACCTTTCCTACTTGGGCATAGATCTCTAATAATGTGGAAAGTTCTGAGAGGACAGCAACTTTACCTTGAATGAGGATGTTTGCTGAAATTAATCAGAGTTGCACAACTAGTCACATATAGTTTTCATTAGTTTCTGAAGAATTTTTATGACAGCCATGCTGATATAGTCCCTAGAGTTCTGAGAAGGCAGGAATTATATTTCTGTGAATGGTTTTATCTTCAATATTTAGCTCTTTGATACATACAAACAGCCATTAAAAAGTTATTGCATTTTTTTCATTTTTTTCTTCTTTGAAATCGAAAAAATTTTAATTATGTTTCTATTGGAAGTCTCACTATTTTTGATGAATTCTAGGTTGTGTTGTGGCATAGTTATTCTTTTAGCACTTTAAATAAACAAATTTTCACCAGGATTCCCTCTGTGAAATTAAAGAGCTGATCCTGGCATTTATATCTGCTGTACTAGTGTGCAGGGGGGATGACATTGGGAAGTACCATATAGTGCTATTCCCTCCTTCCACTAACACTTTAAATGGGCACCACTGGAGCACTTATGTGGGCTTTCCTTGCCTCAAGTCCCACCAGGGTTTCTGATGCTGCAGATGGCTTTAATGTCATTAGCTTACTTTTATTTGATCATTTATATACCATCTTACTCTTGCTTCTTTAATCCACAGTTTGAAAAGCAAAGATGTTTAAAGTGATTATTTGCTTTTGTACATGGACCTTTTCACAGTGGGGCCCTGGGGGTCCTGATTCTCTCCCTGTCCCCACTTCTAACTTCTGAAGGACTCCAAGAAAAAAAGATTAATCAGTTTTCCGGAAGTTATAGCCTACCCCCAACAAGCATGCACTTGCTATTCATGTTCTTATAAGGACTTAGGTACAAAAATGCCAGTTGAGGACTCCTTCCTTTGTACTATATCCAGGGAAAGACATCTGACAATACCCCAGGCAAAGCACTCTATAAACACCCTCCTCTTTTAACCCAGCCATAAGGAGTTACATGCTGAAAAATAACCACTTGAAACCCTTTGCCCCCATGTTAAGAATGCTGCCAAAGCTTTTGCCGTAGCTTGCTTCAACAAGAATAAACTGTGCAAAAACTCTAGAGTTCTCAGGCAATGTGACTGCCCGCCCTGCTTGTTTAAGGTCATTAAAATCCTGTACTTTGCCAAAAGACTTAGAGCAGAGCCATCCTGTTCTTGGAGTGAGTTGTAATTTTGCTTAGGTCACAGACTTTTTAGTGGCCAACAGCATTAAAATGGGTCCTTTTTATTGGTGTTAAGTATAAATGAGATGCAAAGAGTATGTGTGGTAATTTTAAAGTTGTGTTTATAATGAAGATAGTCTGTTTAAGAAATTGCTAATACATTTACACTCATGAATTATTAAAAATAAAAACATTTCCTATTATCCTGTCAGATGGAAGAAGGATGTTATACTCTAAATGTTATTTCTTTAAAGATTTCATTTTCTTTATTGAGCCCTACAAAGCCTTCACATTTATCCTGGATGCATTTGTGGCTATATTCATATAGCCAAAAAGACATGAGGAGTTGTGTAATTATTGGTGAGCTCAAGGCTGTTAGAACGAACTGTAGGGCAATAAAAGCAAAACCATTTTAAAGTCATCATTGGTTGATTAATTACTTTGAACTGAAATGTCCAGTAACTCTTCCATTTGTTTTGGTTAGAGATAAAAGATCATTTTCATCTTCTTTATTAACTATTTTCTCTGATGAAGTACAGAATTTATTTTAGTATTTTTTGCTTCTTGAATATCACTTCTATAATGACTGCTTATGAAAGCATAAAAGAACAGATTATGGCTCAATTTTCAACTACAATTATAAAAGTTAAGGAACATTGTATGTTCTGCTCTATAATCCAAGCCAATATAATATATTTGTTTGTAAATAATTCTGCATTAAGGTATATGATGAGCCTATTCACCATCTTCAGACTGTCATAAAAATATAAGGTAACTTTAGGTCATATCCAACTATCTTAAGTATATCTTTTACATTAAAATTATATCAATAATGTTTAGAGGGTGAAAATATTTCTTGTGGGGCGCCTGGGTGGCTCAGTGGGTTAAAGCCTCTGCCTTCGGCTCAGGTCATGATCTCAGGGTCCTGGGATCGAGCCCCGCATCGGGCTCCCTGCTCAGTAGGGAGCCTGCTTCCTCCTCTCTCTCTGCCTGCCTCTCTGCCTACTTGTGATCTGATCTCTCTCTGTGTCAAATAAATAAATAAAGTCTTTAAAAGAAAAGAAAAGAAGAGAAAATATTTCTTGTGGCACCAAGTAGCCCTATATATTGCCTCCATTGACATTCCTAGGAGAGCAGGGCAAGGGCCTGGTGTGGATGCGAGCGTGCCCATGAGGCAGTAGAGGAACCGGAAAGGCAGGGAGAGATGGATAGTGGTGTGGGTGTGTGGTGTTTTAACATGTGCCAAGAACTTTTCAAATGTTCTATTAATCTTCTTTTATAATGTGAGACCAATATTTTATCTATTTTAAATATAAAGACACTGAAGTTCATAATATTTGTCTGAGATCTCAAATTAGTATGTTGCAGTTGGGGTTTGAATGCTTTTTCCTGACCCCAAAGTTCACATTTATTCCGCTAGGTTTAGATCACAGTGGTTATTGTGTGGTGAGTAGCTGCTTTCAAGGGCTGGGATACATCAAGAAGATGGAATTGTGCCAAAGTCATTTTTTTAAGTCTGGAGAAAAATCAGGAAGATTCTGGGAAGTTTGACTTATATGTGTAATTAATCTATTGGTACACGTACTGACTCAGACATTTCATTAAACAAATATTTATTAAACATCAACTAAGTACCAGGCATTTTTCTAGGTGCTGAAGGAAAAGGACTGAATCAGATACATGCTTCTCAACAATACTGATGAGGAAAGGCTCATCCAGTTCTGATTTAAGAAGTTTGTATATATGGGAAGATTCCAGTTAGTAACTTTGAAGTTGCAGCAAAATTTTAGAATGGTAATATTTTATATATTTCCTGTCAGGAAATTGCAATTAAATACAAAACAGTATTTAGGAAAGAACACTGTGAAGAAGTAGCTCTCAAGTCCTTTGAGCCTATGTGTGAATTCATTCCATTTAACCAGATGACAACAGACTTACTACAAATTTGAATCCTTTCTGTATTCCATAGTGTTTCTCTGGAATCCTATGATTTAGCATCCTGAGGCTTCCATCTATACCAAGTAACTGGCTCTTATCACAAACTACTTCTGTGTCATTGCTTATCTAGTGTGAGTAGCATTAGTATCCCAAATTCTAAATATAATTTGGTTTTGCCTAAAAGCACTGCAAAGTTTTAAAAGGCAGGTAGGCACAGCTTTGAAGATACCTGGCCAGAATGCTATGGACAGTAGCCATCCTTACTCTCCATCTTCTTCCCTTCTCACAATTTGCAAAACTATACTTGTATGAATTCGTTTACCTTCCCAGACATCTCTCTACTTTTCTTCTGAGAAGATGCGCAAGCAGGAGGATCCGCAGGTAGAAATATCTAAGTAATCTGCTCACCTCCAAACTGGCTGTCTTCTAAGGGAAGACTGTTCTTATATTTTCAGTAATGATCCTTACTATCATCCCTGCCCTGGACAGTTGACTCAAAATTCTGTAACTTCACTCCTAAGAATGGTAGCAAGTATGATTTATTGGTACTGTTCACATGCATATAGTATTTTGAAACTCAGAATTTAAAGTCCTTTCAAGACTAAAAATCATTTGAAAGAATAATCAACTCTAGGGCAGAGTTAAAATATATAAGAACATATGAATTTATTTGTCAGTGTTTACAGAAGTCCCAAGGTATTTTGGAGTTCTTTGGTTTTATTTTCCAGGCTTCCCTCTAAGCTTATTGATAAAATGACTTCAGTCCCAAAGGGTGTCCTTCAGCAGGTAGAGAAAAATACCAAAATAGTCTATCACTGTGTGATGTGATCCTGATAAATATCATAAGCTGAGATAATGATGTGACAAAGCTGCCCTTTTATGAACAATTCTGTTAAATTCCCATTTCTTCCTTTGTAGTGCTAAGCAGCTGATAATACAAGCTTAGGGAAATGGGATTCACTAATCTCTATCATTTTAAATGGCTTCTTTTAGTCAACAAAAACAAAAAATAAGGTAAAATAAGCCCTCTTAAAACAAGATGGAATCTGGAAGGAGACAAACCATAAGAGACTCTTAATCTCACAAAACAAACTGAGGGTTACTGGGGGTGGGAAGGCAGGGATAGGATGGATGGGTGATGGACACTGGGGAGGGTTTGTGCTATGGTGAGTGCTGTGAAATATGTAAGATTGATGATTCACAGACCTGTACCTCTGGGGCAAATAATAATAAAAAATATCATTCTAAAAAATAATTTTTTGAGAAAGAACACTTCATTAGAACAGTGTTTTTTAACCCAGAATTAAATAATTCTGGAAACTGCTGTATGGTAGTCTTCTTCTTTAATTTTACATCATAGTTCTTAACATCCTCCTGAGATTTGAGTTAATCTCCTGCCACTTTTCTGGATAAATATTCCTAATTATATTCTATCTAGTCAATGAAGTCTAAACTCACTAGTATGAAATGTGAAAGGCCCTCATAATCAGACAAATTATCCCTTTTCAGTATGTTCCTTTTTTTCTTCCATACATTCTATTGAACTTTTTTGAAAGAATAAAGAGTGACTTTTTTTTTCATCTTCTCTGAAACACAGGTACCCTATGGAAAAACTGTAATACCTTCATTTTGGATGCTCTGTTTATAAAAGTAATATGTCAGGACTAGTTTGTATAGTTATTGATGAGAAGTTTTTTTCCCAGTAGCATCTGGACTTACATATTCAGGACAACTTTACATTGCTTTGCTAAGGAGAAGCATACTATATGGAAAATGTAAATGGATTTCTACATAAGTTACAAAAATATAGTCGAAACCTCAGTTCCAAATTTGGGGAGAAATAGGGTCCTAGTAAATAAGAAAGTAAATTCTAGGCAGGGAAATAACACCAAGTTCATAGATGATTAAATTCTTCCTAATGAGACCAAAGCTTATCTGGAATATAGTGAGAGCTCACTGGTAGACACCCGAGTGCTGACACTTGTGAACCAGATAAAAGATAATAGTTTGGCACTTGAAGACCAAATGGGCTCACTGGTGGCCAGGTTATCCAGAATGACTAGGGCCATGTTCCATTAATCAGAGCCACTGCTACTGCTCAATGTCCAGGCATGTCTCCCCCAAATTAGTCTACAGTACCAAACTTGGCTATTTAATGGTCAGCATTCTCCATTTGATCTGCCTAAGAAAGCCTTCATTTTAATCCTAAATATGTTACACATCCTAAATCATGGTTCTTGTGGGGAAGGTTCTAGGTTTTACTGCTTCCTAATCTGTTTATTCAATGGCTATTGGAAATTATTCATCTACTCATTCATTGATTCATTATTTAATGTGCACCAATTATTAGTACAAAGATTTGCAAATTACTAGGGCTACAAAAGTTATTAAGAGCGGCAGGGTTTTGATTCCTATATAATTCAGTCTTGCAGAAGATACAAATAAGCAGCCTATAAAATAAAGTGTCATTAGTACCATGATCAAGGAACTACAGAATGTCATAGATGCACAGAAGGCGACTCACTGAAACATGGGGATTCAAGGAAGACTTTCTGGAGGAAGCAAGATGCTTCTAGTTAAGTCTTCACATAATTACTCTGGCTACACTGTGAAGAGTGGATTGGTGAGAAGGGAGCAGAGGCAGAAAGATCATTTAGAATACCAAAATAGTACTCTAGGCAAGAAGTGATGGCGATATGAATAGGGAAGTAAAGAAAAGATAGTTTTAATAGATAGGAGGTACAATCTGCACTAGTGTTTGGTTGGATAGAAGGACTGAAGGAGGAGGTGTTGTTGAGAATTATGCTCAGTTTTCTGATTTGGGCAACTGAGTGGATAATGATGTCAATTATAGAGAGCAGATGTAATGTTGAAATGTCAAAAAAGAAAAACAAAGCTGGGGTCATCACATTACCTGATTTCAAGCTATATTACAAAGCTGTGACCACCAAGATAGCATGGTACTGGCACAAAAACAGACACATAGACCAATGGAACATAATAGAGAGCCCAGATATGGACTCCCAACACTATGGTCAACTAATCTTTGACAAAGCAGGAAAAAATATCCAATGGAAGAAAGACGGTCTCTTCAATAAATGGTGCTGGGAAAATTGGACAGCTATATACAGAAGAATGAAACCGGACCATACACAAGGATAAACTCTTACACCATACACAAGGATAAACTCTAAAGGGATGAAATACCTCAATGTGAGACAGGAATCCATCAAAATCCTAGAGGGGAACATAGGCAGTAACCTCTTCAACATCGGCCACAGCAATTTCTTCAAGACACATCTCCAAAGGCAAGGGAAACAAAAGCAAAAATGAACTTTTGGGACTTCATCAAGATAAAAAGTTTCTGCACAGCAAAGGAAATAGTCAATGAAACAAAGAGGCAACCCACAGAATGGGAGAAGATATTTGCAAATGACAGTACAAAGCACTGGTACTGAAGATCTATAAAAAGCTTCTCAAACTCAACACACAAGAAACAGGTAATCCAGTCAAAAAATGGGCAGAAGACATGAGCAGACACTTCTCCAAAGAAGACATACAAATGGCTAACAGACACACGAAAAAGTGTTCATCATCATTAGCCATCAGGGATATTCAAATCAAAACCACATTGAGATACCACTTTATACCAGTTAGAATGGCAAAAATCAACAAGGTAAGAAACAAATGTTGGAGAAGTTGTGGAGAAAGGGGAATCCTATAACACTGTTGGTGGGAATGCAAATTGGTACAGCCACTTTGGAAAACACTGTGGAGATTCCTCTAAAAATTAAAAACAGAGCTACCATGACCCAGCAATTGAACTACTGGATATTTACTCCAAAGATACAGATGTAGTGAAAAGAAGGGCCACATGTACCTCAATGCTCATCGCAGCAATGTCCACAATAGCCAAACTGTGGAAAGAGCAGAGATGTCCTTCAACAGACAAACTGGTAAAGATGTGGTCCATATATGCAGTGGAATATTACCCAGCCATAAGAAAGGATGAATACCCAACTTTTGCATCCACATGGATGAGACCAGAGGAGATTATGCTAAGTGAAATAAGTCAAACGGAGAAAGTCAATTAGCATACGGTTTCACTTATTTGTGGAACATAAGGAATAGCATGGAGGACAATAGGAGAAGGAAGGGAAAAAAAGAAGGGGTGAAATCGGAGTAGAAGACAAAAAATGAGAGACTATGGACTTGGAAAAACAAATGGAGGGTTTTAGAAGGGAGGGTGGTGGGGGGTTGTGTTTGCCCAGTGATGGGTATTAAGAAGGGCATGGATTACATGGAGTACTGGGTGTTATACGCAAACAATGAATCATGGAGCACTACATCAAAAACTAAAGATGTACTGTATGGTGACTGACAATATGATAAAAAAAAAAAACCATGATAAATGTGAATTTCCTGTGGGAGAACATAAAGACATTTTGTAGGCCCCTGGGCATCCATGGATGCTGCGGGAAAGTCGATTACTATCATCAGTAAGTCAGTCATAATGAAGTCCTAGAAATCAACAGTACTCAATATCAGGATCCTTCTATCTATTGGGTTGATATGTTCATAGTTTAGCTTGCATTTGATAACTTAAAAGATAACTGATTTTTTTTAAAGAGGTGAGAAAATTCTCATGCATATTCTAAGATACTGATGTAGGTTCTCTTGAACCACTTCATAGGGTTTTGGGTATGGTCTGGAAATTTTATAGAACGAACACCTTATACATTTTTTGTCATTTCCTTTGGTGTGGAATTGCATTTTTTGTGTGATTGTTATATTTAAAAATATTTTTCAAAAACAGTGCTGAGATTTTAATAGTGGGATTTAAGGATTAAATTGATTACAGATTTGTTTTCAAAGGAGATTGGTGGGGTATAAACTCAAGATGTACTGATCTTAGTCTTTCCACAGTGAATACAGTTTATTATTAGTAGGCACTCTGAATATATAAGAAAAACCTTAGTTTTATATATTTGATTTTCAAAATATTTCCATTTTATATTGTAAAATACTTTGTGTTTACAAAATACAAGTGTGTTACACATCCACACTTTTATGTAGTGCTACTAAATGAATTGCCATTAGATAAGTTTCCCATGGATAGTTTAGGGATGAAGGTGGAGAGTTTAGGAAGTGTTAGGTTTAGCATTACAGAACAGCATTGTAGAAGTTCAGGTAGTTTTGGTTTCTGGTATGTTTATGTTTATAAAATATAATACTTCAAATTTTTTTTCAAAGCACTCTATATACAGAAACCCAGCAACTCTAATGGACTTAATTTTCATTATTTGGCCCTAATATCCATTGGCCCTAATATTCATTATTCTATTATTTACTTAAGTGCTTTTCATATGATATATGCCTGGAAATATGATTGAAGTTTTTTTGAATTTTTAATATGATGCTGTAAAAGTTTTCTGATTTTAATTATTTCTATAGCAGACTATATTGTTTATATTTGATTAGTGAAGTTATCCTCTATCAGATTTATCGATATAATTTACACAAAAGATTCACATGTTACGTGTATAGGCTGATGAACTTTTGTAATTATGCACACTTGTGTAACTACTACCACAATCAAGATACAGAAAATTTTTATCACTGCTTTCAAGCTATCTTTTCTTCACTATAGTTTGCCTTCTCTGGAATTTCACCAAAATGAAGTGAAAAAGAATGTAGTCTGGCATTTGCTATTTTTTACTTAGCATAATGTGGAGACTCATTATTGTGTTGTGTTTATTAGCAGTTTGTTCATTTTTAGTGGGGGATAGTATTCCAATGGTGTAGATATACAGCATCCTATTTATATATTTATCAGTTGGTGGACATTAGATATTTTTACTCCCAGTTGTCGACTATTTTGAATAATGTTGCAATGGACATTATAATAGAAGTATTTTTGCAAACTTTTTTTTTCATCTCTCTGGCGTAGAAACTTTGGAGTGAAATTTCTGGGCTGTACGATGTATATAGGATGTATATGTAAGGTGTGGTAGGTAAGACACTGCCAAATTGTTTGCCAAAGTAGCTATACCATTTCATATTCGTATTCTATTGGCAATGCAGAAGTTCTTGCAGTTACATATCAACAACACTTCATATTGTTAGTTGTTTGAATGTTATTCTGGGGTATTAATGTTATTATTAGTAGTTTAGTAATTAGTAACACTAGTAATTACTAATTTACTAAAGTTTTAAGTTATAGATTAGCATATGACAAAAATGTGTCTCTACTGAAAAGACAATGAAGGTAAATTTTATTTGAGCTCTCAGTCTGGTCAGCTACCAGCACAGACTTGGAATATATGAGCCCTGGCTTTATTGTACTAAAATATTTTCCTTTTCATAAAGTGAAATATTAAAATATGCTAGTTTCAATCTGATAATTTAAATGCTGCCATTTTTAATGTGTCTTACCATAAATCTATTTTATAGCATTCTGTGTCATCCGTCATATCTTGGATAAAAATATTTTTGTCTCCTTTCTAACTTGGAAAACATGTACATGTGTGTTTTTCTTCTGCTGCTTGGAGTGAGTTGGTAATAATTTTTTTTTACTCATTTTTTTCCCTTAGCATACTTTTTAAAAAAGATTTTATTTATTTATTTGACAGAGAAAGAGAGATCACAAGTAGGCAGAGAGGCAGGCAGAGGAAGAGGGGGAAGCACTCTCCCCACTGAGCAGAGAGCCCAATGCAGGGCTCAATCCCAGGACCCTGAGATCATGACCCCGAGCCAAAGGTAGAGGCTTAACCTTCTGAGCCACCCAGGTGCCCCATCATACTTTCAATTCTATATTAAATAAGGCCATCTAGCTGTTGGAAACTTTTTAATGATGTAGGATATTATCAAAAAGCTTCCATTCTCTTACTTTTAAAGATGGAGTTCTAAATTATGCGGTAAATGATCATATTTGACAGATAATGTTTATAAGAGGTCTGTACAAAATTCTGCTAGTAAAGGCAACTATTATCACTATGATTATGATCTTGAACTGATTGTTATACAATAGCATGACATTTAACATTTGACTTCTTTTATTATAGAATTTTAATACTATGCAAGATGCTAGCCCTATGAGGAGTTTACAGTTCAATGAAGGAGAAAACAAAAACCAAAATCCTAGTAATTTAAGTTAGCATATAGTGTAGACAGGAATCCTTTCTTTCCCTTTCTTCTATATGAAAAGAGCTTAATATTCCTGCCTAGGGGTTTTCTTGTTTCTTCTGTGCAAAGAGGCAGAGTGAGCATTCTGCTAGTGAGCATTTGTCATTAGTCCACATTTCTCAGATAGTGAAAATACCATAGAACTTAAGCATGTGAAGTATGGTTATTCTGCTCTTTTTGGAAAAAATAGGAAGCAGAGGTCTAAGTATAGTATAATCTATGTGTGGATTCAAGCTTTCTCTAGTTTGTGCTGTCCCAAGATATGATTAAAGGAGAAGGAAATAGTAGCAAGCCCATCTGGGCTTTCTTTATGAGCTTTGTCTTCTATCTAGCCTTGATTAGTAATGGTGACATTTTGGTTTCATCTCCTGACTCCTGCTTTTTCCTAAGTTGATTCAACACCCATGTGAAGAACCACATGTCATTCACTGGAACCCCTGAAAGACTCCAACTAATGGTACATATCAAGAGCTATATTGACATAAGCTATCACCTGTCATCTTTTATTAGTTGCTGAAATACTTATTCTTGCAGATTATCTCCTGAACTAGAGTGTTAGCATGGAAACTATCTTGCTCAAAGCTATGTCATGTCCCTACCTGTGGGAAGTTTCTGCATTCTGCACTATTAAGCTTAGTTGTGGCAATATGACTTTGCCAGTGATCTGAGTGGAAGTGATAGGTGATATTTATGGGCAGAGCCAGCATATGATTTTTTTTTTTTACTTTTTCTTGCTTCTACAATCATGTAAGCATGTATTTAAAAGGAAGCTCTGTCAGCTTAAGCCCTGGAGTGAAGACCATGTGGAACAAAGCCCCTTGAAAATCTATATTGAACATGCAATATGAAAATAAATTTATTGTTTTAAGTTACTGAGGTTTGGAGGTTTGCTAATAATTTATACACACATGCACACACACACACACACACACACACACACACACTGACTCAGATTCCTACTCCTTGAAAAAGGATTTACTTGTCAAATATATCATGACCTTGGATGTCAATTGGAGATCTCACCATTTTGAGAATAGCTTCATCTGGAGTGGGTAAGGATAGGAGGGGAGGAGCCCTACATTAAATCAAGTGTTTAATCTGGCACCTCAGTGTTCATCCAAAGCCAGCCTCCTTCCCCTTTAATGAATTTGTTCATACCCCCGGGGCCCCTGCATGCCTGGAGGTGGGCCTTGGGGTTTGCCTTTGAATGCCAACTCCTAGCTGTGTGGCTTTAGGCAAGTTACCCAACTTCTGTGTCTGGAAGATGCTAGTGATCATCCTTCTCATAACCTGCTTAGTCTGTCCAGAGAAACTGGCTGATGGATCTCGGGCTAGAAGGGCAAGAGATGAGGATGAGAACTGCATGTATTCCTGCATGTGCGCACACGTGTCCATACGCACACAGTGCTGACAATGTTTGCCTGAGTACGGTCTGCTTAAAAGATGTTTCACTTAGGTTATGTGTCAACCATACTCCAGTTGGAAAGCATTAAAAAAACAAATACATCTCCCTGGAAAATAAATAAAAAGATAAAAATAAAGAACATTTAAAACAAAAACAAAACAAAAAATAAATAAATCAAGTGTTTATCATATAAGATAGACTTATTTCTAAAGAGTCAAGTGAGCTATTCACATTTGTCCATATTGAATTACCCAGTAGAGATCAGAATGTATGTGAACTGCCACAGGCAACTGTGTGTTGATGGTGGAGTAAACAGAAGGAACTAAAGTTGGGGAGGGAGTAGGTAATTAAGACAGCATGACCACTGTCCAAATTTAAATGATGACTTCTGGGTGAGTGGTAGTTAAAAAAAAAATGAGGAATCTGCAAATAATCTAGTTACCAAGACCTAACACACTCCATTTGGTCAGAATTCACAATTCACTCTTTATATGTATCTTTATTTTATTCTCCTATTGCTATACTTGGCATTTTATTTTTCCTTTTGGATTAGGTTTCTTTTCAAAAACACAAATACTAACCACATTAGAATTTGTAAGGTAATTGCCTAAGAAAAATGTTCAATGTTTTATAAGTGTCAAGGTTATGATATCTTCTCCAGTTTTTGGGGTTTTTTTTTTTTGTAAAAGATTTTATTTGACAGAGAGAGACACAGAGAGGGAACATAAGCAGGGGGAGTGGAAGAGGGAGAAGCAGGCTTCCTGCTGAGCAGGGAGCCCGATGTGGGGATGTGGGGCTTAATCCTAGGACCCTGGGATCATGAACTGAGCTGAAGGCAGACACTTAACGACTGAGCCACCCAGGTGCCCCTCTTCTCCAGTTTTCTTAAATTTTAGTTTTACATTATTACACATCAAATCACAATGCAAAAGAGCAGATGTTGAGCTTTCTGATGTTTATCTTTGAAGGGCTTTCTCATTATTTGATAGAATATACCACATCAATGAAAGGAAGGATAAAAACCATGATCATTTCAATAAATGCAAAAGGAATGACAAAATTCATTCACTTATGATAAAAACTCTCAGCAAAGTGGGTTTAGAGGGAACTGACCTCAATGCAGTAAAGGCCATATATGGCAAACCACAGCTAATAAAATAGTGAAAAACTAAGTTTTTCCTCTAAGATCCATAAAAAGACAAGGACGCCCACTCTTGCCACTTATACAATATAGTATTGGAAAGTCCTAGGCAGGGAAATTAGGTGAAACAAAGGACATTCAGAAAGTAAAACTGTCACTATTTGCAGATGACAGCATATATAGAATATCCTGAAGATTCCACCAAGAGACTGAGATCTAATAAATTAAGTCACTAAAGTTTCTGGATATAAAAATCAAATAAAAATCTATATTTCTCTACACTAATAGCAAATTATCAGAAAGAAATTAGTAAAATACAACTTAAATTACATCAAAGAGAATAAAACACCCAGGAATAAATTTAACCAAGGAGATGAAAGATATATACTCTGAAAACTATGAAACAACAATGAATGAAAATAAGTCAATTAAATGCAAAGATATTCCACACTCATGGATTGGAAGAATATTGTTCAAGTGTCCATAGTATCCAAAGCAATCCATATAATCAATGAAATCTCTGAAAACTCTAATGCCATTTCTGACAAGAATAAAGAATCCCATGATGTGTATGGAATCATGAAAAACTCAATAGTCAAAGAAATCTTAAGAATGACAAAACTGGAGGCACCACACTTCCTGATTTCAAATTGTGTAACAAAGCTATAGTAATCAAAATTACTATATTATAGTATATAAAATACTGCATTATAGTATATAAAATACTGCATTATAGTATATAAAATACTATATACATTATAGTATATAAGATACTATATTAATGTTATAGATTATATATATTATTTATATTATAAAAAAGACATGGATCAGTAGAACAGAATAGAGTCCAGAAAAAAACCCATTCAATAAGGTAAATTAATGAATGACAAAGGAACCAAGAATATATAAAAGTGGGAAAGGACAGCCTCTTCAATAAATGGTGCTGGGAAGATTGGACAGCCACATGCAAACTAATTAAATTGGATCACCTTCTCACAGCATATACCAAAACTCAAAATAGATGAAAGACTTGAACACAATATACATGAAACCATAAAACTTCTGTAGAAAAACCTAGGTATAAGCTCCTTGACATCAGCTTTAGCAATGATTTTTTTTTTTGACATCAAAAGCAGAAACAACAAAAGCTAAAATGAATGGGACTATATTAAACTAAAAAAACTTTTGTACAGAAAAGCAAACCAATAAAATGATGGAAAAGGCAACTTACTGAGGGCATCTAGGTGGCTCAGTCAGTTAAGCACCTGCCTTTGGCTCAGGTAATGATCCCAGGGTCCTGGGATTGAGTCCCACATTGGGCTTCCTGCTCAGCAGACAGCTTGCTTCTCCCTTTCCCTCTGCTGCTCCTTTTCAATGGCCTATACCCCTGCCTCTTAAAGAATGGTCCATGAACTGGCAGGATCAGTATCACCTGGGATCTATCTCAAGCCTCACCTTAAACCTACTAAATCAGAATCTTCATTTTAGCAAGAACCCAGGTTATTTCCATGTCCATTAAAGTTTGAGAAGCACTGACTTAAAAACCTCTATTCCAGTTTTCTTTTTAGCTCAGTTACCAATACTCTCAATTTTTCCACTCCAGTCATTGTGATTCCTGAACACACCAGGTCCATTCTTGCCTCAGAGCTCTGGCATGGACTACTCATTCTTCCCTGAATGCCCTTTCCCAAATGTTTCTACACTCATTTTTTTATTAACATATACTGTATTATTTGCTTCAGGGGTACAGGTCTGTGAATCATCAGTTTTACACAATCCACAGCACTCACCATAGCACATATCCTCCCCAATGTCCATCATTCAGCCACCCTATCCCTCTCCCATCATGCCCCTGCAACCCTCAATTTGTTTCCTGAGATTAAGAGCCTCTTATGGTTTTTCTCCATCCCAAGTCACGTCTTGTTTCTTTTTTTCCCCTCCCTACTGCCCACGATGCCCCCCTCAAATTCCTCATATCGGAGAGATCATATAATTGTCTTTCTCTGATTGACTTATTTTGCTTAGCATAATACCCTCTAGTTCCATCCACATCATTGCAAATGGGAAGATTTCATTTTTTTGATGGCTGAATTGTATTCCATTATACATATATATATTATATATATATATGTGTGTATATATATATATATATATATATATATATATACCCCCATCTTCTTTATTCATTCATCTGTTGATGGACATCTAGGTTCTTTCCACAGTTTGGCTACTGTGGACATTGCTGCTATAAACATTCAGGTGCATGTGCCCCTTTGGATCACTACAGTTGTATCTTTAGGGTAAATACCCAGTAGTGTGATTGCTGGGTTGTAGGATAGCTCTTTTTTCAACTTTTTGAGGAACCTCCATCCTGTTTTCCAGAGTGGCTGCACCAGTTTGCATTCCCACCACAGTGTAGGAGGGTTCCCCTTTCTCCACATCCTCGCCAGCATCTGTCATTTCCTGACTTGTTAATTTTAGCTATTCTGGCTGGTGTGAGATGATATCTCACTGTGGTTTTGATTTGTATTTCCCTGATGCCGAGTGATGTTGAGCACTTTTTCATATATACACTCACTTGTATCTTATGCTTTTATTCCTCTTTGAGGACAACTCATAATGTGACCTATATTTAAAATTATATCTTTATATACCATACTCCTAGCTTCCCTTATTCTGATTTTCCCCCTTAATATTTAACACTTTAACATATGGTAGAATTTATTATGTTTATTGTGTGTCTTCTAAGATTATAATCGTCCAAAGCAGGGATTATTTTGTCAATTGCTATTTCCTTATAGAAAGCCTGCCCATAATAGGTGCTTAATAAATGTGTTGAAGTGATGTGTTAAGTGAACTGTTGAAGTTTTTTTTTTAAATTACCAATTTCTGTAAATGCTTCATATGATTAAAAGGAGGCAAAAATCTCTGTAAAGTACATTATTTTATTGGCATTTGTGTTTTTGCCAGTAAGGCCACTGAACAAAATATGCAAGTTATTCTACTTGATGAAAGAGCTTTCACTCATCATTACAATTTCAATGAAGGAAGATTTAAACAATTATTTCATACTTATCCAAATGAACTTCTCTCCTGAGAGGCTAAGGAAATGAAGAAATTCCTCTAACAACTATATAAAGCCTAGAATCTGAAAGTTATGTGTACTACATTTTCCCCCAAGAAACTAACCTGATCTTTTGTTTTCATCCAGATTTGAATGTTTTGTTGTACAAACTCACTTGTTGTTGGCAATCAGACCTGTTTCTAAGAAAGGCTAAATATGCTCATAAAAGTGACTCGAAATACTTCTTGGACAACAATTTTTATAAAACAGCGTTTTGATGAGTTAAGTGTAAGTAAATCAGAAACAGACGAATTACATAGCTATTGAGACCCACACATTTGAAAAACAAATGCAAATTTTGTGTTTTGTGTTCTTAAATATAGAAAAACTTGTTTAGTTTGAAACTTTTCTAGTTTCTACTGTGTTTGGACTCAAAGTTCATGTTTTCCATGTGTTTTTGATGTGAAATGTTTCCTATTTATAAACTTTCTTAATAACCTTTACAGGGTAATCAAGTTGCTCTAATCTCTCAATTTTGAACCAAGGTAAACATTTTATTAATGTAATCAAAATACTATAAACCTATTCATATTTTCTTCTATTTTAATATAAGGGATGTCAAAGGATTATTTTTAATGTTCTGTTTAGTGTTCTTTTGGTTATAAGTAACAGATATATACATAGAGTTTAAGAAATAGGCATTCTACAAAGAGAGACATGAAGAAATTCACATGCTTGGTCATGGTTATATACATGAACATCTCTAAGAGCATGATGGCAAATGGAACTGAGAAATCATAAATGGCTAACACTGATCTTTCTCAAAGTTTTGAGAATGGCTTCTCTCTGCTCACCTGAACTATTTTTTCCTCACTGCTTATTACTGACCTCCTAAATCAACTTCAGCTTTAACTAACTCATAGTGACTCCTGAGTTTCCTTTATAATTTTTAATTTCAGCTGCCACAGCTGTCTGCCTTACACTCTATAGTTTCAAATTCTTGGAAAACCACTCTGGCCCAGCTCAACTTTTAATCCAGTTTGCTGATTCTTCAATCCTATGACAGGGTTATCTGGTACAATCAGCTGTGACTGAGAGAGCCAGTTTCCCTGTACAAGAGGGAAGTGTATGGACAAGCATCAAGATTGGTGGCTCAAGTTTAAGTGTACTAAATACAAAATCCAGGATTCGCTAACCAGAATTGCTACCAAAATACTGTCAAATATGTTCTTTGGGAAATAAATTATGTGTTTCTCTTTTCAAGAAAAGAGATGTTTTAGATTTGAAATTTAGAACACAAAAATTGGAAAGGGTATGGATGGCTTTCCAAGTACAGAATTTTATCTACTCTCTCTGGACTTTAAGAAACAACATCAATTATATAACTATTTAGGAGACCTGTCTTTGGAGATTGTTAATTGTACTGTTTTAAATATAGTTTCTTTATTTTCCTAAGATCCTTGAATTATTCCTTGAAACAGTAAACTTATTTGATACATGCTAATTTCATAACAGGCTTTATATTAAAAAAAAAGATTTGAAAACCCATAGAAGATCCAACTAAAACCTGGTAACAATTGAAATAGTTTCTATTTTTCCCAGAAAAATCAAAGGAGATAAATAATTTTAAATACACAATTCTGATGCAGAAATTAGACAATGTGCTCTGTTAGAAAGTTCAGGAAACCCATAAGAAAAAAAAAATCCAGTATGGGAAAGCACACCAAATGAAACCAAAGGCAGACCTGAGTTCTGGCCTTGGCTTTGCCAGTTACTAGTGGGGCTATCTTGTTTCCCTGGTAACAAGGAAAAGTGTGGACTGCATGTCAGCTTGAGTCCTTCTCAACACTAAAGAGAAGTCTAAATAAGGGATATCCAGGGCCACTGGACATGGCTGTGCAAGTAGTTTATTGTGTATTTCTAAGAAGAGACATTCAAAAGATTCTTACCCTAGTATTCCAAATAAATATCTTTATCAGGAATTTTATGAAGAATATGAATTCTTGGCAAGAGCTCAAGGAAGATGGTGGAGTAGAAAGATCCTGAGATCACTTCTCCCATGGATGCACTGAATAGCTATATTTATAATGTTAACTCTGCAAACAACCTGAGACTGGCAGAACAGACCTTTCACAGTTAGTGATAGGCTGGAGGACACATTGATAAAGACAGGAGAGGTAGAGACATAGTTGTCAACCAAATCCCTAGTGGGACTAACCACAAATGAGATGGACATGACAAACAGAAGTGAAAGGATCAGGCCTCACACCAAGCATCCTAAGTATTGAGGACTTAATAATTAATTAAGGGGGTTAATTTCAGGAACTTTAAAAAAACAGCACGGCTTAACTTCAACTAAAAATCAACAAACTTAATATTAGGAGATCCAGAGTATGATAGGAAACAATCCCCATGCTTAGAGAGCCAGCATCATAACTTGGCCAGAGACTAGCACAGAAGAAGCAATTTGAAAAGAGCCTAAAGTATATGTTAACAAGATTTATGGACTAATCTTCAGTTGTGTGCTGGAGGGGCAGTGATCTTCAGATTTTGCCAGGAACGAAAATGCCAAGGGTGACATTTCTGTTCCTCTTCCCCAGCCTAAATAGCTGGAGGCTTGCAAGAGCCAATTTTAATGTTCTTCATCTACCTAGATAGCACTGAGTCCTTACCCCTGTATTCGGTGTACCTGCCACATCCAACCTGCCTACCTCAGCAGCTTGTCCTTCCAAAGTGGCTCCTGCCCCACCATACCTGCCCACAGCCTCTGCAGGGAACTATATCACTCTAAGGGAATCTTGCCCTTAATAAAGGTAGAAAAGGGAAGATAACATCACATGTCAGTGCCTAAAGTTCTGGCAGCCTGGCCACTTAGTAACACAGAGAGTAAGCTCAGCCCTTTGGTGTACACACAACTGTGCAGAGATGCTAATTACAGACAGCTAGATTGACTGCTTCTCCACCAACAAGCCTCAGACAGGCCTCTCAATAGTGCCAGGACCAAACCCTGACCAGTGTCCACAGCAGGCACACAAATCATTGTAGCTGGATGGGCCGAAGGCAATAGTGGCTCATCCATAACAGGAGGTCATATGCAGCCCATAAAGAGGATGCCCTTAGAGTGAATAATTCTGAAGACTAGTGGGGTTTGTGCTAGATGGCACTATAGGACCTCTTATGCACAAGGCCACTACTGTTATGACCGGCAGATGTAGCTGACCTACCTAATACATAGAAATAGACAAAACGAGAAGACAGAGGAAATGTCCCAAATGCAACATACATAGTCATGGTAAAAAATAGCTAAATGAAACAGATCAACAGCATACCTGATAAAGAATTCAAAGTAATGATCATAAAGATACTGAACTTAAGAATAAATGCTTTCAGTGAGAACTTCCAACAAGGAGGTAGAAAATATATATATAAGAGAACCAGTCAGAGCTGAAGAC
Source organism: Ailurus styani (assembly GCA_002007465.1). Taxonomy (NCBI): domain Eukaryota; kingdom Metazoa; phylum Chordata; class Mammalia; order Carnivora; family Ailuridae; genus Ailurus; species Ailurus styani. Next base: position 213,493 of record LNAC01000711.1, read on the forward strand.
AAATAACTGAATTTAGAAAACACACCACACACACACACACACACACACGCACACACTCTCTCTCTCTCTCTCTCTCTCTCTCCCTCTCTCTCTCCCCCGCCCCCCGCCCCATACAAAGGAAACGCCATAAGGTTCTCAGCTGATTTTTCAGCAGAAACTTTTCAGGTCAGAAGGAAGTGACATAATATATTCAATGTGCTGAAAGGAGAAAAAACCAAAAAACCCACAACCAAGAATACTCAACCCAGCAATGTTATCATTTAGAATAGAAAGAGATAAAAGTTTCCCAAGTTAAAGACCTCACCATCACTAAACCAGCCTTACAAGAAATGTTAAAGGACTTCTTTAAATGGAAAGTAAAGACTATAAATAGAAAATTATGAGGAGATATCACTTTTTTGTTCACAAAATCAAATATAGTGAAGGTAGGTTAACCACTTATCAAGCCGGTATGGAGTTTAAAACAAAGTAAATTCAATTATATCTACAAAAATTAGTCGAGATGCATAAAATGACATAAAATATGACATACATAAAGTGTGGAGGGAGGTGTAAAAATTTAGTGCTTTAGGATGTATTTGAGTTTAAGTGACCAATTTAATATAGACCTCTATATGCATGTTATATATACCTCAATGATAACCACAAATTAAAAACCTAGGATAAACAAAAAAAATAAATATAAGGAATCTAAGAATAATAAAGAAAGCCATCAAGCCACAAGGGAAGAGAGCAAGAGAAGAAAGGAACAGAGAAAACCTACATGAACAACCAGGAAGCAATTAACAAAATGGCAATAAATACATACATATCAATAATTACTTGAAATACAAATGAAATAAATGCTACAAAAGAAATAGAGAAATTGAATGGATTAAAAAAAAAGTGCACCCATCTATATGCTGCCTACAACAGACTCACTTCAGACTTAAGGAAACATACAGAGTGAAAGTGAAGGCATGGAAAAACATTCCATCCAAATGGAACTGGGAATAGAAATCTGGGATAGCAGCACAAAACAAATTTAAATACAAAAACTGTAAGGGGGTGCCAGGCAGCTCAGTAGGTTAGGTGGCTGCTTTCAGCTCAAGTCATGATCTCTGGGGCTTGGGATCGAGCCCTGAATTGGGCTACCTGCTCAGTCTGCTTCTCCCTGTCCTCTCAAATAAATAAAATCTTAAAAACAAACAAAAACTGGGTGCCTGGGTGGCTCAGTGGGTTAAAGCCTCTGCCTTCAGCTCAGGTCATGATCTCAGGGTCCTGGGATCGAGGCCCGCATTGGGCTCTCTGCTCAGCAGGGAGCCTGCTTCCTCCTCTCTGCCTGCCTCTCTGCCTACTTGTGATCTCTCTCTCTCTCTCTCTCTGTCAAATAAATAAATAACATCTTTAAAAAAAAAAGACTGTAGGAAGTCACAAAGAACAGCACAACATAATAAAGGGAACAACCCAACAAGAGGATGTAACAGTTGTAAATATCTATGCAGTCAACATAGAAGCACCTAAATATATAAAGCAAATATTAACAGAAATAAAAGGAGAAACTGATAGTAACCCAACAATAGTTGAGAATTTTAACATCCCACATACATCAATGGATAAATCACCTGGACATTCCTCCCCCCACCAAAAAAAAAGTAAAAAATGGTTTCCAGTGACACACTGGACCAGATGGACCTAACAGATACAATCAGAACATTCCATCCCAAAACAATACACATTCAAGCACACATGAAACATTCTCCAGGATAGATCACATGTTAGGCCACAAAATAAGTCTTGATGAATTTAAGAATATTTTTCTAACCACAATGTTATGAAACTAGCTATCAATGACCAAAACAAAATAAAACAAAACAAACAAACCAACAAAAAACTGGGGAAAAGCTATATGGAGGCGAAATAACATGCTCCTAAATAATGAATGGGTCAACAAAGAAATCAAATGGAAATTAAAAATACATTAAGAAAAATGAAGATTAGACAGACCAAAATCTTTGGGATGTAGCAAAAACAGTAAGAGGGAAGTGTATAATGACACAGTTCTACTGTAAGAAACCAGAAAAATCTCAAGTGATCAAACCTTACATCCAAAGGAACCAGAAAAAAAGCCCAAAGCTAATAGAAGGAAGTAAATAATAAAGATTAGATAAAAAGACTAAACACAGTAGAAAAGATCAATAAAACCAAAAGCTGATTCTTTGAAAAGATCAAAATCAATAAACTTTTAGTCTGACTCATCAAGAAAAAAAGAGATGACAAGTAAAATCAGAAATGGAGAAATCACCACCACCACCACTACCACAGAAATACAAAGAATTATAAGAGACTATTATGAAAAACTGTGTGCCAACAAATTGGATAACCCAGAACACATGGATAAATTCATAGAAACATAATTTTCCAAAACTGAATCAGAAATAGAAAATTTGAACATAATAATTACTAACATACTATTACTAATTCAGAACAATTTGAAATTGTTTGCTGTAAGTTTCTGATTACCAAATCCAGGACCAGATGACTTCACAGGTGAATTCTACCAAACATTGAGAAAAATGAATACCTATTTTTTTTATTAACTATTCCAAAAAGATAAAGGAAAACTTCCAAGTTTATGCTATGGGGCCAGCATTATCCTGAAAGCCAAAAGAAAAAGTACCCCCCCCCCAAAAAAACAAAAGAAATGACAACAAGGACACACTACAGGCCAGTATCACAGATGAACCTGATGCAAAAATCCTCAAAGTATTGCAAACCAAATGCAAAAAAATTAAAAATAGAAATCATTCACAATCAAGTGGGTTTATTCCAGGGATGCAAGGATGGCTCAATATTTGCAAGTCAATCAACACGATACATCACACTAACAAGAGATAAAACCACATGATCATTTCAATAGATATAAAAAAATGCATTTAACAAGATGTAATAGCCATAAGTACTCTCAAAAAAGTGAGTTTTGAGGGAACATACATCATAATAAATCCCACATATAAAAAACTCATAGTAAACATTATACTCAATCGTGATAAACAAGACAAGGAAGTTCACTCTCACCACTTTTAGTCAACATAGCACTGAAGTCCTAGCCACAGCAATCAGACCAAAAATAAAATGCATCCAAATTGGTAGGAAAGTAGTAAAATGTCACTCTTTGCAGATGACAGGATACTATATATAGAAAATCCTAAGATGTCACCAGAACTATTAACACTGATAAATGATATTGGTCAAGTTGCAAGACACAAAATAAGCAAAACTGTTGCATTTCTAAATACTAATAATGAAGCAGAAAGAGAGACAATTCCATTTATAATGGCACCAAAAAGAATAAAATATCTAGGAATAAGTTTAACCAAGGAGATGAAAGACCTATACTCTGAAATCTGTGAAATTGAAGTTGACACAAATGGAAAGATATTCCATGCTCATGGATTGGAAATGTTAGTATTATTAAAAATGTCCATACCTCCCAAAGAAATCTACAGATTCAATGCAATCCCTGTCAAAATATCAACAGGATTTTTCATAGAACTAGAAGTCTAAAGCTTTTATAGAACTACAGGAGATCTTTATTTTTTTTAAGATTTTATTTATTTGACACAGAGAGAGGGAGGTCAGATCACAAGTAGGCAGAGAGGCAGGCAGAGAGAGGAGGAAGCAGGCTCCCCACTGAGCAGGGAGCCTGATTTGGGCCTCGATCCCAGGACCCTGAGATCATCATCTGAGCCGAAGTCAGAGGCTTTAACCCACTGAGCCACCCAGGCACCCCAGGAGATCTTTAATAGCATAAGCAATCTTAGGAACAAAGCTAGAGGTATCACAATCCCAGATCTCAAAATATACTGAAAAGCTAAAATAATCACAACACTATGGTACTGGCACAAAAAAGACACATAGATCAATGCATTAGGATAGAGAGCCCAGAAATGCATCCAATATCCATCAGTTAGTCTATGAAAAAGAAAGCAGGCACACAATGGGGGAAAACAGTCTTTTCAATAAATATTGTAAGGAAAACTGGACAGCTACATGCAGAAGAATGGAACTGAACCACTTTCTCACACCATACACACAAAAATAGGCTCAAAATAGACTGAAGACCTAAATGTGAGACCTGAAACCATAAAACTCCTGAAAGAAAACGTAGACAGTAATCTTTGGACATAGCCCTTAGCAACATATTAGATAGTTCTCCTAAGGCAACGGAAACAAAAGCAAAAGTGAATTATTAGAATTACATCAAAATAAGGTTTTTCTTAGCAAAGATCATCAACAAACAAAAAGGCAAACTAGTGAATGGGAAAAGGTATTTGTGGACAATATATCTGAGAAGGGGTTAATATCCAAAATATGTAATGAACTTATATACCTGAACACCAAAAAAATTGATTAGAAAATGGTCAGAAGAACTGAATAGACATGTAGATGGCCAGACACAGAAAAAGATGCTCTATATCACAAAGTTGGCCAGGGTATAGAGAAAATGGAACCCTCATGCATTGCTGGTGGTATGTAAATGGGTATAGTCACTGTGGAAATCTGTATGTGGGTTCCTCAAAAAATTAAAGATAGAAACACCATATGACACATGAATTCTACTACTGGGTAGTTATCCAAAGATAAAAACTCCAAAAGATATATGTATTCCAATGTTTATTGCAGCATTATTTACAATAGCAAAGATATGAAAGCAACCCAGGTATCCATGGATAGAAGAATAAAGTATGCATACACACACACACACACACACACACACAGTATTACTCAGCCTTGAAAAAAGATTGAGAGCTTGTCCTTTACAACAACATGGATAGATTTATAGGGTCTTATGTTATGTGAAATTAGTTAATGACAACCACATGATTTCACTTATACATGTGATCTAACAGAAAACCAGACTTGTTAAATACAGAGAACTGGTGGTTACCAGAGGGGAGATAGATGGGTAAAACAGATAAAGGGAATTAAGATGTACAAACTTCCGGTTTTAAAACAAATGTCATTGAGATGAGAAGTACAGGGAATATAGTCAGTACTATCACAATATATGGTAACGTGTTAATTATAGATATGCATAGAATTGTTGAATCACTAGGCTACACACCAGAAAGTATAAAATTGTATGTTATACCTCAATAATGAAGAACAAGGATTTCTTCTACATCTTGTGTCATGTCCAACCAGAATTTAAAGTTCTATTATTCATACAGTGACTTTAATTTGTACTTTAAAAAAATAAAAACAAAAAAGGAAATTGGTTTCTGATGGCAAAGTGAGCTTGCAATTGAAAAACAGAGGTAGGTATATTTTCATGCCTGCTTTAAAAAAAACAGAACTAAAAGCATCCTTATGTTGAACAACTATTATCATCCAAGAAGAAATGAAAAGTCACTATATCCAATTAATTCATAAAGAACTAACATACTAAGGCTTGAGACTAACTACAAGGAAAAAGGGCAACTTATTGCCAGTGACAAATATAAAGATTTATCTTGACATTAAATAGATATAAACCCTAAAAAATATAGACTGAAAAATTTCCCCTACTTTCAGACATAATTACTCTAACCCATTCCAGGAAACACAGGATGTTCCCTCACAGCAAATCAACTGTTATGAGACAGTATCATAGTTTTGAAACAGGAACTCCCTGAAAGCAGTCACTAATGTCAGCATTTCTTTCTGGCTCTCGGAATCAAGATTATATTAGAGCCTTTTTCAACTTCTCAGTAGTTGACTTGAGTAGTCATTTTCTCTCCCACAATAATGTCAACCACAGGCATCAGTTCACTTCTGTAAATAAATCCATTGACTATTTGCCTATTTAGATATTCCAAGGACATTGTAAAATCTCAATCTCTGGAAGAAGTAGAACCAACAGAACCAGCCTTCTCTTTAAGAGGCGGTGCTCTGCAAAGTATAATTTGAGGGCCTAAGAAAGACCAAACTATTTTCCATGTCCCAAGATCATTGTTATTTAAGCTAAGAATTTTCCTCTTTGGCTTTTTTTTTTTAACCAATACTTAGAGGATAGAAAACACCTTAAGATCTTAGTAAGATCTTATGGTTTCCTTTATGATAGGAGGGATTTAGAATAATCCTAGTACTTTCAGCCTCTTATCAGGAGGTGTAAAAAATGAGGAAGAGGTGAAAATAAGTTTTTCCCTAGAGATAATTTGTTTATATCAGATATAATTTTATGATTTATATATTATTCGGTATTTTGGAAAATATTCTTCTTTAGGACACATGGTAGACCCATATGCTTTTATTGTATTAGTCTCCAATGTGATAACCAAGATTTTATAGTAACACAAAACTTCATCTTATTTTTATCTTAATGAACTGTAAAATAAGACCATCTAACTTTGACCATAAAAATACAGGTATTTTTTATCATTATTTATCCATAATAAGTTTTTATAAAATGGAAGTACCAATATGATAAATACATACTTAGAGGAATTGAAAATGAACAGAAGATGCAGATGACAGCAACTTATTTTGACCAGGAAAAAAGCTAGAGTAATGACACGGCTAGAGTAATAGCAAAGTTTATTGTGTTTACACTGGCAAAATAATTCTGATTCTTTGACATACATGCCAAGAAGATTAAACGGGAGTCTGTAACTTGCTTGAGAACACCATGTTTTGAATGGTTTGCTGTAGTTTTACCTATCCAAATTTGTAAAACCTACTGATATTAAAGCTAACATAGAATTCATAGTTTCTCATTGGAAAATAGTTGAGCCAGAATGATAGTTTGGATGTGCTTGAGATAGCTTTTATACTAAGTGAAAGAGGAGCCACTACTAGGTCTAAGATTTTTCTGTCTAGAACCAGTATTTGTTCAAAAGTAAATTCCACACTGCCTACTTACAATGGGGCTTTCCTTGCTTTTATGAAGTAAGTCATTTCAGTTTTACAGAAGTTGTAGAACCTCAGGGGATAAAGAATAATTCAGTAAGCTTGATCTCCACAAAATAAATAATCTTTATTCATTGTTCTTTAGGAATTTGGGAAGTACATGAAGAATTTTAGTATTTACCTCTAAGTATTAGTATTGGAGATTTTGCAGTTTTCCAAGTTTGAATGCCTTCACTGCACTGCATCTGCATGACCCAGAACTCAAAGCACAGCACACTGGTGGGCTATACTAATGGTGATTAAACCAAATGTTGAACATTTCAGGGAGTTTGGTAACACTAAAGACAAAAATTATTTCCTTTTCCATAATCCACCATGAAGAGCTCTCTAACCGTATTGGTAATGGGAAAGAAACTATCCCCCACTATAAGGGATTGTGGTGGCAGCTTAAATCAAAATTGGTTTAACGATTGAAGTGTTTTACTCAGCACAATAAGGTTCCCATTCCAGTTGCTGATTTAAATATACATATTTTAAAAGATATCCAGGAAGCTTAATTTTCCTGTACCTTAAGTTTCTCCTTTCCATCCCACACCTTATCAACTTTCCTTCCTTCCAATTCCCCACAGCTTTCTGGATTTTGCATCTGTAATTTGATCCAAATCCACCATGAGGCTTTGTTGAGAATTTCTGGTAGATTCCTAGTAACCAGACTCATGGTGACCTCTTCACACATTTTGCTTTTTTCTCAAAATCCTCATCCCTAGTGGATTTCCTTGTCTTTGAATTGCTTTACTTCTATTACAACATATTTTTGAAAATTCAAGGATTCTGCTTTTCCTGTTTGTTCTTCCTACTGTGCTTTCAATCTTTATACACCTTCTTACCAACTAATAGGTTTTCTTTTCTTTTTTTTTTTTTAAAGATTTTATTTATTCATTTGACACAGAGAAGATTACAAGTAGGCAGAGAGGCAGGCCGAGAGAGAGGAGAGAGGAGGAAGCAGGCTCCCTGATGAGCAGAGAGCCCGATATGGGCCTCGATCCCAGGACCCTGGGATCATGACCTGAGCCGAAGGCAGTGGCTTTAACCCACTGAGCCACCCAGGTGCCCTAGGTTTTCAATCTACTTCCCTGGTCTTCTAATTTGCTAATAGGTTATCTTCCCACATCCTTAAACATGAAAGTAACAGCACCACAGAATTTTCATTGATAAACTTGGCCTGGACGTAGATGACCCCTTTTTTTCTTCCTTTTATCAGTTCAAATTCTGAGTACTCTAACCTTGCTGGCTCTTTGTGTTCATTTCCAGGTTAATCTTTAGCCCTTCACAAATCTCTTTCTCACATTCTATGAAGATTTTCTTTTTTTTTTTTTTGAAGGTCACGAATGACACCTAATTATCAAGATCAGTGTCCTCTCAGTCTGCTATGTTGTACAATATCGTTAGCCATCTTTTTCCTTCTTGTTATTCACTTGTCTGATTTTTCTAGCCACTCACATCCTCATTTTCTCTACATCTTTTCAATGTCTTTTTCTGTTTACCTTTCCATTTTATTTCGACCATATTTCTAGTTTTCTATTCTTACTTTTAATGTGTTTCAGGCCATATTGCTATGGTGTACAACTTCAATAACCTCTAAATTCATGCAGTTGTCCCTCTATCTCTCCCACCATAACCCTATTAGAAACCATCATTATTTTGCACATGAACTCTTGATCTAGCCTTCTGACTACTATTCCTAATTTTTCTCCCTCCCATAATCCATTCCTTACATATCATCTAGAGACCTCTTTTAGAATAGATCGAATGATATCACTCTTCTTAAAACTCTCTAATGGCTTTATACAGCACCTCAAATAAAATCTTTTTATATGGACTTCTGAGACCTAGGTTATATGACCTCTACTTTCTTGTCGAATTCCTCCTATTCTCTGTCTCTCCTTACTTCTAACCTTCAGCAACTTCAGAATCTAAAATTTTAAGCTTTCTCTTGGATTTTATACCAACTATTCCTTTGCTCAGAAGCCATGGATGGCTTCTTGTTACTCAGATAGCAGATTAGGTTTCAGTTCTTCAAAGATCCCTCTCCTGACCATCCATCTAAAGTAAACACACTATTTTGCTTCTGTGTTTTTAGAAAAGTACTTGTTCTAATTTTTTTCTGGTTATTGGTTTCAGTATTATCTTTGTTTATTTGTAGTATGTATTTCTTCTCTAGTATAGATCCTCCCTGAGATCAGACTTTAAAAAAAAAAAAGACACTGGGGCGCCTGGGTGGCTCAGTGGGTTAATGCCTCTGCTTTCGGCTCAGGTCATGATCTCAGGGTCCTGGGATCGAGGCCCGCATCGGGCTCCCTGCTCAGCGGGGAGCCTGCTTCCCCCTCTCTCTCTCTNCCCGCATCGGGCTCCCTGCTCAGCGGGGAGCCTGCTTCCCCCCCCCTCTCTCTCTGCCTCCTTGTGATCTCTCTCCCTCTGTGAAATTAAAAAAAAAAAAAAGACACTGGAATAGTACCTACTACATGATAACATCAAAATTTATTAATTGAATGAATATTGCAGAATTTGAGAGTACAGGCACTAGGGACAACAGTAGAGAGTTTCCTCCAAAAATAAATAGGCCCACGATATGACCCAGCAATCTCACTTCTGAGTATTTATCCAAAATAATTGGAATCAGGGTCTCAAAGGCACATCAGCTCTTCCATATTCACTGCAGTACTATTTAAAATAGCAAAGATGCAGAAATAACCAAAGTGTCCACTAACAGATTGATGGATAAAGAAAACCTAGTATATACAAATAACAGAATATTATTTGGTTTTTTTTAAAAAAGGGAATTCTGCAATATGTGATAATATAGATGAACTTTGAGGACATTCTAAGTGAAACCAGTCACTGAAAGACAACTACTGCATTATTCCACTTATATCTAAAGTAGACAAATTCAGATAATAAAAGACTGAAATGGTAGTTGCCAAGAGCTGGGAAGTAGGGGAAGTGGGGAGTTGCTAATAATGGGCAGAAAGCTTTAGTTAAGCAGGATGAATAGATTCTAGAGATGTGCTGTGTAACATTGTACCTGTACTTAATATCATATTATACACTTAAAATTTGTTGAGAATAGATTTCACACCAAGGGTTCTCATCACAAAAAAGAAAATCCATCTTTTGAGTAAATTCTTAACATCTTGTGATTACTTCATGTTAATTCAAAAAAAAAAGCCAAAAGATAGTATTAAATTATCTTCCACAAATATGTCACAGAAGTAACTACTAATCCACATTTTTGCTCACACTGGATATAATCAACTATAAGAACCTTTGTATTATCATTCCTGGCTCTGTGTGACCACTGGACTGAATTGGACAGTTCTTCTCCCAGTTTTAGACTTTCTCAGGAGGTTTTAATCAGATACTAGAGTCCTCTGGAGGCTCAACTGGCATCTGGGAAAGTTGGGCTACTCTTCTTGAGATCCAGGTGATCTCCAGGGCTTTCCTTTCCATTTGAGCTCTCCAGCAGATAGAGGGACTTCCTCCATGACTCCTGAGAACCCCCAAAAACTGCTATATGAGGGAGAAATTGCTGGGCATGCTTAATATCCATGATCGGAACTCCTATGATATCACTGCCTCTACTTGCTCTTGGTCAAAGCAGTCAGGAGTTCGGCCCACATTCAGGGGAGAAATGTCAAGAATATACATGAAAGGGTATATCTGAGCCCATCTTTGGATCACAGCTGCCACTAGTAGGTACAAGTGAAACAGCAGGATTAAGCACAGGAAAGGATAGGAAGGTGACAAGAGACAATAAGAAAACTGGATGTGAAAATATATTTCTTAAAGCTCAGTTGGTTCCTAAAATCTACGAGTTATGCTTGTCCCATTCATTTACATTCCCTTTAAAGAACATCATTTTAAAGAGTTTAATAGACCTAAATCCTGTCATTTTAGAGTTTTATTTTAACTAGGTATATTAAATTCCATTTTTAAAGTATCTTCCGTCTCATGTATGCCACTGTAGGAATCCACAAACATGGATGGAATCTTCCTTGTGGTCTGTTTTTGATATTGGTTTTTCTGAAGTACTCCTTTTAAAACTTGTAGAATAACACTGAAATCCCCAATAGATAATTTTCCCTCCTGTGCTTATTACTGAGCACCCAAGCCATAGCTTAACCACTGCAGCACTCCATTAATTGTGGACATGGAATGCTTAGGAGAACCATCCCATGATTATGGTTTGAAACCCTCAGGAGAGGCCTGTAATTGACAATCTGACCTCCAAAGGGGGAGTGATGGTAGCATTAAGGGTTCCACATAATGTTGGGTTTGGTTTATTATGTGATTGGTAAGACACATTACTGGGGCAACAAATCCAGATGTCAGGCATAAAGACCCACAAATGTGGAAAAGGATAGAAAGGAGATGTAGGTGTGAAAAGGGAGGACTAAAATGGAAAACAAAACAAAACACCTCAGTGACACCCTTTGTAGGAGTAGTTGCACGTTCTGAGAAGGGGGCTGCTGTGGTTGTAAATGAAGTTTTTTCTACCAGGTATAAAGAAGGAAAAGTATTGCTGATGTAGAGTTGAGTGTTGTAGGATATGAATACATTGCTTTTGTCAATTTTTTTCCTTATGGTTGCTTCAGACATGATGCCAATTTCTATTGTACAAGACATCTACAAATAGGCCAACTTTTGAAATTTTAATTTCTTCAAACTTCATATGCCAAGATCAAAAAGATACATTTTTCTTTAAAATGTCTCTACTAGGAGCCAGGAAAGCATACAAGGATTATTTGTTTGCCATGAATTTAGAAAATCTCAGGACCTACCAGCACCTGGCCACTACTTTCATTCTTTGATTACAGGATGCAGGCCTGAACTAGAGGAGCTGTTCCTACCTGTCACATGGTTGTAGGATATTATCTGTGGCTTTTGTTTTTAGCTCTGCCCCTCTAGTCATACTTTCCAGGGTTATTTTTACTTAGGTTCCTGATTCCAAACATCAATTAAAGATAAAAACTCTCTGAGTGGATGGGCAGAATGTTGTGATATGCTGCTCAGATCCCCCTTCAGGAATGAAAAGGTTATTATATCAGCTGCTGGCAGGGCTGCCTCCAAAGTAGCCTTGGGTTGTCGGTTGCCCTCAGAGATTGCTCACATCTGCAAGAACCACCTTGCTTGAAGTCACACCCCTTCTGTGAGGCACCCCTTCTGGCAATCAGCGACTATCTCAGGTGATGGGCTTTGTAGGACTGTATTTTCCACTCAGAAATTTTCTGGAGGCTCACTCCATCATCAGAATGACTCTGCTGATCTTAAGTTCTAGTTCAGCCTCTCTTTCTGCTTAAGATTTTCTTCTCTTCCCTTTCACAGTTGATTGGAAAGCACTCATAACTTTGTATACACTAGATCTGTCTCAGAATCTGCTTTCTGGAGAAGCCAACCAGCAATACTCTTAAATTCACACCTCTGATCTTTTCTTGAGCTTCAAATCCATAAATCAAACTATTTAATCATTTCTGCTTGCATTTGTGAAAGTCACCTCAAACTTAACATGTTCGGAACTGAATTCTGAATGCTACTCCTCCTATCAAAATTGCCCTTCTCAGCGAAATTCATTTCCAGCCACCTAGATACTTCTGCCCCAAACCTAACCATTATCCTTGATTCTGGACTCTTCCTCACAACCCACATCCTATTGATGAACATCTTGTCAGCCCTACTTCCTCAATTCATCCCAAATCCAAATACCTGTCACCATTTCTATTGCCATAGCCATATTTGTGCCGCCATTAGTTCTCATCTGGCACATGTCCACAGTCTCTTACCTATGTCTGTCTCCACTCTGCATAGGTCTTCCACTAGAGCCATCTAATAAGTTACATATTTTGTCATTCTCTTAACTTCAATGGTTGTCCACTGTAAGAGTCAAATCCAAACTTCTCAAAGCCCCACATGAGTCCCTACTGACATTATCTCACAATCTATTGATGGTTCACTATTTCCCAGTTATGTTGGCTTTCACTCTGTTGTACAATTTTTTTTTTTTTGGTCTCAAAACATTTGCAATTTCTACTGCTTGGAAGGCTATGCTCCAAGATATTTCCTGGCTATCCTTCCTACCTTCTCTTCCTTGGATCTCAAATGTTGCCTCTTCAGAGAGGTCATGCTAACCACCTAGCTAAAGCAAAACCCAGGCTTTATCATTTCATTTTGTCCTCTTTACAGAACTCAGTCTTGAAATTTGCTGCTATGGATTAGATCTTATTCTTATAAAATTCATATATTGAAGCCCTAAATCCCCAATGTGATTGTGTCTGGAGATAGGGTCTTTAGGAGGTAAAGGTTAAATGAGGTCATAAGAGTAGGGTCATAACCAAAGGGACTGTGGCTTTAGAAGATCTTCCCTTCTCCGCTCACTTCCTTCCTCTACCCTCTTGACAAGTCAGGTGTGCACTTGTGTGAGAGTGACACATGTAGTGGAAGAGAGTATGCAGGGAAGGGAAATGGTAAGGAGGAGAAGGATCTTTAGGGCCCTGACAATTTTAAAGTTTATAATTTCCTTTTGTTGTCTGTTATTTATAGGATATCTATAAGAAACCCCTATGCATTTTGTTTATGATTTGAGTAGACTGAATTTTTGCTATCACTTAAAGAACCCTGTCATTTCTGGTTGACCAAAACTGATTCTGTTATTTGAGGTGTTTTTATACATGTTCTAAGTATAGCTTCTTTTGCTTTGTAGTTCTTACAAGTCTAATTCTGGTTTTAATAGATAGGTTTCCGTTCAGTGAAGTGGTAGATTTGAGTTCAGCAAAACAACTACTTTAAGTACTTTCGCTCTCATTTTAAAAGCTGAAGAACTAAAAGTAGAATTTATGTTCTTTCTCATCTTGAGATACAAAAATGCTGTTAAGATCCAACTGGTCTCAAAACCCAAAGTTAGAACATGAGGCTGTTTGAAGAGGAATTTGCTGGTAACAGTGAGTAGACTGAAAATGAGAGAACTATTCAAGTAGTGTACTTCGTGGTGGTTGAGGTTTACTTAATCATGGTCTTTCATGATCAAAGATAACAAAGCTTTGGTACTGCTCTGCACAGTATCAACTCTTTGTTTTCTGATCTGTTCACTAAGGTTGGATTTTATCATATTTTTTCACAAAGATTCAATCCCCATTAACAGAAACCCACTAAGAGGAGTGCATTTATGGCTTTAGTGGCCTACCAAACCAAACATTTTCAGGTCAACTCAGGAGAAGAAAGGGGATCTATTTCAAGATGCCTATTACTGCACAAAGACTAGCACTAAGCAGGATATCTTTCTATAGATGAATTTTAAGTTAATAGCACTATCAGTGTTTATAATCCCTGCTAATTTTAACCACTAAATTGTATTGGCAGTATGTGACTACAGAGCTAAGATTATTATCACTTTATCCACACATTAATGTACAATATTATTTTTGTAATTCCCTTTTATAAAGTGCGTGGTCTTCTGTGCATCACATTTTCCCAAAGATGTGAGAAAATAGGAAGTGTCACAGATGTTATCTAAAAGTGTTCTTATCTAGGTTTTGCGAATCTAGTATCTACTGAACTTTGTATAATACATTCACTTTTAAAAATCTGAAGCACAAGAATGCAGTATGCTGTATAAACTGTTGACTTGGTGAATATTAGGTTGATATAGAAGTGAATGGGGAGAAATAGGATATCAGTGATGGTGACAAGCAGAACTCTTAGGCTATTTTAGAAGTGAAGGGTATTTAGGTAATGAATTGGACTACTAGTCTTAATAGTGAAGAGGGTTTCCAAGGACCTCTGCTGTTCACAGTTTCTGAGATCTGAAATTGACCTGTAGTAAGGGAAAATGAAAACTCAGCTGCTACATCCAGTGGAGATCCAGAGAAGACAGGAAGAAAACCAGGTCAGCAGTTTATAAATATTTTTCTAGAATTTTCACATTCAAACATTTTAATATGATGGAAGGTCCTATTAGACACAATGTTTTATGGTTTTAGTATGGATTGATTTTTGCTCATATCCTGATTAGTATCATTTTAAAGTATAACTGAAAGAAACAAGACCCCTATCTTATAATACATACACACACACCCTCAAAATGGATTAAAGATTTAAGTGATTAAATACAATAAAATTCTTAGAAAAAAGTGAAAAAGCACCCCCCCACACACAAAGGTCTTAGCAATGATTTTTGGGGTAGAACAGAAGTATAAGCAACAGAATCGGAAGTAAACAAGTGGAACTACATCAAACTAAAAGAAAGCAAACAGCAAAAGAAAGGATCAAGAAAATGAAAAAGACAACCTACATAATGGAAAAAAAATTTACAGAACATATTAGAGAAGTGGTTAATATCCAGCTCCTACAACTCAATAGCAAAAAAAAAAAGAACATTTTCTCAAAAAAGGTATACAGATGGCCAACATACACATGAAAAGCTGTTCATCATTACCAATCATAAGGGAAATGCAGATCAAAACCATAATGAAATATCACCTCAGGCCTGTTGGAATGGCCATCATCAAAAAGACAAGGAATAAATACTGGTGAGACTGTGGAGAAAAGGAAACATGAGTGCACTGTTGGTGGGACTATAAATTGGTGCAGCCACTACAGAAAGCCGTATGGTGATTTCTCAAGTAATTAAAAATAAAACTATAGTATGATCCAGCAATTCTTCTGAGAATACATCCAAAAGAAGGAAATAAGAACTATTTCAAAGATATCTGCACCAACATGTTCATAGCCATCTTACAATATCCAAGACATGGATACAACCTAAGTGTCCACTGACATAAATGGATAAACCAGTTGTGGTATATATGTGATGGAATGTTATTCAACTATATAAAAAGAAACACTCATTGCCATTTGTGACAACATGGATGGACCTGAAGGACATTATGCTAAGTAAAATAAGTTTAAGAAAGAAACACTCTAATGAACTCACTTTTATGTAGAATCAGGAAAAAAAAAGATCCATACTCAAAGAAAAAAAGGAAAGGGGAAATTGGATGAAGGTGTTCAAAAGGTATAAAATTTCAGTTATAAGTACTAGGAATGAAACCTACAACATGGCAACCATAGTTAACACTGCTGTATGGTTTTTCAAGTGTTGTTAAATTAAGAGCTCCCATTTCTCACAAGGAAAAAGTTTTTATATCTGAGATGGACATTAACTTATTGTGATATTTCATAATATGTGTGAAGCAAGTTATGCTATGTACCTTAAATTTATGTAGTGCTATAGGTCAATTCTATCTCCATATAACTGGAAAAAAGTATAATTATAGGCCTCTTACATTAACAAAATACTGCCTTTTGCAAAAATATAAGTTGAATTATTCAGTTTAGAGGGATAAGTTCCATGCTCTGTTGGCTGAACTTCTGGGTGATATGCTCCTTGGTCAAGTACCATTAATGAGAACAGAAATCATGCACACAGCTGCAAGATAGAAGATGTCTTTATCCAATCTACTGGTGACATTTCTCATCAATAATGATGCAATTAGTAAAGGAAAAAGAGACAACACCACAATTGTGGCTTTTATGGAGGAAGGAACCCCAGCTCTTTGGATCATTATGTATTATTAAAAAGGGTAAACTTTCTTAAAACATGAATAGAACAAATGTTTGCCAAGGCCTCCCAGTCTGAAGGGAAAATAGGGTCATGATAACCATAAGGAAACAGAATCTGAGGAATCCCATTGCTTTCAAAAAACTGCTGGTTTAATGAATTCCTGGTAAGTCTTGAGAGTCTAGAAATCACCTGCTCAGCAGATTGATCAGATAGATACGATTTGCTGCATGGATATTCTGTCCCACTCTCAATGTTGATGGTCATGGTGGGCTATTGATGTTGGCTTCCCAGGTCACTGATCAACTAAGTACCCTCCTTTTACTGTACTACCAGAGTAGATGCACTGAAGTGGAGGTAAATATACTTTTAGCTTATGTCACAATTTCTAGGCTCAAAGCAGGGCAGATTTATATAAATTTCTTCAGTTGTTTCTAGATCACTTCAAAATTATTTTGTTCCTCACCTCTTGGTCTTGAGCAAGAAATTTTATATGCTGTAGTTCATTCATATTTGTCCCTCCTTTACAATTCTCATAGGTGCTCTTAAAATAAGTTTGTAGAAGTCCATAACCTTTATTCAGGATGGCTTGTTTTTCATCTAATACAGAGTATGATAGGTTAAGGGGTATTTGTTTGCCCTAAATTTGTGTGTCTATTTTGGGCTTGTAGTTATAGTCAATATATCTTCTTTTGTATATATCTTTAATATACATATTTTATATTTTGTTCAGTAATTTGATAAATTTATTGAAAAATTCTTGTATATAAGGTATTTTTTATAAACTCCAGAATTATAGTGTGAGTATTTGCCCTTTTGGATCTTATGTTTTCATGTGGAAAGACAGCAAACAGGGGCACCTGGGTGGCTCAGTTGGTTAAGTGTTTGCCTTTGACTCAAGTCATGATCTCAGGGTCCTGGGATAGAGCCCAGATTTCCCTGCTCATCCTAGAGCCTGCTTCTCCCTCTGTCCCTACCCCATGCACACGGGCCCCTCTTTCTCTTTAAAATAAAATCTTTTTTAAAAAAGACAGAAAATAAATAGAAGATACCAAATAGCAGGAAGTGCGGTGCAAATAATTAGGATGATATGGTGATGAGTAATCAACTAAATAAAAATAAAATAGTGAATAATTACTGGGGTGGTGGTGGTTCGGATAGGTCTTTCTGAAGAAAGGAAAAGTATCTGAAAGAAAAATAAAGATCCCAAAATATCGTGGAAAACCTAGGAGTAGAATTTTCAGCACAAATAGATAGGAAAGCACATAGGGAAGATGGAAACAGTTGATGACCTTGAAAGCACACCATCTAAGCCTCCTCCAATATGTATAGTCAGTCCTCAGTAATAAATGCTTAAGTGTCATTACTATCTATTTGATAAATTGCAAATTTTATAATGTAACTTTTAATTGAGATATAACCTCAACTAAAGAAGTTAGGTTTAGCAGGCAGAGAGGGACAAAAACTTGCAAAGGAGCAATTATTGAGACATGAAACTTAACGAGCAATATAAAGTTAGAGTCGAATAGATCTTCAATGTGCTGAAAACATCAGGTCCAATGTAGAATTGTGAAGCCAGAGAAATGTCGGCCAATACTGTTTTTTTTCCATAAAAACTAAGGCAGAGAGCTGACTGCCAAAAGATTCTTATTAAATGAACATCTAAAAACATACTTCAGAAAGGAAAATGATTTTTAAAAGTTGCAAAAGATGTAAGAAGAATGGCAAAGAAATCAAACATTGTATGAAATGACAATATCTAATTCTTTCAGATTAAAAATGGAAAGAACTTAAATACTAGGCAAAATTATGCTTTAGGTTGGGATTAGTTTCACTATAGTTAAAAATGATGTATGGTTCTTGTATTGTTCATGTGGCAGATTGCAATATTAAACTTTTGATGGTAATACTTAAAAGGGTATCCATAAAAAAATAGAATTAGATGATAAAATTTCCAAAGAGAAGGAAACATGGAATAAGGAAAAAAGTCTAAGAAAGGTGAGAGAAGAAAATGCATAGGGAAAAAATGTGACAGTACACAAAAATGGTGAAAAACCAATTCAAATATATCAATAAACACAACAGAGTTCATTAGACAGGTTTACAAGTCAAAATGCAGAAATAAAGCGAAAGGGGCACCTGGTTGTTTAAGTTGGAAGAGCATGCAACTCTTGATCTCAGGGTCATGAGTTTGAGCCTCAGGTTGGGTGTGGAGATTATTAAAATAAGTAAATTTTAAAAAATAAACTGAAGAAACATTTAAGACACACTATCACAAGGTGGAGAGTGAAAGGATATAAAGAACTGATCTAACTATATTAAGACAAAATATACTGAAAAAACAAAAGCATCAGCAGTGATAGAAAAGGTGGTTATAGAACATTAAAAAATTTAATTCACTAGGAAAATAGAATTCTAAACTTATATGTACCTTATAAGAGTCAATATATTTGCAAGAAATTTATGGAGGATAAATAAGCACATCACCATTATGAAGAACTTCAATACTCAAAGTCAAATAGACAAAGAGTTGAACAACCTAATTGATAAACTTAAATCATAAGCATAACATCATTTACTCATCAATAGAGAACATATATTCAAGCACATAAGGAACTTTAGAAAAAAAGTCAGGAGAGAAAGCAGAGAAAGATGGTGGAGTAGAGGCACCCTGAGCTTACCTTCTCCCTTGGACTCACTCAGCAACAACTACGTGTAATATAACTCACTCTGAAAATGACCGGATATTATCAGAAAACTTTTTCCACAGCCAGAGACATAAATGAGACACACTGATAAGGATAGAAAAGGTAGAGGTGAGGTCAGGAGCCAAACTCCCAGTGAGGAAACCCACAAGTGGGAGGTATAGCACAGATGAGGAGGAGCAAGAAGATAAAGCACCATACTGAGCACTCCTGATCCTGGCATCCTGAACTAGGAAGATGAACCAGCCCCCTACCTCATTTGTCTGTATTTGAAAAAAAATCTGTAGGTTTTAGCTGCACAAGAGAATCAGTACAAGAAAATCAGTAGGGCTTAGCTCTGGGAGAGCCAGAGAGGTTTAAGAAACCTAGTCTGTGCTCTTGAAGTGGGAACATACTATATCACTTGGCCTGAGACCCAACATAGAAGCAGTTGTTTAAAAAACACCTGGGGGGCACCTGGGTGGCTCAGTGGGTTAAACCTCTGCCTTCAGCTCAGGTCATGATCTCAGGGTCCAGGGATCGAGCTCCACATCTGGCTCTCTGCTCAGCAGGGAGCCTGCTTCCTCCTCTCTCTGCCTGCCTCTCTGCCTACTTGTGACCTCTGTCAAATAAATAAAATCTAAAAAAATAAAAATAAATAAAAAGCATTCTGGCAGTAGCTATATTTGGGTCTCTCATCCACCACACAAAGAAGCCTTGTCTGCCAGTGCACATGTAACCATTGCATTCAGTCATTGCAAATAGCTAGGCTGAGGGTCAGCCCTGCCCACCAGCATGCCCACAGCAGTTCTGGTCTAGCCAAAACAAGAAAGCACACAGGAGACAACCCTGAAGCACCTGGCTCTGGTGACCAGGGGCGATTGCTGTATTGGGCACCATAGCACATCTTCTATATAAGGCCACTACTTTCAATACCAGAAACATAGCTGACCTACCTAATACATAGTAACAGACAAAACATGGAGATCAGAATATGATACAAACAAAAGAGCAGACAAAACCACAAGAAAAGAGCTAAATGAAATGCAGACCTGATAAAGTGTTCAAAATAATGGTCATGAAGATACTCACTGGATTTTAAGAATGGATAAACTCAGTGAGAACTTCAAAGGTTAATGCATCAGAGTTGAACAATTGAAATAAATACACTGGAGGAAAACATTAGATAGAAGATGCAGAAAAACGAACCTGTGATCTGGAAGATAGGGTAGTAGAAAGCAACCTAACTGAATAGAAAGAAGGAAGAAAATGAAGGTAGGTTAAAGAACCTGTGCAACAACATCAAGTGTGGTAACATTTGTATTATAGGCATCTCAGAAGGAGAAAAAGGAGCAAAAGACATGAAGAAAGAGCTAAAAACTTCCCTATCCTGGGGAAGGAAACACAGAGCTCCAAATAAGATGACCCAAAGAAGGTGTACACCAAAATATGAAATAATTAAAATGGCAAAAATATTAAAGATAAAGAGATAATTTTAAAAGCAGCAAGAAAAAAAAAAAAAGCAATCAATTACCCAAAAGGGAAACTCTATAAAGTGGTCAGCTGATTTTTCNGTACACCAAAATATGAAATAATTAAAATGGCAAAAAAATTAAAGATAGAGATAATTTTAAAAGCAGCAAGAAAAAAAAAAAGCAATCAATTACCCAAAAGGGAAACTCTATAAAGTGGTCAGCTGATTTTTCAGCAGAAATTTTGTAGGCTAGAAAAGAGCACCATGAAATATTTAAAGTGCTTAAAGGAAAAAAACCTAGAACCAAGAATACTTAACCAAGGAAAGTTAGTATTTAGAATTGAAAGATAAAAAGTTTCCTAAACAGAAGTTGAAGGTGTTTATCACCACTAAATGAGCCTTACAAGAAAAAATGTTAAAGGGAATTCTTTAAGTGGAGAAGAGGCCATAATTAGAAGTACGAAAATTATGTAAGGAAAAACTTTTGCTGGTATAAAGCAAATATACGATAGTAGATCACTTATAAAGCTAGTATATAGGCTAAAAGACAAAAGTAGTAAAAATATCTAAATTGTTAAGGGATTCACAAAATAGAGGTCATATATGGCATGATATATATAAAATGTGGAAGGAAGAATAAACAATATAGACTACCATATAAACCCAATATTATATAAGCCTCATTGTAAGCACAAATCATGGACCTGTGATAGATACACAAAATAAAGAGAAAGGAATTCGAGAATATTAAAGTCCGTCACAAGAGAAGAGAACAAAAGGAAAAGAGCTACAGGAAACTAGGAAACAATTAAGTGGAAAGTAGCATATATCTATCAATAACTACTTTAAATGTATGTAGACTGCTCCAAAATAAAAGATATCTGGTGACTGAATAGATTAAAAAAAAAAGGCCTATCTTATATGCTGGCTACAAGAGACTCACTTCAGGCCTAAACATATACAGACTGAAAGTGAAGGGATGGAAAGATATTCCATGCAAATAGAAGTAAAAAAAAAAAGTTGGGGTAGCAATACTTCTAGCAAACAAAATAGACTTTAATACAAAGACTGTAAAGGGACAAAGAAGGGCATTACATAGTGATAAAGGAATCAATCTAACAAGGGGATAGGACAACTGTAGATATCTATGCACCCAACATTGGAGCACCTAAATACATAAAGCAAGTATTGACAGAAATTGACAGTAATGGTTAATAGGATTTTAATCTTAAATTTATTGAGACTTGTTTTTTAGCCTAACAGGTGGTCTATCCTGGAGGATGTTCCATATGCACTTGAAGGTGTCTTCTATTAGGTAGAATGTTCTGTGTATATGTTAATCCAACTGGCCTAGGGAGGTTTCAAAACCACTCTTTTCCTTATTGTGTATATGGATGATACAGCCATTGATGTGAATATGGGGTTAAAGTCATCTACTACTTTATTACTGTCAATTTCTTTTTTAAATTATGTTCAGTTAGCTACTGTATAGACAAAGATACTACCAAGAAAATTTACAGACCAGTATACATAATGGACATAGTTACAAAAATCCTTAAAATATTAGCAAACTGAATTCAAAAATGTTATGATCATTCACCACAATCAAGTGGAATTTATTCCAAGGATGCAAAGATGGTTCAAGATTTATAATGTCAATCTGATGCAGCACTTTAACAAAATGTAGGATAAAAATCACATTATCTCAATATATGCAGAAAAAGAAGTGCTTGACAAAATGCAACCAACATCCATTCATGATAAAACTTAAAGCAGGTATAGAAAAGAACATACCTCAACGTAATAAAGGCCATTTATAAGAAACCAGCTATCATCACACACATTGAAAAGCTGAAAGCTTTTCTTCTAAGATTATGGATGAGACCAGGCTATTCACTTACCACTTTCAACATAGTACTGGAAGCCCAAGCCATAGAAGTACAACAAAAATTAAAAGGCAAAGGCATCCAAATCAGTAAGGAAGTAAAACGGTCACTATTTGCAAACGACCTGAAACTATATAAAAGAGATCCTGAAGATGTCACAATTATTAGAACCAATGAGCTAATTCCATAAAATTTCAGAATACAAAAATATACAGAAATTTGTTTGTATATACTAATAATGAGCTAGCAGAAAGGGATATTCATTCCATTTACAGTTGCACCAAAAAGAATATACAGGTAAACTATAGGAGGTTAAAAACCTTTAATTTAAAAATAAGCTATTATGGTTTGTCTCCTTCCCCATCCCATGGGTTGCTGGGGGGTGGGAGGGTGGGGATGGGGTGGATGGGTTGTGGACATTGGGGAGGGTTTGTGCTTTGGTGAATGCTGTGAAAGATGTAAGCCTGATGATTCACAGACCTGTACCCCTTGGGCAAATAATAAAAATAAAATTAAAAAAAAATAAGCTATTTATTAAAGAAACTGAAGAGGACACAAGTGGAAAGCTATACCATGCTCAAAGGTTGGAAGAATATTGTTAGAATGCCTATACTACTCAAAGCAATCTACAAATTCAATGCAGTTCCTATCAAAATACCAATACTATTTTTAACAAAGCTAAAACATAATCCTAAAATTTGTATGGAACTACAAAAGACCCCAAAAAGCCAAAGCAATCTTAAGAATGACAAAGCTGGAGATATCACAATTCTAGATTTCAAACTTTATTACAAAGCTGTGGTAATCAAAACAGTATTGTTCTGGCTCAAAAAGAGATCCATAGATCAATGGAACAGAATAGCATCCAGAAATGGACCCATGCCATTATGGTCAATTAATCTATGACAAAGAAAGCAAGAATATACAATGGGGAAAGACCCTCTTTAATTAAAAGAGTTGGGAAAACTGGAAAAGCTACATGCAAAAGATTAAAGCTGGACTACTTTCTCACCATACACAAAAATAAACTCAAAATGGATTAGAAATCTAAATGACAGACCTGAAACCGTATAAGTCCTAGAAGAAAACATATGCAGTAAACTCTTGGACATACAGTAAACTCTTGAACATCAGCTTTAGCAATATTTTTCAGGTTTGGTCTCCTCAGGCAAAGGACACAGAAGCAAAAATAAGCTATTGGGACTGCATCAAACCAAAAAACTTTTGCACAGTGAAGGAAAACATCAATAAACAAAAAGCAGCCTACTGACTGAAGATATTTGCAAATGATTACTCAAATAAGATATCAATATCTAAAATATATAAAGTACTTTTACAACTCCAAAAAAGGGACTTTACGTTTTTATTTACATTCCTGTTAATATACAACATAATATTAGTTTCACTTGAATATAATGATTCAACACTTCCATAAAATCCACTTGGTACTCATCAGAAGTGCACTCCTTAATCCTCCTCGTACAAATGACATTATCTGATAAAGGGTTAGTATCCAAAATATGTGTAGAACTTATAAAATTAAACACCCCCAAAATTAATTTAAAAATAAGCATAAGACATGAATAGACATTTTTCCAAATAACATACAGGTGGCCAACAGACACATGGAAAGATACTCAACATCACTGATGAAGGAAATGTAAATCAAAACTACAATGAGATATCACCTCACACTTATCACAATGGCTAAAATTAACACAAGAAGCAGAGGTTGGTGACGGTGTGGAGAAAGGAGAACCCTCTAGTACTGCTGGTGGGAGTGCAAACTGGTGCAGCCACTCTAGACAAAAGTATGAGATTCCTCAAAAAAGTTAAAAACAACTACCGTACAACTCAGCAATTGCACTAGTAGGTATTTACACAAAGAAATGACCTAATTTAAGAGTGGGCAGATAACTCGAATAGACATTTTTCTAAAAAAAACATGCAGATAGTCAAATAAAATATGCTCTATATTACTAATCATGGAAATACAAGTTAAAACCACGAGGAGATATCATTCACACCAATCAAAATGGCTTGTCTCAAAAAGACAAAAAGTAGTTAAGTGCTGGCAAAAGTGTGGAGAAAGGGACCCCTCATGCACTGTTGGTGGGAATGTAAATTGGTACAACCAATATGGAAAACAGTATGGAAGTTCTATTAAGAATTAAAAATAGAAATAAAACACAACCCAGTAATTTTACTTCTGGGTATTTACCTTCCCACCCCAAATAAGTGAAAACACTGATTCAGAAAGTTTTATTTGCGCCTACATTTATTTCAGCAGTATTTACAATAGCCAAGATACAGAAGCAATCAAAGTGTCCAATAGATGAATAGATAAAGATGTGGTATATATACACATACACACAGAGAAATATTACTCAGCCATAAAAAAGAATGAAATCTTGCCATTTTCAACAGTATAGATGTACCTAGAGAGTATTATGCTAAGTGAACTAAGTCAGAAAGACAAATGTCATATAATTTCACTTATATGTGGAATCTAAGAAACAAACTAACCAAAACCAGAAACAGACTACTACATACAATAGAGGAAACTAGTAGTTGCTAGAGAGGAGGTGAGTGGGAGAGGATAGGTGAAATAAATGAAAGGGATTAGGAGGTACAAACTTCAAGTTATAAAGTAAGACATGCTGATGAGAAATACAGCAAGGGTACAAAGTCAGTAAGACGGTAATACAGTTGTATGGTGAGATGATAACTACACTTATGGTGAGCATTTTGTATGTTAAGTCACTGTGTTGTATACCTGAAACTGGCATATGTAATCGATACTTCAATTAAAAATAAAAGTTACAAAAATAAAGGATTATAACAGAAAATAACAGCTTCCTAGCTTTTAATACTAAACACTGTCAATAAACAGAAAAATACCTATTATTAAGCTTAGTCTCAAACCTCAAAAACCTGATAGCATACAAACAGTTGTCACAGTCTGTAATTAGTCCAACTAGGTTAAAAATAATCAAAAATTGGAAGTCATACTTCTAATTCATAGATTAAGAAAATAAAATATAATATGGACAACTGGATGGGGATTAAGTTACCACAGATCAATATCTGTAGTATGCAGGCAAAGGAGTATATTGGGAGCAACACACAGTATAAATATCATAACATTTGGAAAAAAGGCTATCATTGAATGAATTAGATATATAAATTAAGACAAAGAATAGAATAAACCCAAGGATAAACCAAAGGATAGAATGATGACTACAGTAAAGAAAACTGGAGGAATTAGCAAAGGCAAAAGTGATTTCCTACAAAATACTAGTGGAACAAAACTCTGAAGAGATAGAGGTAAAAAAGTAAAGTTAAATGTTTTGGGTTTAAAAATCTCATTAATTGAAGTAAAAACTTAAAATAAATTTCCACAGGCAAGTTAATAGAAAATGTTTGATAGAACTCACAAAACTAGATGAATTCCTAGAAAAACAATCCCAAAGCAGAGTGAAAGGAAACTATAAAGCTTGAACTGTCCTCTAGTCAGTAACTTATTGAATTTATAGCTATAAATCTTCCTACAAAGAAAAAACCTATACTGAAATGGTTTGACTAGTTTACCAAGGTTACAATGAAGATATAATTCCCACAATCTTTTCCAGAGACTAGGAAAAAAAGGCCCAACTTATTAAATGAGGTCAGTATAATCTTGGTACCAAAACTAGAAAAGCACAGTATGAGAAAGGAGAATATTCTCTAGTTTCATAACAATGAGTCTGACTAGGTGTGTATAAAAAAGATAACCTATAATGAAGTTAGGCTTATCCCAGGAAAAAATAAATGCTTTAAAAATAAACCTATAGATTTTATTCACCATTTCTCAGATTAAAGAGAAAAGCTATAGGATCCTTTCAATGTAGGTAAGTATTCTATAAAATTCAACATTTCATAATGATAAAAATTATTTTCAGAGCTGAAATAAAGAACATCTTTACCAAAACTTACATTGACTACATTTCTTAATTGTTACATGTTAGTATTCCTGCTGAAATTAGGAGCAAGACAAGAGTATCCATCATAACCTCTTTTAGTGTTTTAATGAGGGTCCTAGCTAACACATTAAGATAATAGATTTAAAGTATAGATATCAGAAGAAAACAAAAGTACCTTTAGTCCCGGGCCATTACTGCCAACTTGGAACACCCAAATGAATCTGAAGATAAGCTGTTAGAATTTGTAATGGAATTTTGAAATGCTGGCTGAATATAGCAAGATGTTCAAAAATAAACTTCATTTCTAATAGAAAACAATTTATGAAAGTATATTATAGAATTAAATATGTATCTAAGAACAAACCTGAATATTGGTATTTCAGGTTTTTGTAGAGACACTTATAAAATGGAAAAGGTCTAAACCAAAAGAGAAAACCATGCTTATGGAAAGATCCAATGCCAACAAAGTCTCTATTTTCTGAAAATTTATCTTTAAGTACAATGGAGTTTTAGAATTTTTGAAATATTTTTAAAAGCTTGACTTATTAGGAAATACATATGGAAGAGCAGGGTCAAAAGTTAGCCAACTGTCTCCAATGAAATGCAATAAAATGGATTAACTCACTAGAAAGCAATGATATTTTAATATGAAGAATCTGGTGTTAATACGGGGATAGGAACATCGAGCAATGGAATAGTATAGAGAGATCACAAATTAATAAATTTATGATAATCTGATATCTGATAGAAATACCTTTATAGATCACTATAGAAATATGACTATTCAAATCAATGGTGTGGAGATATTTATCTTTTTAGGGGGACTGAGCACATGGTACACACAAAACCATTCTTAAGTGGATTAAAAATTTTAAATGCAAAAGGCAAACTTTAAAATGTTCAGAGGATAACCTAAGGGCAACTATCTTTAGGATTTCAGATTATGAAAGGTTTTTTAAGCTAAGACATAAATCACTAAAGATCAATCAATTTCACTCTTTTAAATTCCTTTTCATCAAAGGACATCCTGAAGAGTGAAAAGTCAAAACCTGAAGAATATATCTTCAATAAATAATTGAAAAGGAATTTGCATCAACTATATGAAGAAATGTTATAGGTTACTAAAAGTTAACAAAATTACAGTAGTGATAAAAAGACATGAACAGACATTTCAAAGGGAAATTCTAAGAGAAACTTTTACAATAGAAAAACTTATGAAAAGATGTTCACCATTAGAAATCAGGAAAATGCAAATAAAATATACATGAGATACAGCTTAACATCCACATTGCCAAAAATTTACGCCATGATATGCCAGATGTTCTGAATTCTCACATACTGCTATGGAAGAGCATATTGGCACAACCACTTGGAACATGGAATTTTACATATGCAACCAGCCAAGTCCACTCCTAGATATATAAAAGTGAGAAACTCATTAATGTTCACCAAATGTATGAGAATTTTTATAGAAAAAAATTTTAATAACAAAGGGAAACAATACAACTACCTATGGACAGGAGAACAAATTTAATTATGCTGTGTCCACAGAATATTATAAAACAGTGAAAAAGAATTACAACCATACATAGAACATGATTTGATTGTAGAAAAAGAAGTTTTAAAAGATGGAGTACAGTATGATAGCCCTTTTGTAAAGTTCAAGCCAAGCAAGTATAGATTCATATATACATATGCCCATATAAAAAAAGCATAAAAAATAATGCATGTTAAACACAAAATTCAGAATAGTGGTTACATGGATGTGTTGGGAAGGAGTTCCTAGGTATTTTAACTATTATAATATTACAATTTGAATGTTACATACATTCTTACATATATATCAATGTTACAAAATAAAGTTATCTAAGCTCATCTAAAATATGTTATTCAGAATAAGTTTAAAAAAAGAATTTAGTAAAATATTTAATGATTTTGAAAATTACTATCAGTCTTCCTGAATTCCATTAATATCAGTTAGAAACTGAATTTATTAACATGATCCCTAACATAAACAATAAGTTACTTAATACAAATAATTTTGAGGTTCTTGAAATATATATAGTATTACCTGCTTGTGAGTAGCAACCAGAGAACTCAATTCCATAATTAGCTGAATAGGCTCTCAATCTAACTTCACTGTTAGGATCCTGGGCACATTTGCAAACATGTCTACCTTCTTTGGATTTGTTCACTGAATATGAAATTAGAGTATGGATCTTTCGTGTTCCTTCAGATTTAAAAATAAAACTGGTATCATTCTCTGTATTTTAATGGATCTTTTCCTATTTATATTTCTTTCTCTGGGCCACGACAACCAGGGAAAAACACCTAAGAGCTGTGCTATTATTGAAGAGCGATAATTTCAAGGGAGTACAGCTGTAGCTTGTAGTGTCCTTCCCTATTATAACTTGTGAGGTTCCAGCTTTTCTCTTACATGGATCTTAGGTGGCGCTTGCCTTATTTCAAGGATTCTACTGTAACCACTCTCCCCTGACAACTTATTCCTACCTCAAAAGGTCCGGGCTTTCTAGGTGCCTTCTGGACCAGTACCTGTCAGTTCATTTTAAGTTTTCATTCCTTGAGTGTCCTGGAGTGAAAGCCAGTTATTTCCAAGTCCTTAAAAAATTGTATTTCACGGGACACCGGGTGGCTTGGTTGTTTTAGCTGCAAAGTCTGGGTTTTGGCTGGCGTGTAATCTCAGGGTTGGGGGATGGAGCCCTGAATCTAGCTCCGTGCTCAGGGTAGAGTATGCTTGGAGTTCTTTCCCTCTTCTCCCTCCCCCTCTGCCTGTCGTCCCACCACTCTCACACTGTTGCTCACTCTCTCATGTTCTTTCTACGATAAAAACTTTTGAAAAATTGTATTCTATAGCTTTTTATACAAATTGGATTATTGGTGGACTCACAAGACGTACCAGTGTCCTTGAGCTCTGTAACCAGTTAGACCACACCATTCTTGCATTAGTTAGTCGTTGCTACAATAATGCCATACGAAAGCCTGCAAACTCTGTGGTTTACAACAAGCATTGAATTCTCTTACTCATTTGTCTGCTTTAGGCTGTGGATCTCTATATACCTTCATGTTCTTCTTGGATTAGAGAGTACTGCAGGTATATTCTTTTCATAGCAGAAAATAGGAGTGCAAGGAGCCAAACCAAACATATTTATAGCCTTTAGTCATAGCCACTTATACTGCACTGACTAAAACAAGTCATATAGCAAAACCCAAGATTAATGGGATATGTGTGTGGGGGTGGGATGGAGGACATTCTCTTACAATATACTGAAAGATCACATGAACAAGTGAAGAAATGAGGATAATCCAGTTCACTGAAACACTTATTGTATGATACAAAAATCACAATAAGATTCTTGCTTGGTTTGCCTCTTAACTATAGACAACTGATAGTTACCAGAGAGGTGGGGGGTCAGGGGATGGATTAAACAGGTGATGGGAATTAAGAAGTGCCCTTGCAATGAGCACTGGGTGATGTATGGAAGTGTTAAGTCTCTTTATTGTACACCTGAAACTAACATTACCCTGTATGTTTAGCTGGAATTCAAGTAAACAATAAGTTAAAAATCTTGAAATATAGAAAAGTTAGATCTTTTTCAAAGCAGAGGTACAACTTTCAACCTCGCTTCACATTTTGAATTACAAACCATTACTAAAATTATAGAAAATCAATAGATACCCTAAATTTACATAAACTTTAGAGGGAATGTGTAGTCAAATGAGATTATATCAGCAGGTGATCTAGACTGACAAATGGACAAAGTATATGCTCCTGCCATTTTGATGGCATATTGACCAACTAAAATGCAGCATGATGAATTTTGGGTTTACCTAAAGAAGATTAGTGGGAATGTGGCAAGAAGAGCTCCAACTTGATGGAACCAGAGATTCTGAATTTTGGTCCCTAGTGACTGCCAGGTTTGAACTGCAAATTGCTTAGGTTCTCCAAAACTCATGTCCTATTTTGTAAAATGGAGATAATATCTCACTTAGATATTGTTCAAACAGTTATGTAAAATGCTTAATGTCTGATATTGGCACTCAAGAAGTTGTACTTATAATTCTGGAGCCATTTATAATATACTGAGAATTTTAGACTTTACTGCATGTTTTTTAAAAATAATTTCTTTAAGATGGCCAAGGTGAAATTTCACTTGAAAACAGGAGGATATCCTCTTAGGAACTCTTCAAAATCTATGATTCAAGGATTCCAAAAAGCACATTATTTATTCATTTTAGAAAACCATTTGCCACACTGCTGCATACTTTCAGATGTGCAAATAAAGGGATCCCAGCTGGTTGCTTTATTTTCAAACAACTACAAAGGAAACAGTAGAATTTTGGCTTCTTGGAATTTTCCTTTGAAAATTTTCACAACCATGTGTGGTTGGAATCTGGCATTTATCTTTTGCTTCCACTCTGGAAATTTATACAGCTCTCTAGAATTTGGTTTGGTTCACATAACTTTTCAATTCTTAGTCTTCCCCTTGTATAATTTCCTTCTAGTGTGAAAAGCCCGTATACCATGATGTGTCTACACAGCAAGACTTCAAGCATAGTAATTGCCCATGGATTAGAAAAGTTCATACAACCAGATCTCTCATGAGTAAGGAAATAAAAAACTTACATAAAAGATTGTTTTATGTGAATAATCAAGCCTAAATGTATAGGATATAATAGTCAAATGAATTTTGTAACCATTTTTAAGCATAAAATACATCATATAGCTCATACACAGAAAAAATACCCATTTTTAAGTGTCCACATGAACTTTACCAATTTTTAAATCTTCAAAACTTTGTTTTAAGGACCTTTAAAACTAGCTCTTTAAAATCATCTGGGTGATGGGAGTGGACATTTATATCCTTGCCACGTCAGTCCTTTATTGCATCCAGGAAAGCTTCCCTGTCTATATTTGAGGAAAAGTGATTCTAAGAAGAAGGTTATAAAAAAATCTGATTTTTTTGTTGGCATAGAAAAAATTTAAAAATTAACCTCCTTTGTCTTTATTGGAACTTTTCCCTGGTTCTTTTTCTCTATTTTGATGACAACTTTTTCAAAGCTGAATTTTAAGTTTTATCTCCTCATAGGGCCCTTTGGGGGCTTTTAATTCTACAGTCTACTAGGTCTAACTCTGATCTCTCTGGTCTTACTCCCCCTGACATTGACTCCTTCCTTGCTAAGAAAAGTAGTACCTGCTTCTTATAATTTTGTGAGCCCAAATATTTTGTGAGTCCAAAATCTTGGACACAATACTTTGTGAGACCTACTTAATTGACTGATAGCAGGACTTAAGTACTTTCTAGCTACAACACTACCTACCAACCATGGAGTGGCAGCTCTGTGCTAGAGATTCTGCCATTCTCTAGAATAAAGAAAAAAATTCCCAGAAAACTAGCAATTCCAGCCTGTTACCACTTAGATCCAGGCTACTGCTACATGTCCAGTTACATCACCTTGGTCATGTCTCTTGAACTTTGTCCTCAGTTTTATCATCTGCAAAATAGGAATAGTATTGTCCTATGTCAGAGTTATTTTGATTAAATAATGCACACATGTATACTGCTTACAGAACCCATAGATTATTCTGTAAGTTATGCTAACACAGTGTCCTCAGGCTTGTCTATTCACCATTCCTATCTTGGTCTTTGACCTCTATCATACTGACCACCCATCCTGATAAACAAAAAGGGCAGTTTATATGAAAAAGTGATTACAGGCATTGCAAAGCTTATTAAAAGACAGGTTCACAACGATCTGGTTCTTGTTTGCAGACTCTGATGGACTTTGAAGGTCAGAAGCAGATTATTGTTCTGACTTTCAAGGGGTCACTCATAATACATTCTCTATCAGAGCTAAAAATATTATAGGCTTATATGGCCTTAAAATTTTGCTTCACTTCATAATGAGGATGCTTTTAAATAGCTGTTTATGAAGTTTAGAGGACGCTTTGGACTAAGAGCTACATAACTGGGTCTTCACGTGACTAGTCCTCACCCTATTTACAGTTCTTTACCCTTTGTTTCTACTATCGCAGAACATAAGGAGATTGTATTTTAATGGTGATGACCTAGTATTCAGCCGTGTGTGCTTTAGAGTTAAAATGGTTTGAGTTAATCAAGATCTGTCCTCATGATCCAAATGTATCATGTCTGTAGTACCGTATACCAAATCATCTCATTGATGGGTTAAGTTGACAAAGTCACTGCCACAGAGTCATCACTCAGGACACAGTTACAGAATACAGATACATATGTAGAAAACTATGCATGTCTTCAAGAAACTGATCTAATGGAAAATACCAGAAATAAACATTTATTAAACATTATAACAATAGTAGAGGTACACACAGAACATTAAAGAACTGAGGAGAGGTCAAGAGAATATGTACCCTTTTGCAGTGTTTTATGGTCACTGAATTTTCCTTTTTGATTAGTAGATGCTATATGATTATTGACAACATTCTACAGTACAGGTAAAAACACAGGTTTGGGATCTGGTCTTTCAAAATGAGGATGCTAATAATGGTTCCTCACATTATATTTAAAAAAAACAGCATCTGAATAGATGAATTTATGGTCAATGGGTTATTATCTCACTTTGTAGAAGATTTTTCTTAAAATTAACGCATTTTTTGGCTTGTTTGTTTTGTTCTTTTGAGATTGTGTAGACACAACCACAGATGTTTGTAGTTCATAGTCTGAAAATGGTGAAGTGTATGTGCTCTTGGGATGTCTCCTAAGAAGAGGGTCTGTGACAAGTGGGGGCTGGGAGAGAAGACCACTAGAATGGGAAGTCTATTCCTAATTTTATGAGAAATCAGTTAAGTCATAAACCACCACCAAGTAATTAGAGAAGGAAAAAATATGATTTTCATTATGCCATGAATTGTGTGATTCTCCTCTATTTTTTCCTCCTTGCCAGTTCAGTTTGGTATGATTGTGAAACTGTATTAATAATCACTGTAATCCCTTTCATTTCAGAAGGTCATTTTGGTTACCCAACAAATGTTTCATGTAGGACTAAGTGATATTATTTAAGAGCTTCTTTTTCTCTGCCCCAAACTATTAGTTTGCTAAGTCTGAAAATCTATTACCAGAATTTAGCTCTAGTTAGGACTTTGTAATTTTTTGGACATTTATTACATATAGAAAACCAACTCTAATTGAACACTTCTGCATTAAAATCCCATAATGGTATTCAAGGTGGGAAATTTAAGGAAGGAGGAATGAATTCTTGCATTTAGGTAGCTTTACTATCAAGGAAAGAATTGAACACAGACAATATCTAAAACACAGATCCTATTTGGCAAAAGCTAGGATTTATTCATTTATTAGACAAAAACCTATTATGTGTCTGCCCTGTTCTGAGCACTGTGTGAGATTCTGGGGATACAGTCATAAAGAAGGCAGGTACATAATGCGGCCTCACAATTTGGTGGGGCTGGCAGATTTTTTACCAAGAAATTATGAGCCATTTACTATGAGCCAGACACTCTAAAAACAGATAGAAGGTCCTGCCTCAAGGTGGTGACAGTTTAATGAAGAAAATAGACCGTAAATTAACAATGACTAAGCATCACAAGAACAGTAATAGAGGTATAGAAGGACAAAGGCAAGGCCAAGAGAAAAGTGCAGCCATCAATCTATTTACTAATCATAAGTTTCTTTTCTGTGCTTTATTATGTGCTGTATCAATATGGGTGACATTTTGTAGTACAGCTAATATACGCGCATGGTAAGTGACTTATTACACGTTGAGTGTCATGGATGAAAAGAGAATGCAGAAGAAATTATTTCTGTGTGGGATCATCAGGGATAGCTTTGTGAAAGAGATGTCATTTGAGTGGAGTTCTTCATGAAGGATTCCAGGTTCCCAGAGGGAAGGTGGCCAGATTGAGGAATTGGTGTGGGACAGACACGGAGATCTTTAGCACATGGTGAATAGTCCTCTTGGCTAAATTTGAGGTTAGAGTGTTAAGTCAGGAAAAGAATTTACTAATTGTTTTGTTTTGTTTTGTTTTCAGGTCTGGAAAGGCCTTGCATACCTTGATAAATCTTTAGGCTTTGCCTTGAAAGCAAACTTTGGAGGACATTAGAAGGAAAGGAAAACTGAATTGGGGTAAATTGGAGGGGGAGATGAACCATGAGAGACTGTGGACTCTGAGAAACATACTGAGGGTTATGGAAGGGAGGGGGGAGGCGGGATGGGTGAGCCTGGTGGTGGGTATCAAGAAGGGCACGTATTGCATGGAGCACTGGGTGTGGTGCATAAACAATGAATCTTGGATCACTGAAAAAATAAAGTTAAATTTAAAAAATAAATAAAATTAAAAAAAGCAAACTTTGATATGGGAGACAATAAAGTGAAGAGAACGGATAATCTCTGGGAAAAGAGACCCGGAAGGAAGTGATACAGGCAAAGTGCTGGGGAACTGGGGTAAAGTTTACTCCTAGCTGTTTCACAGATTCGCTTAAACATATAGGACATTTATTCGTTGAATCCCTAAACTTTTGTTGAGAAATTAAGTACCACATACACTTTTAAGTATTAGTAGGTAAAGAGAGAAATAGAATATGGTGCATGACTGCAAGGAAGACAAATAGATGAACACACGGTACTCCAAACAGTATAAATAGTGCTGAAAAAACAGAGGACACACAAGGTATACAAAAAAGAGTAATTCTGAAGAGAAGGGTTTCGGAAGGATTCATGGATTGGCAGTCTGACTCTAGAGCCTGCGGTCCATGACCCATTTTTAGTAATATCAGTTTCTTGCGGTTTGTCTTAAAAGGAGCTCTGGAGAAACAAGTGCTGAAACGGTTAAGTCTCACGCAAAAGATTTACAGGGTAGTTCTTTCAACAACAACAACAAAAGGTGAAGAATAAAGAGAAACTGACCTGTGCCTCAGTCACACGGAGAATGTGACCAATGCTCCCGGAAGCGTTGATGCCAGGAGAACTCTGCAGAGTGGGGCTAAATTGAGGTAGCTGGGCCAGTCCTTTATTTTCTAGGCATTAGTCAATTATCGGCAGCTGGGAACTCCATGGAAGGGAACACCTGTGGATGAGGTCGTTACCTGCAGAGGGGGATGAGTCCCAGTGATGGCCTCGGCTATTTGTTGTCAGCAAAAGTTTAATTCTGGATGGACAAAGGTGGTAGGTACAAATCCGATTCCACACTGAGGAATCGCCTTTTAGTTTTTCCACTGCAGGCTGTAGACAGCTCTAGAAAGTTTTCGAGAAGATAAGGTGGCATATATTGACTTTAGGTTTAGGAAGTTTTAGGAAGATTTCTGGGAGCAATGCAGTGGATAACTTGGCCAGGTGATCGATGCTGGCAAGTGAAACTAGTATGGCGACTATTGCAATAGTTAAGCCCCAGTTCAAAATAGTTAAGGACCAATTTAAACTTGTGAGAAGTTTCCCCAAATCTCCCCAGGAAGAATAATTTCCCTCTACCACTCTTCCATAACACTTTAGTTATATCTTTATTTTAGCCCTAAACACAATTTGACTAAACATTAGTTGTTTCTGTATGTCTCTTTATTGACTATGAATTCTTTGGGTTCAGTAGCCATCTACGCTTATCCGTATCTCCCATGGGACCATCACTGAGCCATAGAATAGAATGAATAGAATGAGCATTTGACAAAAGTGTTTCAAATTGAATAGTTCAAGGAAAAGATGATGAGCTTCTAAAATTGAGTCAGTCACGGGGATGAAGGGAATGGCATTGATGAAGAAGACCCTAAGGAGGTAGAAATGGGAGGAACAGCTTTTGGTACTATGGCATAACTGTGTACATTGAATATACTGAAACACAACTACTCAAGTCCATTTATATTTATGCATTTATTTGCTGCATTTTCTTGGGTCGTTTCTTAAAACATTTTCCTACTTTATGTAAGTTTTTCAGTCTGTTTTTCCAGTTACACATCAAATAAAAAAAAAGTTGCAAGTAGTTTCTATTCTTTAAACAAATACTAATTTGTTACATGCCTGCCTAAGGATTTAAAGATCAGGTAGTATTTCTGCCTTAGTGAAACTTTGCTTTTATGTCTTTCTGCCTACATTCCAAATGAACATCCCTAAGTTCTTTGCTAACTCATTCAAGGTCTTAAGACCTCAGGAAAATTTAAAAACTGAGAGGGAACACATTTTATCTATGAAAAAAACATGTTCATGTAGTGGCAGAAGGATAGGATGTATCACCAGGAAATACAGATGGATAAGCTGACCAGGAGCAACTCCATGTCCCTGTGTTTTATTTTTCTTGATAAAATTGAAATAACTCTATTTCCTGTTATAACTAGCTCACACATAAGGATGATATAAGGACACAATTAAGTGGAAATTGTAAAATACTATGTCTTAGTTTATATAATGCTTATCCTCCAAATGTTTCATTTTTGAAACAACCCATAATCCGAACAATAGAGTTCAATATTAGAATACATTGTGCTTGGTATTTGATTACTTATAATAATGACAGCTCAAATTCATTATGTTCCTACTCCCTTACCAGCCACTGTGCTGAGGATGATTTCATTTAATTCTTCTAACAACCCTATGATGAAGTAAAATCATTTTTCCCATCTTACAGATGAGGGAAGTAAAGTGTATTTGAAGAAATAAAATGACTTTCAAAGATCAGTTAATTGGCAGGTTATATCTACATGTCCTTAGAGCCTAAACAACTAATGTTTAGCAATATGTTGTATTATTACACGTATGTAGATGGTGATGGAGTGGTTAAATTGTGAGTGTATGTTGTGCTGTATATGTGTGTCTGTGCATGTATATTATACATACAGATATGCATAAATAAATATCTACAACAGGAAAATTTGATTATCAGAAATGTATGCAACTACAGACATTGAGTGTGTATGTAACTAAAGATAATAAGCATCCAGCCTAACCTGCTTTCATTTGCAATTCTATATTTGGAAATACTCTACTACATGCAAAACACCATGCTTAATCCTCTAGAGCAGTACTGTCTGATAGAAATATAATGAGAAACATGTATGTAATTTTAAATATCCTAATAGCCACATGGAAAAAATAACAAGAAACAGGTGAAATCAATTTTTGTAACACTACTAGATATAACAAATGATTTCAATCTTTACTGCCCTTGCAGACATAAGGAAAAAGGAACTCAGAAAAATTAAATCACTGCCCTATTTTAAAAAATCAAGGCTGAATTTTCAGTTTTAAAGGTTTCTGCTGAGCAGCTTTGGGCAATCTACACTTTTAGTTCACCATCCTTGTGGCAGGAGGTTCTCTTTTCTGAGCTGTACACAATCCTTGATGAAATGTTAACGAATTTCTCTTTCATTTTTTTCTTGAACTATATTTGTATCCAATTCATTCTCTCTAGGTCTGTGTTCTAGCCAACTAAATTACAAAGCAAAGTGGTTATTAGTTGTTCAAATTCAGCAAATACATATTGATCACCTGCTATATGCCAACTATAGATATAATTGTGAAGTAGTTCTTTCACAGGTGGAGCTCATAGTCTAGATGAGAAGAAAGACAAACACACAAACATATAATAAAATACAATAAGTGATTTATTACTCTGATATTAGAAACAGATACCGTATATAGGCACTTTTTCCCTGAATCCATACTTACTACAAACCTACTACACAGGAGAACAAGACACCAATGCGTGATTAGTGTTAGAGTTTTTCTTAAAATGTAGTAAACATTGATTATCTTTGGCTATCCATCATTCAAACACCATTTGTATTGGGAGAGAATTCCTCATTGTGTGGGAATTGAAAGTCAAAAAAGAGTATTTTTTTTTCTCCAGAATCTGTCTTCACAGGCAGCCTAGACTCAGCCATAGTGAGCCCACTGGCTTCATAAGAGGTGTCCGGTGGCACCAGCAGTGGCCTCCTAACCAGACTGTTTCTAAATTCTGACCTTGCTTCTTTTCTTGCCTGCCAATTTTCTCTTGCTTCCTATCATTTCCTGATCCTGATATTCTAGCATTCCTGAAGTACTGAATAACCTATATGAAGTACTAATAACCTATCAGTTTGTTTGATTTTGGAACAACCAATAAGCCAAAATTAGTTTCAGGCCTTTATAATCAAGGATGTACCTTGTGTATAAATTGCTATCAGGAAGTATGTCATTGGCTTCAAAGCCTTAGGGCAGCAAGAGTCTTATCTCTGATTAAATTGGGGTTGAAGGCAATGAAAAATTCAGTTAATGCCCAATCAGTACCTCATAAACTATGACATGCAATGGCAAAACAACCAATTGCCACCTATGGTTACTGTTAATGTGGTATCCACTAAAGGCAAATTTCTGAGATTATCACTCTAATATAATAATAGAACAGAACTAAGATCATGCAATTTCAAGGATGTGGGGAAGGGTGTTCTAATGGAAATGAGTTAAGATAGAGAAGGAATAGTCGAAGTTCTTTTTTTTTTTAAAGATTTTATTTATTTATTTATTTATTTATTTATTTGACAGAGAGATACAGAGAGAGCACAAGTAGACAGAGCTGCAAGCAGAGGGAGAGGGAGAAGCAGGCTCCCAGCCCAGCTAGAGCCCGATGCGGGGCTCGATCCCAGGACCCCAGGATCATGACCTGAGCTGAAGGCAGTGGCTAAACTGACTGAGCCACCCAGGTGCCCCCAAAGTTCAAAATTCTTGACTCAAGTTATAAACTAAAACTTAGTTAAGCTTTTAAAATTGGGAAATTTCTATCACCATAAATAATTTATCTTCTTTTATAGCTGCAGTGTTGAAAATCAAAACAAAATTTGAAAATGCAGATTGTTAAATGCATTCATTTGAGCTCACAATAATATCAGGTCTCCCTATGAAACTGAATTTAGATTGAGAAGGAATAAAAAATATGAATA
Source organism: Ailurus styani (assembly GCA_002007465.1). NCBI lineage: Eukaryota > Metazoa > Chordata > Mammalia > Carnivora > Ailuridae > Ailurus > Ailurus styani. The sequence continues at coordinate 252,893 of LNAC01000711.1, forward strand.
GAATATATTGGATGATATGGGAGGATCTGAATGCCTTGATATACTCTGAACACTCTTACTTCCAGCTATAGCTATCTGGTAAGAAAGACTGTTTCACCCTTGTAGGGAAGATAATGAAGTCACATTTTTTTTTGAAAACATTTCCTTGCAAGGGAAGTCATTTCTTCTAAATACTTCTCTACAACTCAACATCTGCAAACTTAATGCCATGATTGGGGAATGTAATATAAATGGAGGCCAGATTCAAAGTTAAACTAAGAGAAGATTTTAGCCCCAAAGGATTTGGAAGACCTGGAAAACGTTTTTTCTTTTTTCTTTTTTTTAACTTTTTTCTTTCTTTCTTTTTTTTTTTTAATTTGGAAAAGCTGTATGGAAAGACATTCTGTGAGATACCAAGAAAGGAAGACACTAGATCAGGTTGAATTTAACAAACAATTCAGTTCAGATGCTTTCTTTGCTAAAAGGCTAAAACCTGGATTAAAAAGTGGCTTATGATCAATAAATTTGAGATGAACAAAATTCCCTGGCATAATGTATGAAAAAGGATGCAAAGATTCTGAGTGATAGAATTACTGGAATTAATTAATTAATTAATTAATTTATGGAATTACGTTATTTGTGATCTACTCACCCATCCTAACTGTGTTTGGCAAAATTGTTCAGAAGATATTCTCTTCACCAAGGTCTTGATAAATATATTGGTGAAGAGTTGCCAAGCTCAATGGAAAGTACTATAATATTTCAGATTTGGAGGGGGGATCTGCAATTGAAATGAGCTTCTGGAGTGAATGGAGTAGAAAGATTCTTGGGTAGCAGAAGCCATATAAGAGGTATTGAACAATCAGAGGCAAAGTGAATGTGGCTACAATGATAGGCAGTGGAAAGACCTTGCCTTCAGGTATCTTTGGTTGTAGCCCGGGAGTACGTAGGGATGAAGATGACTTAACCTTGGGATGCCTGGGAACCTGATAGGTCCTGAGAATGCAATTCCCCAATCTAAATTCAGAGAGTTCCTACAATAAATGCTCAAGAAAGAATATGTCAATACCACCACAGATGCATACTGTGAATCTTAATATAGTCTTCCTCGAAGAAATCTGTGGTCATTTACCAAATAATTATGTATTAGGACAACAGGAAATATCCAGAGTTTTCAAGCTCATTGGACACTGGCTCTGAGCTAACAATAATTCTGTGGTAATAAGACCACTGTTACTACACTGGTAAGAACAGGTTATAGAGCAATCGGCGATTAAGTGGATTTGTCACTCAAATCCTTTCTGAGGTAGTAGCAGTGGTACCTTAGCTATGTTGTACAGTTGTTTTCAAAATCACTGCATGTCACTGGAAAAACAGGAAAACTGGAAGAGGTGTGCTCTGAAGTGATTCATTTTCATTTTGATCATCAAGGGTGAATAGACTTTCTGCTATCCTGTAGGGTCTGGGAGTCCTGTGGATGGAAACCATATCATCTCTGGGGCTCCTTCTCATACTATTACACCTCTTGTAAAAGTTGATGGAAGACTAAAACAACCTTATAAATTCAATATGACCAAGGTTTCAACTCCCTTAGGAATATGAATATGATTTTCCAATGGGATAATAAGCTCCAAAGAGTGCTGCCTGCTTAAGGTAATTGGAAATCCTGCACTTGGAATAATTCAATAATTTATCAGACTATGGGTTGCCTCCTTTTAGGGAGGAATAGATGTATTTGGGATTGTAAATGGGTATTTGAATTAATATAGTGGTAACTCTTCTTGAGGAGAAGTTAAGAATAGGAAGAAGGGAATATATGGGTAATGGGCAACCAAAGAAATAGGTATTCGGTTGTGTTTTTTTTTTTTCTTTCTACTTGTTATATCAAACCTTTTTTTGTTTGCAGGAATCCCCAGTGTGTGGGACTTAGTGGAAAGCAGGGTCCTTTTATCCACTAAGAAAGCCTTATAGAGACAAATATTCTCTCCCTTTAGTTCTTGGTAATGAGAGCATTGGCATATGACCAATGCTTGGTGTTTCCCTTGGGGACAATGCATCTTGAGGAAGTGACTCAGGGATGTGCAATAATTTTATGCTTCTTACATCACTGAAGTCCTCTGATGTATGAAGCATACATGTCACCTTTCCAGGAATAGTCTACAGAGAATAAAAGTCTGGTCTCCTGGGAATTGTGAGGAGGATGGAAGTCATCTGGCTAAATGAATAATATTTGTTTTGCTTTGTTTTACAAACTTCTGTTCCTCTTGTTCTCAACCTTGGGCCTAAACCCTTCTCCTTCTACCAAATCTGGTGCCTACAAGCCTCTTGGGATTCCTTCAGACTGAATCAATTTAACCCTTCCAGATACTCCAAAGTGCAGATAACTGTGCTTTCAGTTATAGCATCCTCACTCAGCCCTCAACCCCTCTACTGTACTTTTCATCTGAAACTTGGTTGAAATGCTTCATTCACTGAAGTCTCCTATATACTTTGTCCTTTTGACTTGATATACTTTTTATTTCTTTAACGCAATTTTTTAAATGACTTCAGGAAGAATAAAGGATGAGCATATCGTGTCAATATACCATATTTAACATGTGATCCTCACAAATCATCATGTTTCAATAGGTGAGGATAAGCACAGCGAGATGATTAGGTTGTTACAGTTAGCCAAGAGTTGATAGTAAATAGTATCACTCTGCTCTAAAGCATAGGAACCCATCACTACTAAAACAAGAGCACTGTCAGTTATGGTATAGCAATTCCATTCTGGATACTTTTTTTTTTTTTAAGTGGAAGATGTCAGGATCAATGGGGCCACTTTTGCATCAGAGCTTGATTGACTTCTGTTAATGTCTAACCCAATTTTGACTTCTAATTTTGAGAATATTATAGGAAAATCTAGAATGTGGACTTGCCAAAAGCTTCATAGGAAAAATTCAATTGACTTTTTATGTTTGCTGTAACTTTCTCAGTTAAAATACTTTTGCGGACTTTTTTTTCCTAGTAAAATTAAAAAAACAACAACAATAACATTCTTCCATATGGCTCAAGTTGAAAGTATATGTGTGTCTCTCTCTACCCTATCTAAAATACAGAGAACCTCAAAAATTGTACTGGATCTGAAATTCAGATATTTTCATTCCAAGATTAGGAATTAAGATTGTTTTCAATTACCACTACCATGGTTGAATTCATGGCCTTCGGATGCCCTAGACTCTTCCCTTTTGAGGACTCTGACTGAGATTCTGATCTTTCTATAGTTGGCTTGTGAGATTTAAAAGCCAGAAGGCTCCAGTAAAGCACAGAGAATATGCCTGTAGTCAAGGGATATGACCTCAGTCAGAAAAACCAGGAAAAAAAAAAAGACCATGTCAGTCTTTACTTCCAAGAAAAGCTAGTTGCTGTTTTGATAACAGTAATGTCCCTTTAGTTCAAAGTTACCAGCTATCAAAACAAATTGCAGTTCACAGAAGACTAACCCTTTTCCATGATGGAGAAGTAGATTGTAGTGTGATTGAGTTAAAATAAAAATATATTTACAGAGAAAACTAAGACCATGAGAAGCAAGCAGAAATTGGCAACAAGCTTAGTTTCATAAATGTTCAGGCAGAGATTTCACCATATATGATTTACATCCATAAAACTAATATATCATTAGAAGAATTGTATTAGAAGGAAATGATATTCTAAAAGATGACTCACTACAGAGATAGGGTAATAGAAAGCAATCATCTATCAAAACAAATACAGAATCACTCTTGCTCCATCACATGTGTTAACTATTCTGTAAAACAGCTCTGCTGTGCGCTTGGTATGAGGTTTGAACAGGAAGTATTATTGTCTGGCATCAGAGCCAGGGCAGGATCCAGCTTGAACCTCCAAGTCATTGCATAAGGAAATATGAAATTGCAGAACAATGTGGGTGGGCAACAGACTTGACCTGACTCTCATTTATTAAACAAACACATATTTGACTAGTCGTACTTCTGAGAGCTTTAGCAGCGGCATTGCCAAGGTGTAGCACTTGGGGGAGTGGAGATTGGACCCCACCATAAATCTCCATGAGCAGCTCCTCCAAGTCACCCCTAATAAACTTAATAATCTAAGCAATCTAAGTGAAATCAAGTATGTTTGCTTTTCAATGCATGTTCAAGACAAATCAATTAGCCTCCACTTCCAAAAACCTTTTCACTACCAAGTCCTCTCTATAAGAAATTTTTGGAACTTCCACCCCACAAAATTTTAGTCCAGCTCTTGAGATTATGTGCAATGTTGATTCTTGCTGAAACCAGAACGCTCAGTGGCCTCCTTGTTCTTCAGTCCTCCTGTATCATTATTACATTTGCTGGCAGCTACAGCAGGTAAAGAAAACCATATTGTTTGTGTAGTATAAAAGATGACTTCTTAAAGATGTGCAGACAGCAAAACCCATGCTTAAGCAATTGTAAAAACAAGAAAAACCTGAAAACAATTAGTAATCTATTTATACATATAAAAGCTGAAAATGATTTCTTACCATATGGACTGGAGTACTCTCTTAAATTTTTTTCTTTTCAAACTTCTTGGCAGAGAGGATCATATTCTGGTTCTAGACAGAAAGAAAACCATAGAGGGAGGTTTTGCAAGTGCATGAAGTGGACATATTTGGGTGAGGCATGTCCATTTTAGGTCAGGTGCACTTTTCCATAAGGTTTGTATAGAAAATAATAAAGTGAGTACTGCACAACTTTTCATCATATTTTCTGTTGCATTCTAATTATGATATTTGTCAGTGTAACCTGTGAAGTTTTAATATTTATAAAGTTACTATGCTCTAAGCCTACGGATTTTTGGTGTCTGAATAAGAGAACTTGGGACTCAACATTCCTTTGGATATTTATTTATTTATTTATTTATTTATTTATTTTAAATTCCAGCATCGTTAACATACAGTGTTATATTAGTTTCACATATACAATATAGTGATTCAACTATTCCATAAATCACCCAGTGCTCATCATGACAAGTGCTGCCCTTAATCCACCACCTATTTTATACATCTCCTCACCCACCTCCCCCTGAAAACCATCAGTTTGTTCTCTATAGCTAAGAGTCTGTTTCTTAGTTTCTCTCTCACTCCTTTATCCCCTTGCTCATTTGTTTTGTTCCTTAAATTCCACCTATGAGTGAAATCATATGGTATTTGTCGTTCTCTGATTGACTTATTTCACTTAACGCAGTACTGGAAGTCCTAGCCACAGCAATTAGGCAGCAAAAAGAAACAAAGGCATCTAAATCCAGAATGAAGAAGTAAAATTTCCACTATTTGCAGGTGACATGATACTATATGTAGAAAATCCAAAAGATTCCACCATAAAACAGTAAGTTGCAGGATACAAAATGAATACACAGAAATCTGTTGCATTACTATATATGAATAATGAAGTAGTGGAAAGAAAAATTAAGAAAACAATCCCATTTCCAATTGCACCAAAAATAGTAAAATACCTGGAATAAACCTAACTAAAGAGGTGAAAGACCTGTACTCTGAAAACTATAAAACACTGATTAAAGAAACTGAAGGGACACCTGCGTGGCTCAGTCAGTTAAACATCTTCCTTCAGCTAAGGTCATGATCTCAGGGTCCTGGAATAAAGCCCTGTATCTGACTCCCTGCTCAGTGAGGACCGGCTTCTCCCTCTCTCTCTGCCTACTGCTCCCCCTGCTCAAGCTTTCTCTCTCTCTCTCAAATAAATAAAAATAAAGATAAATTGAAGATGACACAAGGAAATGGAAAGACATTCCATGCTCATAGATTGGAAGAAGAAATAGTGTTAAAATGATTACTGCCCCAAACAATCTATAGATATAATATAATCCCTTGAATTTAGATATGTTATCACCAGAAAGCATTTATCATCTGACCTAAATATGTGAAAGACATGCTGCTGGGTGTCATGTAAAACATGTTCAATGGAACCATGGTGTTTGAGATTCCAAAAAACTTTAAAATCCATTGAGTCTAACTGCCACGGCTGCCCTGTTTATACTTGAAGTCTTATTCAGAATATTTCCATGCTGACATAGAGAAAGCTACTGTTATACAGGAAAAGAATATGTATAAGCTGTTAGGATAGTATTTTTGATGTGGTAGAGTCTGAAAGGTATCAAGAAAGCTGAATACTCATAGTAAATTAAAAAATTGGTTTTCTTAGCCACTCAAAATATTCTTTCTCTAGCCAGAATGTTACAATTAGTTTCATAGCTTCGTGTCCTCATAGCATGTAACTCTTTGGATTCTTTGGATTTTTTTTTAACCACACTGCATCTACATTTCATAGGCTGTCATTTAACTGGACAAAACTTCTGGCCAGATGTAGCTGGAGTGTTTTTGTGTATGAGCCATTGTCTGTTTATTAAACATTGTCTATATTTTCAATATAAATTGTTGAGCAGACATCAATGCTTACAGAAAATAGAAGTTGGCCTAAAAGATACCATGGTACAATGGACAACAATTCTTGTGAGAATCAAGCAATTCTCTGTGTAATATTAAAGAAATCATCTCAAGGCAAGAATGGATTAAGAGAGGCCTATTTAACCTTGAAAAGAGTTAGATACATGTGGGTGCTCATAATATTCTGAAGGTGGACATCTTCATGATCTGAACAGTGAAGAGAATTTCCTCTGGAGGAAGGTAAAATGAAAGAACTTTGTTTAGATTCCAAATGGAAATGGAGCACCCCTCCAAAAAAAGGAAAAGAAAAAGAAAAAGAAAGGGACGTAGGGAAGTTCTTCAATAGAGATATCTTGGCTTTCTCAATCCATGAGCCATTTGCTCCAGGGGTTATATCCAAACATAAATTTTATGCAGAGACCCCGTGATTTGGCACCAATGGTTGGCGTATAATTGAACCCACTCACAGGATCTTAACCTTCTCTGCCAGGGGAGTCATCATTGAATGGGAAAAACCATTGCAAAATTTTCCCTTCATCTAAAAAGAATGACTAATTTTAGATGTATCACAAGGAAGTGTTTTGTTCCAAACATAGTTCCTAGAAATAGTGGGGCATTCCAGTCCAACAGATGAAAACCTTCCTCACAAGAACCAAACCAGTGTATTCTGTACCACTTGTCTGAGAATCCAAATTGTCTGCTTTTAAGAAGATGAGAAGATAGTGGGCTTCTAAAAGAATGGATAATTCCCAAATATCTGTGTATATTATCTCTAGATTGAGGAATATTTACAGCAAAATTTGATTCCCAGGAGATCTCTTCCTCATCACTCTTGGACCCATCTTTTCTTGCTGCTCTCACTTGTTAGTGAAAGCACATTTTATTATCATGCTAAACAAAGCTTGGTTGAACATTTAAATCTGTTATATAATTTTGACAAATAAAAAATAAATGTGACTTTTGAATTAATTTTATAGTTATGTAAATATAAAAGGTCAGTAATTTTTTAAAATTTTAAGTATAACCAATGCTTAAAATTTTTCATTTAAGTTTTAAAAATGCATGGTATTTTGGGAACTGAAGATGGTATTTTGAACTGAAGATGAAATACTGAGCCTAATTCTGACTTTTTCAATAATTGATTTAGAATAGTAGTTTCATCTCTCTAGTCATCTGTATAATGATTGAATGGATTTAATTGATCTGTAAATTATTTCCACACCTAAAATTCTTTGATTCTAAATACATGTCCCTTCTCCTTTTTTTTAATTAATTAATCTTTTTTATTGTGTTATGTTAGTCACCATACATCATTAGTTTTTGATGTAGTGTTCCAAGATTCATTCTTTATATATAACACCCAGTGCTCCATGCCATACATGCCCTCCTTAATACCCACCACTAGGCTCACCCATCCCCTCAAACCCCTTCCCTCTAAAATCCTCAATTTGTTTCTCAGAGTCCATAGTCTTTCATGGTTCATCTCCCCCTTTGATTCCCCCCCCTTCACGTTTCCTTTCCTTCTCCTGATGTCCTCCATGTTATTCCTTATGTTCCACAAATAAGTGAAACCATATGATAATTAATTTTCTCTGCTTGACTTATTTCACTCAACATAATCTCCTCCAGTCCCATCCATGCGGATGCAAAAGTTGGATATTCATCCTTTATGATGGCTGAATAATATTCCATTGTATATATGGAGCACACCTTCTTTATCCATTCATCTGTTGAAGGGCATCTTGGCTCTTCACAGCAAAGGAACAACCTACAAAAGAAAAAGGCAACCCATGGAATGGGAGAAGATATTCACAAATGACACTACAGACAAAGGACTGATATCCAAGACCTCTAAAGAACTCCTCAAACTCAATACCCAAAAAACAGATAATCAAGTTAAAAAATGGGCAGATGACATGAACAGACAATTTTCCAATGAAGACATACAAAAAACACACACATGAAAAAATTGTTCATCATCATTAGCCATCAGAGAAATTCAAATCAAAACTACATTGAGATACCAGCTTACACCAGTTAGAATGTCAAAAATTGACAAGGCAGGAAACAACAAATGTTGGAGAGAAATGTGGAGAAAGGGGAACCAACCCTCTTACCCTGTTGGTGGGAATGCAAGTTGGTGAAGCCACTTTGGAAAACAGTGTGGAGATTCCTCAAAAATTTAAAAATAGAGCTATCCTATGACCCAGCAATTGCACTACTGGGTATTTACCCCAAGGATACAGATGTACTGAAAAGAAGAGCCATATGTACCACAATGTTCATAGAACCAATGTCCATGGAAATAACCAGCAATATTAGGTGGTATTTATTAAGTGCTGAATGACTGTATTAGATAAGGAAAGAGATGTCAGCCCTAGCCAACATAGCAGGGTAGATTCATGGAGGATGTGTGATTTGAGCTAGGACGTGGAAGTGATCAGAATTTTGATAAGTTAATTACAGAGCATTCAAAGCATGGAGGCATTGTATAAGCTTATGTTTGGAGGAAAAAACCTCAAGATGTACTGAAGTGAGGAAGCAGACCAAATGGAGAGTTCATTTAGGAGAGGCTAGTATGAAGTTTAGAGACCAAAATTTGGAGCATCTTTAGTGCATGGTATACAGTATACAGAATTTACCCTAAAAATGGGTAGCACATAACTTTTTTTTTGTTTGGAGTTGGGTAGTTGGAGGGTGGGGAGATCACATGTGCAAAAGAGCTTTTGGAAAAGAAGAAAGTATACTCAGTTCCTACTACCTGTCAGTTTCTGTTTTCATCCAGAAGCATGGATAGCTAAGAGTCAATTTTATTTTTTAAAGAATTCATTTGATTATTTAGTTTTTATTCCATGTTAGAATGTATCATGGGGCAAGATGCAGAATTTCTTGTATTTGTACATTAGCTCAAATTTCCTCATTTTATTATTCAATCCAATTAACTTAGGGGTTAATAAGGACATTTATTCCTGTATCCTACGTTATTGCTATGGACTATATGTCGGCGCCCCTCAAACTTCATATATTGAAATCTTAACCCTCAATATGATAGTATTAGGAGGTGGTGCCTTTGGAAAGTGATTGGGTCATGAGGGTTGAGCCCTCATGAATGGGATTTGTGTTCTTATAAAAGAGACCCCCAAGGAGCTCTCTTTCCTTTTCTGTCATGAGAGGACAAAGTGAGAATATGGTCATTGTGAACCAGGAAACAGCTACAGAAGGGGGGGGAAGGGATAGGGTAACTAGGTGATGGGTATTAAGGAGAGCACATGTTGTGATGAACACTGGATGTTATACCAACTAATGAATTGTTGAACACTACATCAAAAACTAATGATGTGATGGGATCGGGAAGGAGACAAACCATAAGGGACTCTTAATCTCACAAAACAAACTGAGGGTTACTGAGGGGTGGGAGGGTAGAGGTAGGGTGGATGAGTTATAGACATTGAGGAGGGTTTGTGCTATGGTGAGTGCTGTGAAAGGTATAAGCCTGATGATTCACGGACCTGTACCCCTGGGGTAAATAATAATAATAAAAAAAAGAAAATAAACTTCTGTTGGTTAAAAAAAAACTAATGATGTACTATATGCTGGCTAACTGAACATAATAATAATAAAAAAGAAATTATATTTGCCAAATGTCAATACCTTTACCCTCTTCATTCAGTAACTGAACTTCTATCTTGTTCTTAAGTTAGGTTCCAAGGAGTGAAATTGAGTCGCTCTTTTGAGTTAATGAATTCCAATAGGATTTTTTGAGGACCTATTAGGATGATTCTATGATTAGAAAGTTTCCTTGGCAGGGAGCATTACTAGAGTGGGGGAACTGTAAAATTTTCTTCCTGTTCTCCAGTCAGAAAGAGCAGTATTGTATTTGATTGAACATGGGTGGTCCTTAACACATTTTCATGAATCAAAATTTATATATGCCAAATGTTACATTGTCATGAAATTAGCAATAGCATATGTGTGTGATGAATATCTTTTTATACATTTTATCTGTTTAGAAAAGAGACGAAAGGATATTATAAGATCATAAGTTCATAAGGTGAATAAAAGTTATATGGGTCTATTCAATGAATTCAGCTCTATACTAAATTATTTAAAAAGGTAGAACTGCTAGAAGACTACTATATTTAATGGTAGTGTGGTTTTCTGCTGTTTTTGCTTTTCTCTCTTAAATTTTCTGCATATTGCATATTCTGAGATTTTAGGATATGAGATGGTAATTGTAAAATAATTTCTCAGCAATAAAAGCCTCCTTTCTGAAGGCCTACTTTTTCTTTTTTATTACTTTTATTGCTAGCAAACCAGAGATGAAACAATAGATACAAATGGAAGAAAGGGATATTTCTGAAATAAAATATATCCAAAGAAAAATGTATTCTTATAATACTTATATTATTTGCAATAAAATTAATATGATCCTCAATGAGAAGCATGGATAAATCTTGTGTACATGAAAAATCTGATGACTGGCAAATAAAAGGTTGCAGTTACTTAAAAGAGTGTCTTAGCACGAATTACAAGTACTCTTGACTTTGAAAGGACATGAAGTAACTACAGGAATATATAGATTTATTTGGCAACAGAAACAGGAAATTTTGTTGATTTCATACATGGAAGTGGGGCAAAAGCATCTTTTGTATAATTTCAATGGAATATTCAAAAGTAGACTAACATAAGAAAGAGGTAAACCTCTTCTTCAACTTTCCATTGTGACCTTACCATGAATTCAAAAGTGTTTGTCCTAAAAGATCCCATCCTATTTGTGACTTGTGAGCAGACTACATTTTGGATATTCAAATGGACATCTTGGTCACTTGGTTTCTCTCCGAAGTGGAGATAAATAGATTTTTAAAAAATCAGAGAAAGGAAGACTCAAACTTTGTCTTTGCTCAATCTATTACTTTAGAAAGGAGGATGTAACTGGACCCAAGCAAGGATATCTCTTGCCAGGAACAAATAGAACCTCATAAAAGCAATTTACAAAAAAGTACTGTGTTGGTCTTAGGAGACAGGCTGCATTTGCCAGTGAAGCTAGCAGAAAGCATTGTAAGTGAGTGACTTAAATTTTCTGGGACCCATCTGTGAAATGGTGTCCTCTCCCTCTTCCTCTAAGGCTTTGTGAGGTTCAAATTAGAAATGTAAGCAAAACTAGTTTGTCAACAGTAAAGTGTTTTTAAATGCTGGTGTCTTTGGTAGCTTCCCTCCAGAAACAGACTTGTGAAAAAGAATTTAATGCAAATAGTTTTCTAGAAGATCCCAGAAAGCTTTGATAGGAGAATGAGAAGTGAGACCAATACAGGGTAGGTTAATAAGCAGATTACTACTATGAACAACTGGAACTCAACACTTCAGACATGTGCCTCCTACCAAGTGAGGAAGCTGTGTAGTCTCTTTTCCCACCTGACATGGAGTGATGCTATACCTGGAGATGTCAATATTTCAACATTTTTGACTGCTCTGCGATTTTGGCCATATACACTAGAAAAATTCCTCAGACAGAGAGAAATAAGCACTTGCACTAGAAAGCTCTGAGGGTACTCCAGAACGGTGGGAACTGGGGAGATGTGATAAGGGTATCCCCACCACATCTATCTGCTCTAATTGCTTGTCATCATGAAACAGAATTTGTCTTGAAAACAAGCTTTAAATCTGACTCTGAGCTGTGTCTACAGCTGATCTTTTTATAGAATATTATACCAGTGTGAAGAATTAACCCATTTTATGTGTCATTTTAAATCATTGTTTTATCATGGGTAAATAATTATGTTGTGTGTGTGTGTACCCTCCTTATCTTATAATGACTTACTTTGTGTTATCTCAATTGAGAGAAAATTTAAAGTAATGCTAGATTATTTTTCTCATATATGAGGTTGGCTATTCTTAAAATATAATATAAAAATGAACTATGTGCCAGTGACATACATGATTATTCATACAGCCTGATATTGTATTAAAATCTTATAAATATATCATTCTAAAATGCTTAAATTTTCTTCTTATAATTTTATATCATAGACACATTTAAGGTAAACATTTCTATTAAAAGTAGTGATATAACTGGGTGGCTCAGTTGGTTAAGCATCTGCCTTCAGCTTTGGTCACAATCCCAGGGTCCTGGGATCAAGTCCCACATTGGGCTCCTTGCTCAGCAAGGAATCTGCTTCTCCCTCTGCCCCTCCCCTGACTCATGCTCTCTCTCTCTCTCTCTCTGTTTCTCTCTCAAATAAATAAATAAAATCTTTTTAAAAAAGTGGTGATATGTGTTGCTGATACAATGTTATATTGATCACTCTATATTAAATTATTTTGTACATTAATGCAAGAGGCTTTTGTGTTTATTGTTTTTGGGGAATGGAAACATTTAACCCTTCAAGTAATTGTTCAAGATTAGTTATTCAATCCATTATTATAAAATATATATATATAAAATATATATAATATATAAATATATTTCTATTTTATATTCTTTATATTCTATAATTCTATATTATATATCTTTATATTCTTTTCTCTTTATTTATTTAAAATTTTTTTATTACTTTGTTCAACTAGAACATTTATACTCTTTTAAAACTATCTTTTAATATGTTCATTTTACAATGTGTCGGTGTGAACCTGAAATATGTATGATGACATGAATCTGAGCAATTATATTAGTAACAATGCAGATTTACTTTGATAAGCATGGCTCAAAATAATAGCTTATTTCAGATGGCATTACCTTTTCTTTCATATTAAAATTCCATTGTAAACAGTTGTGTGTGTCAGAGGTCAGGCTCTTACATCTTGTTGCTCCTTTGTTTCTTGGTGGTTACCTTATCTGTAAAGCTCAAAATGGCTCACCACCTTGTTTGTAGTACAAAGGGTAGAAGGAAAAGAAAGGGGAGGGCATACTTCCTCCTTTTAAAGAATGTACCAGAAGTTACACCTGTCATTTTCACTTATAAACCAATGTACAGAACTTAGTCACATGGTTACACCTACGTGCAAAGGAAGCTGGGAAACAGTATTTTTTTTTTTTTTTTTTTTTTTTTTTTTTTT